>BSBM01000091.1:35710000-36210000 GCA_027924585.1 Larix kaempferi | reverse complement strand
ATGATGATGATAGTGAGTATGATGAAGAGGATGGGTTTGGGAATAACCCATCCTCTTGGTGGTGATGATCATCATCATCGTCATCACCCTCTTTCTCATCATGATCTTCATCATCATCATCACCCTCTTCCTCATCATCATCATCATCGTCATCATCACCATCACCATAATCTTCATCGTATTCATCATCATCATCATCTTCATCATCATCATCATCATCATCATCATCGTCGTCGTTGTCATCTTCATCATCATCATCAACTTCATCTTCATCATCTTCATCACCATCATCTTCATCTTCATCTTCATCATCATCATCTTCATCTTCATCAACATCATCTTCATCTTCATCACCATCGTCTTCGTCTTCATCTTCATATTCATCACCATTATCTTCATCATGATGAAGATGATGACCCTCTCATCCATTGTAAAATGTATAAATAGATGCCTGTAGACATAAACAGAGTTAGCTTGTAGTTGAAGAAGATCATCGGATTAGCAGATAGTTCATAGGATTTGCAGGCAGATAGCATACATTTTGTAATTTTCTCAAGTTAATGGAAGTTTTAGTTTGTTGATATTCTGAGTAGCTAAACTAGTTTCGTTTTCCATCTCTGATTGTTGGGGAGGGCCACTCATCATCCGAAGGTTTTGTCTTTGTTTTCTGTATTTTCTTTTCTGCAAATAGTTAGCCTATTTTTCTTGTATATGTAATTAATTTCATTTTCTGTACCTAGTATTTCTTCCTCTATAATTTATGTTTTGCTGCTAACATAGTTTGTGTTTACAAAATTAGCAAATGGTCAACCAACAGTATAGTTTTGATAACTTCATTTCAGTCTTTTATAATTAGATAGTTTGTCTTTCTAATCTTCTGCAATTAGATAGAACTAGTTAGTTGTTATTTCCAGCTTTGTTACTAGTTAGAATTAGTTTAATTAGCTTCTCCTCTGTAGCTGTAGGTTAATTCTCTTATCTCATCTCAACCTTGCTTTAGTATAAAATAGGAATATTTTATCTCTCCAACCATGATTAGAATAGGTTGATTTCTATTATCTTAGCTTCTCAACAAGTCTTCTCATCGATTTCTTTGCATTGTAGGTTCATATGCATTCGCCAGCTGACGTCAAGATCATCAAAACTCTCCTTTTCCTTAGTTTAATTCATTTTTCCTCCATTCTGACTATCATTCGGACTGGCATTCAGATCGTCGTCCAGACTTTTACTCTTTCTGCACCGTTTTATGATAGTTTGGATTCAGTTTCTTAGTTTTCTTTACTGTAATCTTTCCTGCTCTTAAACTAGTCTTCTCAATCATAATTAGGCCCTTGTTTTACATTCCATAAAGTTTTAATTCAAGTCTTGTTATTATTCTTAGTTTGCTTTAACTGTCTTTTCAATTATGTCTTTCATATTTATCTTGCTAACATGTTGTTGTTTCCGAATTTATCAGTCTTATGCCTAGTCTAGTTTATTACATGCTCTTAAGACGTAGTTAGAATAGAGTCAATAATTTCATTCTTCAAGAATTCTAGTTTTGTTAGTTTCCTTCATTTAGATTAGGAATAGTTTCTTATATTGATAAATAATGAAGATGTTCATGGAATAGGAGTTGGATTCAGAAATTAATATCTTTATCAAGCTTTCTACTTGTTTCTAAATTAATATTTTTATCAAGTTTTCTACTTGCTTCGAAATCAAGTTCAGAAGTAAATATCTTTATCAAGTTTTCTACTTGCTTCTAGTTTTCATTAGTTTTATATTATTTTTCTTCTCATGGATAGTAGATAGATCATAATATTTAAAGTTAACTGTAATTTTAATCTTTGTAGTTTACATCTTTTTGTTGAAGTTAGATTAAATTTACTTTTGTTTTGTTTTGCTATTTCATTTGAAATCCATTATGATACACTCACTCCAGTTCTTGTTACATGGGAATAGATGTTGTTGAAGTTATTTAATAAATTTTAATTTTCTTTGATCAACAACGCTTTCTACTTATGAAGTTTATTATCCAACTAATCCATTTCATAGATAGGTCTTTAATTTGTTTACAGTTGTTTCCTAATTCTTAAATAGAATCTGAAATTGTATAGTTTCTATTTTCATAGTTTACAGTTTGCTTTTCAATCCGTTTCCATTATCCAATTATAAGATAGAGTAGTATGAATCAATACTGTTATAGTTTATTGGTTTAACTAAGTTTGATTTAGACCCTTTTTTGTTTTCTAAAGTTTGACTCGGTTTTTCAGTTTGAAATATCTTTCGATCTTTTCTTTATTAAATATTTTTAAGGTCTGGCAAGCCGAAATCTTAGGTTCCATTCTACCTTAGCATATACTTTGCCTCAACTCTAAGATTACCAACCCCGGTTGATAATTAAATATTACGTGTTTTCTTTGAGATAGCTCACACACCCAACATCAGAACACATCAAATGCTGTAACTTCATGTTTTTCACATCTAGTTCTGTATATGCTCCACTAGTGCACTACATATGAAATTGCACACACTTGTCGAGCTCTCTGTGCAAATTCTAACTATATATTTTTGGAATAGATCTATTGTTGTTTTCTATTTTAATTCATTTTTAACTGCACTCATGTCAAATTTGTAAAAAACATAGGTCGTTTATCTGGCCTATAACTTTTGATTGGCTTACTTATTTCGAGAACGAAAAAGAACCCGCACAAGAGTACACAAATACCTACAAGATAATTTTTATTTATTTATTATTTTCAGACCATGATATGTTGGACCAACACTTGACCATGTCGTTTTAAGGCTTCACTGACTTTTGTAATTTAAAAAAAAATATAAAATTAAATTTTAAAATTTTGGAAAAATAGCCCCACACAAGATTCGCATGTTGCCTATGCCTCTACATATTTTTTCCTCATAAATTGACAATTTACATAACAAACAGGTGGCTCAACTAAAACATGTGCATTATGTTTTAGAGAAAAAATAGCATACCAATCTTAAAATAATGACATTTTGGGATGGTTATACCACGTTTCCATAAATAAAAGTTATATATTATGGAAGATCATCCATTTTTCTATGTTTCATCTTCTTACACCTAATTCGAAAAAGTTTTGTAGGTACCTCTAATAATTCATTTTAATGATAATATTTATGTTTTTCCAGCATGTCATTGCAACTAACGTTTCATAATTGGGTATCATGATCTTGCACCAGCCCTGCTCTATTTGTAAACATACCAAACATCCTTTCCATAATTTTTGATGTAGAGCATTCCAAAAGTAAATATTTACACTCTTGCAAATTATGCTCTATCTCTCAATATGTCTTGTTTGGATTCTCATGGGCTTCCCTTATCTTCTACCATTCAAACTTATTCTCATCTATGGTTGAGGAATGAAGTGACGTGGGTAATAATATGCCATCTACAAGTCTATCCATTGAATAATTTTTTCGTTCAACACTATATATGATATCATATAAATAATCCTCCAACTCATGTCGAACATGCAATACTCCATCTATCCTTAAAAATCCTTCATTGTATTCCACCAAAGAGATGAAGCCATCTTTAGATAATGGTTCTTCCCATGTTAAGCTCTCCTCAATATCCCAAGCATCCAGTTCCAACATTATGTCTTGAACCTTTCTTCAAGTGGGGGTTAAGTTCTACAATTTTTTTCAAAGTTCTCCTTTAGTTCCCACAACTTTCCAAGAACATGCTCTGATACTACTGTAATATACCCAATCAGAAATTAGGAATATTATCTCCAAGGTTCCAACTTTAATTATGTTTATTTTCAACTTTTTCCCAAAAGTGGATTATGAAGGCTTATGAGATGTTCTCATTCGACAACATTGGAGTGTATCTATATTTATGATGTCTATTAAAGGTTTGCATCTTATTAATATTTTTAGATTCCACTGATATGTGTCCCAAATCAGATCTGATATAAAATTGGAAGATGGTAAAGAAACTAGGAACACTAATTCAATTTTGACCACACCGAACACAGGGTTTCCAACTCTTCCCAAACACTACCAGAGTGACTCGAATTATCCCAATATCAATTTAATGGAATCAAATACACACAAATAAAACTATATGACCCACTGATAGATTCCATAGAACTTCCAAAGAAGTATGAAATACACCCTCTCAAGACTAGCGAGAAACTAGTTCAATTTCCCCCACATTGGAATACTCGCTTTTCAACTTAACCCAAACACCTTCTAATCAAATATAATACTTCCAAAAATATTCAATAACACTCAAATACATCCAAACAGATAGAAATGACTCGATAACAGACCTCAAGGTACTTCTTTCAAATTTTTACAATCAATACTGTAAATTGCATAGCCATATGAAAAAGATTTATACATGGAATCACCAATTACTCAAATATGAACACCATATGAAGAAAATGCTTGGATATTTATTATTCACTTTATGGGAAAAATAATGACATTGATTACAATAGTACATGGCTCTTACACAGCTCAAAACTCATGAAATACTTAGTTACAATTGTACAAATTCGAACCTTTACTAGAAGAGACACAAAATGGAGTAGATCTGATAAAATGGACACATATCCGTCATCCATACACCTTTTTTGATGAAACGAAAAAGAGTTTCCCAATGGAAACAGTGCTTTGAACACAATGGAATAAGTCTCACATTTGATGAATGCTTAGAAGTGTGGAAACCAGAACCACCATTATGTCCCTCCTTCACTGAATCAAGCTCTAAATCAACAAAAAACACACCAAATGATAGATAAGCATACCAAATCACACCCTTTGTCACATATCAGTCATATACATCCAAAGAATTATCTCTACGAGTGAAAATCAAACCAATGGAATTCCCTCATCAAGCAAGAACCAACAACTCCAACACCAAAATGACTGGAAAACACCATAAAATTCTGCTGCTACAACTTGAAATTCCAAACACATGTAGATGAATTGGAACCAGCAATAGAACAAGATCTAAACCTGCATCAACTTAATCTCACTTGAGAAATCTAAGTGATTCCTCCTTACCTCTCATTCATATGAAGTACAATTAAGAAATCTGAGTGATTTCTCCTCTCTTGCTAGCTATGGTGGAATCTTTCACCACCGAAACTAGTTCTATAGCAAGGGGCACATCTCCTAAGATTGAAAAGCTCAATGGCTCTCCAATGCAAAAATTCAAAAGACCAAAATCCTCTTCACATTTGTCTTTACCCTTTTTATAAATCTTCATGGAGCATTTCCCCCTCATTCTAGAATTCTCTCACAAATATTTAATAAAATATTAATAAATGTCAGTTTTATGAGAGAATGACACCATGGGAGTTATGTACTTCTTCTCTAATGTTATTTGACCACATAATAACTTCATCTTCCCCGGAAATTCAATTTAGAGAGGCTTAGCTTGAATTTGGGGAAGTTACACTAGCTTGTGGGCCCACTCCTCTCCTCTAGCGCCCTCCTTGGCTAAATTTAGGACCTGCAACATGTCATAGGTTGTCATAAGTTGTCATAAGTTGTCATAGGACTTTATTCTTGTCATAAGTTGTCATATATGTCATAGGTTGTCATAGATTTGCTATTTTTAGCCCAGGGAGTTACAACCCATGAGATGCCTCCATGATAGGATTCCTTCCACCTTGGATGGTAGTTACACCACATATTTGAACTCATTCCTCCCCTAATGCACCCTCCTTTCCCAATTATGTTCAATTTCACCTTAGAATTCAAATTTGAGTGAGTTGCAACTCATGTGCGGCCCAACTCAACCTCCTTATATGCCCTCCTTGTCCAATTTTTCCTAATGCTGCATTATTTCACAATTTGGACATCAACTATACAAACATTTGATCCACATCACCACCTTGATAATTTTCCATGACTTTACCAAGTGACTTAGGCCAATGCATCCCCCTAGTACAATGGAGTGGTCCATAACAAAAATTTGGGGACATTAGAATGAGGTTGTACTCCCATGGTAAATTGCTACTTGCATAGGGTTGTTATCATGTTGTTGGGATTCATGGAGTGGACTAGATTTCGTCAACAAGCTATCATTGCATAATGATAACTCTTCATATTACAAATGTGTAAGAATTGTGGACGGAGGCAAGGTATAGTGATTGGGAAGACAACATCAAAATGACATAAAAAAAACAAGCGATGCACATAATACCACTAAAAAACTAACTTATTAACAAATTAAATGTCCTTAACCACTATGACTCGAGACACATAATGAAAAAGACTACTTAATTGTTGCGGTCTAAAATTGTCACCTTTAATTAAAAACTATAGTGACGATCACGTGATGCCATCAAAAGCATTACAATTATCTATGGTAACAAACATTTTTTTAGCATCACCAAAAAAGTATTGGTGAGGGCCCTTCACGGGTCATTACCAAAAGTGTCGCCAAAAAGATATTAACAATGAGCTTTTAACAACCCTCACCACAAGTGTCACCAAATAGAGAATTGACAATGGGATTTTAACAATCCTCACTAAAGGTGTCGTTAAAAAGAGATTTGGTGACATGATGTAAAGAATTGTCACCAAAAGCACTTACGACTTCAATTTTTCATAGCCCATCACCATAAATGAGTTTGGTGACGACTATTTAAGTTTCGTCACACACATGATGATCACGAAAGACCTTTTTTTGTAGTAATGAATAAATGACTAATTCAAAAAGTTATACCTCTTTTCTCATATAACTGAAAATTCTACATAATAATTTTTAAATTTTAACATTTCATGCTAAATACTAAACCACAATTGTGAAAAGCCCATTAACTCATCTCTAAATTTGTAAATAAAAAATCACAAACTTAACAAT
This sequence comes from Larix kaempferi, assembly GCA_027924585.1. Taxonomy (NCBI): domain Eukaryota; kingdom Viridiplantae; phylum Streptophyta; class Pinopsida; order Pinales; family Pinaceae; genus Larix; species Larix kaempferi. The sequence continues at coordinate 36,203,150 of BSBM01000091.1, read as the reverse complement.
AATATCTTGATAATTATGTTTTCATTTAAATTAACATTTTTATAAATACTAAAACGCACAAAATTAAAAGTACCTTAAAGATTCCTCATATTGAGGACATCTATCTAGGCCTGTGATAACTATCACTCAAAATTTTCCAGCGAGATACACTTCTACCCCACAGTTTTATGGCATAATTCAGCAATAAATAGGGTGGAACTATTCCACCGAGTTTTTTATAACGAGCGCTAGGGAACAAATCACCGAAAAAAGAGGTGTTTTGAATGCCACTTATACCACGCCATCCATCCATAGTAACTATACATAAAAATATCAAAAAATATGTGCAATAAGCGTATATCAAAAAATATGTGCAATAAGCGTAGGCGTCACGTTAAAATATGGCGTAAAACTTTTCATATTTACGCTCATATTGTGGAAACTTGAGCGGCTCTTACAAACGGCTAGTTGAGGAGTTGAATTTTTGGGTAGCTTTTTATTTCTACTTCATTCTTCCGCTCATTGCTTCACTCGCTGGATTTAGCTGATTCGGGTTTTACTTCATTCTTCCCCTCATTGCTTCACTTGCTGGAATTAGCTGATTCGGGTTTTTCTTTCATTTAAGTTCAGCTCTGCGATAGATATCTATAGGCGAAAAACATTTCTTATTGCAGAGCGAAATAATGGAGAGGAGATGGAATTACATGCCCAAAAATCGTAAGTTTAATGCACCTACAAATGTACAGAAGCATACTCAATTTGAACCCTCGTCTTCTGCAAATCCTCTGAAGAATCAACCTCCAATAGACGAAAAATATTTCTTATTGCAGAGAGAAATAATGGAGAGGAGGTGGAATAACATGCCCGAAAATTGTCAGTTTAATGCACCTACAAATACACAGAGGCGCACTCAATTTGAACCTTCGTCTTCTGCAAATCCTCTCAAGTATCAACCTCCAAGAGCTTGTACCATTAATGCAATCCACCAGGTACCAATTGGGTACAGTCCATATCAGAAGGCAAAGCAAATGCAGGTATAGATCATGGATGCATTTTGGTAGATTTTTTTGGTTTTTAGGATGTGTTTGGATGGATTTTGACTGACTGGAAATGGTTAGGATTTGGCTTAAGTTGAAATGGATTTTATGGGAGGAACATGTTTGAGTAGGATCGTATTCGTTGACAGGATATTGCTTCGAATAAAGAGAATTGTTGTATTTTAGATGTATTTATCGAAATTATGAGTGACTGAACATCGGTGAGAAGGCATAACGTGTTTGGCTTTTTAACATTTTGATGGCTTGTCATTGATTAGGACTGAGAATTGTGACAATTGATCTCTTCAGAGTTTCGCCAACTTAATTATTGTTCATGAGATTTGAAATGGCTCTTATGGTTTAAGGATTGGGATTCAGTTGAACTTGGCATGGGTTAAAACATGTTCGGTTTAAATTTTTTTGGCCTATATCTGATTAGTTAGCATCGGAGAAAAGACGATATATAAGAGTTTCTCCATTCATATTGTCAAGCATCTTCTGTTTTGTGGCAGCTTTCTCCACCATTTTAAGATTTTAGTTTTTTTTTAGGAAATTGTCAAGAATTGGGCTTCGGTGGTAAGGGAATTGTGCCAGGCAATTTGTTCGGTTTCTAAGTATTTCTTTTGACTGTAAGTGAGTAGGGTGGGGAATATTAGGATTGGCTTTAGACTTTAGGGTTTCTAATGGAAAAGTCTAAGATTTGGGTTTAGATGAGAAGGCATTTTGTGGAAAAAGAACAAGTGACATGTTTCAAATTTTTTTATAAGATTTTGATTTTAAACATGCAAGTGATTAGGATCGAGTTGATTAAGTCCTTTTGAAAACAGTAAAGCTTTATCTGTTGTCCAAATGGATGCCATTTGGGTTGGTTGGGTAGCATTGCTATTATCTAAGAATCAATTGTGACATGAGATGTGGTTGCTATGTGTATTACAGATGATCCACAAGGATACAGACAGCGCAATAGCATTATTTTGGGCTGCAATCATTAATGGAGATAGAGTAGACAATGCTCTGAAAGATATGGCGACGGCGATGATGCAGCAAAACAGGTCTGAACAGGCCATTGAAGCCATTATATCATTCAGGAATCGATGTTCGAGTGAAGCTCAGGAGAGTCTGGAAAATATTTTGCTACACTTATACAAGGTAAATTGCTTAGACTTATGCTTAAGTTCATTTTGTACAGGCACTGTTAAGGGCAAATACACACATGATAGACCGTGGCAAACGTTTTGCCAGATGCACATATAACAAGTGTAAACAAACTTATACTCTCAAATATCGTAGAGAGTAAAAAATGCCATTCAGTCTCATCAGAATTTGCTGCCTTTGATAGGTTTATTTCTCACTTACATTCTTACCAGGATCCCAGGAATTGTCAGTGTATAGGTTTGTAATTGTGGCCTTAGCAAAGGTAAAACCATCTAATATATTAAGGGAAATGTTCTCTAATTAGGAGAGCATATTGCAAAATCTGTGCATGTTAATTACAAACTATGGCTAGGTTTTCCAGAAAGCATAGAAGAAATGTATTCCTTCAACAGTCGGTGACTGCATTTTCTGACTAAATTGCTGTTCTTTAAAGTAAGAAGAAACTGCTATGTGTAGGCAACTTCGACAAGCATAAAGTGACTAGATTGGATATGGGTTTTATAGGACAGGCAGGCCCACACGTACATGAGCAACAGTCACACCCATATCCATTTAGTAATTTTGTGCGGTTTTCGACCGTCCTGTCATTCTGATCCCTGTTTGTCATTTTCAATAACGATGTCATTGCAGAAGTGTGGTAGACTGGACGATTATATTAAACTACTGAAGCACAAGCTCAGTGTAATTCACCAGCGCTCAAGCAATGGAATGAAAACCCTAACAGTTAGATCTGGGAGAAAGACATTTCAAGTTCAGATAGAACACAAGATCGCAATATTGCTCGGCAGTTTGGGTTGGGCTTATATGCAGCAATCGAATTATATAGCTGCAGAGGAACAGTACAGGTACAAAAACTAAGATAACGATATCTCTCTGATCTTTTTTCTTCACTTTTATTCGGAACCTGAGATTGATTTCATTCTACGGATGCAGGAACTCTTTTTCACTAAAACCGGACAACAGCAAAATGTGCAATATTGCTGCATGTTTGATACATCAAGGAAGGGTTGCTGAAGCAAAAACAATTCTACAAAGGGTAAATCCTGCGTCCTCAAATGGTTCGTGGGGAAGTGATTGTCACTTTACTTCTTACAAAAGAGCCCTGGAGATGCTCAGAGAATTTGAAGCTAAAGCAAATAACTATGACTCCGTCCATGAAAATTATGATGGAGGCCTCACGCCCACTATGCCGAAATCCTTGCAATGCTCAGGGACACATTATGAACCTAACCAGTGGGAATATGAAAAGTCTAACTGTGATTCCGGGGATTCCGAAATTACCACATTAAATGCAACATCTGGCTTTAGACCCTCGGAACATAACTTCTTGTTGTCCTCCCATAGAAGATCACAACTCTCTATCTTTGACAACGCTTGGTTACAAAACAAGACGGTGGAAGATGGTTTCGGGGATAAAAATAAAAATATAAACAACATCAGCAGTGCATTGATTTCCTCTGAAGGTACGTCCATATCTAGGTTTCCTCAAAATTCTCAACCTCTGCGGAGCAATAAGGAAGCCTTCAATCAGAGGCTCCCCAATGTTTACTTGAAGGAAAATGCCAGTGTCAAGCATTCGGCAAATTTTCTTCCTTTGGATTCTTCCTGTACAGAACAACCAGGTATGAAGAGAGCAGCTGTTACCAGTTTTTGTAAATATCCCAATGAAAGTGACAGGCAATCAGCTATTTTTTCAAATGAGTTAGGACCAGGAGCAAGTTTTGAAGAAACCATACCGAGTAAGTTTGATCCAATATATGAGCCGAAAAAGAATCCATTTGCAAGGAAGAATATGTTCGGCCCCATTGGGAGTGGCCGTATTAAAAATGGCGCAAGATGTACATTTGAAAACAGAAATCCAGTGCACCAGGGAGAGGTTTTGGGTTCTATTTTTAGCGGCCCCACTTGAAACACAACAACGTCTGGAAACTCAAATCCAAATCCAACGCGGGACTAAAATGTTTTTAGTCCCGCCTTGGATTTGAGTTTCAGGGTGTAAAGAAATCGAGCAGAATCTGAGGCAGGCTCTCCAGAACTTCGTACCCAAGCGAATGTGCAACGAGTTTGTGAAAATCGGAGGCAGGCTCGAACCTATTTTGCATTCGTGGTGGAAATTAAAAACGTTGTTATGGTTATGGTCTCAAGTTTGAATTGACATTTGCCTGCAAGGTGTTGAGTAATGTTTTAGTCGAATGTTGGGGTCTGAAATAGAAGCCTTCGTCTTATTTGCATCCTCAAGTGGGATGGATGCCGTGAATTAGCAAGGTTTGCATTTGTTTGCTATGATTGAGTAACTGCCCACCATTTGATTGGAGATATCCATGGAGCCTGTGGCATGTCAAGAAAAGTACATTTTATGTCTATTTATTCACAAGGTGTTCTTCATTGGGCGATTTTTGGGAATATTTTCACTGGATTTTTTATGCTATGTAGTAAATTTATTATGTTGTTGTCATATGATATGGATGTTCATACACATCGATGGTGGGAAACTTGTTCTGCTTTCCCTGTATCACATCATTGTGTTTGAAAACGACAACCTTGTCAATGTTTCAGAGGCAAGTCGCCTCGACTTGACCATTGTTACCAAAATTTTGACTGGCATTTCGATATTGTGTTGGAATATTATCTTCCTACTGTAACTTCATTTCGATGTTGATATGCGTCTATATGTTGTTTGATTGTCGATAAACATAATTCTGGTTAATATACCGTGATGTGCTGTAATTTTATATTTGCTTGGATGGGTAGGATGCTATGGCTTTATATCTGTTCTTCGTCGTTTGGGATTATTTTAACTTGATCGGCTATATATGCATCTTCATAGATTTAGATGTTTATAAATAGAGAGAACAGTTGCAGGAAGCTGTAACTTTATACTGGGTTTTGGTGATAAGAAATAATCCGAGTTTTGATCTCTGAAATCCTCTCAATTTTATCAGCACCAGATGTGGAACTTCAGACAATCAAGAGTACCTAGCTTTAAATAAGGCAGAGTCCTCGCATTCAACCTTTGCTATGATGAGAGTTCCATATAATAGGAGTGTAGCCTTTAGGCAATAAGACGGGTTCTGGCCGACCATCTTCTAAAACATATTCACCAAAAGTGAATATTTTTGGAATACACATTATACCATCGCACTTTAGCACGTACTTCCTCAAGTTTCTATCTTCTTTTTCCGCTAATTGGAAAAATTGGTTGAGGAGCAACTCAAACTTGGAATTCTTCCCTTTTCCAAACAATACTCAAGGCTTTCATGATTTTTATTTAAAACCCTTTAGATATGGGCTCTAATGTTTAAGTGCATCAAGAATGACCAACTTCTCATTTTATTATGGGAGAGCTAGCTTATTGTCTTTAAATTGTCTCCATTCAAATGCTAGTGTCAAATCTTCCTAAACAGTAGTTATTCAAATAGTGTTTCCAGGAATCACATAAAATAGTGAATGCCATTTGAATGGTTGGTGTAGCAGTGATTCAAGAATCACATTAAATAGTGAATTTGCAACTAATGTCTATAGAAGGATACTTTCCTAATGCAATCAGATCCCCAACTGCCGAATATTCAGGGAACCTACACTTAAACTCGAAAACAACAATCTGTGTACATAAAGACTCGATACAATAAAAAAACTCACACTTTTTATTGAATAGGTAAGTAAATCAACTAGACTAGAAATTCATGCCTAAATGTCTTGAGAGGACTGAGCCTATGAACCTAGCTCTCGCATATCTCCACTACAGGACACGCAAGTCCCAGTTGCACACTCACTGGCTTACAGGTCCATCCCCCAGCCACTAAAAGATAAAAACAATCTAAGGAAAACCAAAAAACTGCTTCATTCGCCCATGCCCAACCTTTTTATTCTTGAGATTTTGGCCGAAAGATAGATCCGGAAAAGACATAGTCGTGTTTCTGTTGTGCCTACTCGAACTCAGAGTGCTCCCGCTAGTCCCTATGATTACGGATCAGCCAAATCGGCACAAGGAGTCCAACTGAAGTTCAATTAGGCTCGTTTTTTAAACTAGTCATTGCTCCCAACGTCTGGATGCCCCGCATCATTCTCCCCATGTTGAAAGAAAATATGAACCTCCTAGTTCATAGATGTTTTCCTCTATTTTCTCCATCAATCAAAATACAACTACAGAACCCAAAACAACAACAGTCTAATCAACAACAACCACCATGTTTTCGTTATGATAGCATTGAGCTTCCGCATATAATCCTTCGTGCATGTACTCAACTGTACCCACCAACCTTGGTTTAAATCATATATCTTCATAAATTCAATTTTCAAACTTTTATTAATTCTTTTCTCAGAAACATTTAACAATTCCTCCATAGCTCTTTAGTCCTCAACCGCATTAAAAATTGGAATGTTTCCTTTTTTATCTGTTGCCCCTTGTTCAATGTCCTTCCTTGGCACCTCTGTTACCGAATTCCTGAGCTGCAAATAATCAGCTAGATTCCCTTTTGCTGCAACTTTGTCAGGTTCATTTTCACTAAAGGAATTGTATTCCTTCCCAGCATCCCAATCTGATGGTCTGTCTACATCTTCAGCAACACTCTTTACGCATTGCTCGACCATTTGTTCTTCCAACAATGGAAGAGTTTGTTGCTCCTCCTTTGCTCCCATGTCCTCAGCATCACTGTATTCTTATTCAATAATGTATTCCCCAACAACATTGTAATCTTTGTTAACAATTTTTCTATCCACTGCAACTATCTCCACCAGAAAGTAAATATTCTCTTCTCTCTCCTTAATCTTTACAGGATTGCAATTGGTAGCATCCTCCTCACATTTATATGTATGCATGTAGGTCTCTACATGCTCAATCTTCTTAGCCTTTTTTTGTGTGCTCTGAACAACACAAACATTCTCAATGTTTATGTATTCTTCCTCAAGTGCTTCACCTTCTTCCAGGTAGAAAGCACTTCCACAACTGAGACCCCTTTTAAAAGCTCTCTCTTTGTATGCATGTAGGTCTCTACATGCTTAATCTTCTTGTCCTTTTTTTGCGTGCTCTGAACAACACAAACATTCAGTGTTTGTGTATTCTTCCTCAAGTGCTTCACCTTCTTCCGGGTAGCAAAGCACTTCCACAACTGAGACCCATTTTAAAAACTCTCTTTTCAAATTGATGTCTGTCTTTCTCCTCCAAGGCCCTTATCCTCCTTTGTATGGCTTGGCTCTCCGCTTTTCTCTGCAGTCTTTCATCACGCTCTTTGATTAGTTTCCTAATTGCTTTTATCTCTACCCTGATCGATTCTTTCTCTTCTTGGCCCACTAGCTTCTCCTTTTCCATTTTTAACTTTTACTTGCCAATCTCTTTTTGGCTTCTCAACAACTTGCTCTCTTAAAGTTGTTCACAATATGGATTTCCGTAGCCAAACCAATTGGTAACAATAATGCACCTCCGTGCAACCTAGTGCTCTTCCAAGCACACTTGGTTCTCCTCTCGAACCAACTCTTCGGCTCCTCTGAGCTCACTTAGTTCTCCTCTTGAGCCAACTCTCCAGTTTCAACAGCTAAGTCTCTAGCGGTAGTCCTACAATAATGGATTCCCCTCTGGGCCATTGTGGTTTGCTCTGATACCAATCTGATGTAGTTAGATCCCCAACTTTCGAATACTCAGGGAACCTGTAGCTTCATAGGAACACGCTTAAACTAGAAAACAACAATCTGTGTACATAAAGACCCGATACAACAAAAAAACTCAGAATTTTTATTGAATATGTAAGTAAATCAACTAGATTAGAAATTCATGCCTAAATGTCTCAAGAGGACTGAGCCTGTGCACCCAGCTCTCCCATATATCCACTACAGGACACGCAAGTCCCAGTTCCACACTCACCGGCTTATAGGTCCATCCCCCAGCCACTAAAAAATAAAAACAATCTAAGGAATACCAAAAAACTACTTCATTTGCCCAAGCCCAGGCTTTTTATTCTTGAGATTTTCTCCCAAAGATAGATCCGGAAAAGACACAACTGTGTTTTTGTTGTGCCTACTCGAACTCAGAGTGCTCCCACTAGTCCCTATGATTATGGATCAGCCAAATCGGCACAAGGAGTCCAACTGAAGTTCAGTTAGGCTCGTTTTTTAAACTAGTCGTTTCTCCCAACTTTTGGATGCTCTGCATCATTTCCCCTTGTTTGCATCTTTTTATTTCAGCTTAGAGAAAATGCTAGAACATTTGTGGTGGCTACCATGGAGGTGTGATTGGGTAGATTTGGAATTTGGCGTATAATTTTCAAAGCTATGAAATTAAAAAAAGGTTGTTCTTTTATACTTGTATTTGCTTCTTTTGCCATGATATAGTTGTTTATTTTTTATGTTGTTCTTAGCTAGTAAAAGAAGGGTTGTAAAAAGAAATTCAAAAAAGGTTATTGTTTTATACTTGCATTTGCTTCTTTTGTCATGATATAGTTGTTTATTGTTTTTGTTGGTCTTAGCAAGTAAAAGAAGGGTTGTAAAGAGATATGTATATGCTCCTTTCAACAAATTTAATGTTAGGTCGAGATATGCAAAAAAAATGGAACAACAAAGTTGTTATTACTAGAAAAATAGATCAGATGTGTGGTCTTGCTCAAATATTTTGTCATGTATTCAAATTGTAAGTACTTCATATAGCTTCAATATCGATACAAATTGGCAACAAATCTAGCTTTTCATGAACAACAAGTGTGTAGAGTTATGTTGTCATTAGCTTCAACAGCTTGTCGAAAATGAAGAAGTTGAATTATAATATTATACACATAAATGAAAGTCTAGGTTCTCGAAGAGCATTTTAGGTTGTCAAAAACAAATTTAGGTTTTGTAGTTGATCAAATATGGACAACCAATTCTAGGTGTTGCATTCGGTCTTAGTCCATTGGATATTACACTATGAAGCAATGCAAAAGAAATCAAAGCAATCCATAATACCATGCCAAACAAACATTCCCTGATGTGAAAAGCAAGAAAGTAAGGCCTGGTCAAAAGCATAGATTCGACTAGGTACAACATTCTATAGTCAGTGTCTATTTGTGTCTTGTACTTGACGCCAAGATGGAGAAATTATCAAAACTAAAAATTTGTTTACAAACTTCCATGATTGCTTGCCCTAGCATGTTGTCCCTGTGATCATCATCAATCTTTTCTTGAACAGTTATTTCATGGATCTCCTTTAGCAAAAATCAAATGCATGCATTGTGGATATATTGTGCATTGTGAAAGCATTTTCTAATTTAATTCTTTTCCTATCATAGATTCCTCTATAGATTGAAATGCTGTTGGCTTTCTTTTTCCTTGATCTACTATTACCTACAAATACTGCTTTCCTACTCATATCCTCCCTGTTGCATTCCTATTCAAGAAGAGATGTCATTATTTTATATAAATATCAAAGAGAACCACTCTCATAAACTAGAAACTAGATTCCCACATATTTTTCGCATGTCCTTTAATAGTATGGCCATAGCATCACTTGAAACAAGTCTCCTCTTTATTCTTGCAAGCAGGCCTATCAAAAAATTTGGATTCTTGTTGCAAACCGGTCTTTTATACTCTTCTAGAATCTTGAAGCAAGGTTAATGTTTTCCAAAGACCTAAGAAGCCATGTCTTTTTTATCAAAATAACTTTTTCTAGGCTATATTGTATTTCCTTTGAGTATTGTTTCTTTGTATCATGGTTGATCTTCCCACTGTGGAGGGTTAATCCAATGGTAACTATCGGCTTGGTATCCATCGTTTCTATAGCTTCATGACAATATCATTCAATTGTTCAAGCAATGCTATTGACAAATTTCTACAAACCTAGGAAACTTGCATATTCAATTACCACATGTTTAATATGTTGTTTAGCAAATTTTTTACCACTACATTGGGATATCTAAGCACGATCACTTTTCTATGATCTTTTCTACAAGCCTGCATCTAAAATATCATGGATAGTAGCACAAGATATATATAATAACTTTATTCCATCTTCACAAAGCACTAATGTTTCTATGATTATGTTATGCAACAAACTCCAAAAATAGTATGAAAAGAGCATAAATAGATCAGAAAGAGTACTCCACGATATGATTGAAGAAAATAGTTGAATAACAGGCCTCTTCAAGGGGGCAACCTATTTACACAATGTACTAAGTACACAAGACAAGACAAGACAAGATACTCGAAATGAAAGGTCTCCTTCCTATATATAGGAGACTAAGGGGGACAATCCCAACTAACTGACCCAAGCTGAGATAAGTAATATAACCATACTAATGACAATTACCACTAATGGACCAAATTTGACATCAAAACTAATGTAGTGAACCACAATATAGGAGGGAATGTGCCCATATTTAGGGCTTAACATGCCCCTCCCCTTCAGACAATTGTTGTCCTCAATGTTTGATTAGTTGTGGATGCCTCTGTATGAAGGACTCATCTTCCCATGTCGAATCTTCAACTGGTAATTTCTTCCACTTTATGAGGTACTCAGTAATAGCCCAATTTCGTAGTTGTTTAGTCATTGTTTCACTGATTTGTTCAGGTTCCAATATGAATTTTCCTTCTTCATCAAGCTCGGGAAAGATTGTTTGAATTGGGATCTTGTCTCCTATTACCTTCTTTAAGCAAGAAACATAGAAAACTGGATGTACTCTTGCAGATGAAGGGAGCTACAATTTGTAAGCCATATTACAAATCTTCTGCAACACTTTATAAGCACCATAATATTCGGCTTGGTATCCATAGTTTCATGACAGTATCATTCAATTGTTCAAGCAATGCTATTGACAAATTTCTAGAAACCTAGGAAACTTGCATATTCAATTGGCGCATGTTTAATATGTTTAGCAATTTTTTTACCACTACATTAGGCTATCTAAGCACGATCACTTTTCTATGATCTTTTCTGCAAGTTTGCATCTAAAATGTCAAGGATACTAGCACAATATATATACAATAGCTTTATGCCATCTTCACAAAGCACTAATGATTCTATGATTATGTTATGCAACAAACTCCAAAAATAGTATGAAAAGAGAATAAAAAGATCAGAAAGAGTACTCCACGACTTGATTGAAGAAAATAGTTGAACAACAAGCCTCTTCGAGGGGGAAACCTCTTTACACAATGTACTAAGTACATAAGACAAGACAAGACAAGATACTCCAAATGAAAGGTCTCCTTACTATATATATAAGACTAAGGGGGGTAATCCCAACTAACTAACCCAAGCCGAGATAAGTAATATAACCATACTAATGACAATTACCACTAATGGACCAAATTTGACATCAAAACTAATGTAATGAACAACAATATAGGGGGAAATGTACCCATATTTAGGGTTTAACATGCCCCTCCCCTTCATACAAGTGTTGTCCTCAACGCTTTATTAGTTGTGGATGCCTCTGTATGAAGGACTCATCTTCCCATGTTGAATCTTCAACTGGTAATTTCTTCCACTTTAATAGGTACTCAGTAATAGCCCGATTTCGTAGTTGTTTAGTCATTGTTTCACTGATTTGTTCAGGTTCCAATATGAAATTTCCTTCTTCATCAAGCTCAAGAAAGATTGTTTGAATTGGGATCTTGTCTCCTATTACCTTCTTTAAGCAAGAAACATAGAAAACTAGATGTACTCTTGAAGATGAAGGGAGCTACAATTTGTAAGCCATATTACAAATCTTCTGCAACACTTTATATGCACCATAATACTTGGGTTTTAATTTATTGTCCTTCGTTAATAGCTTGAGGGACATCTGCTTGTAAGGTTGTAGCCTGATAAATACCCAATCCCCTCTTTCAAAACTCCTTTCACTGCGTTGTTGATCAGCTTGTTGTTTCATCCTGATTTTTGACATAGTCAGGTTGTTCTTAAGTATCTAGAGAACTTCTTATTGGTGCTCTATGTGATCCTCCACGGCTTGAACTTTAGATTTTACTTTTAAGGGAGATGTGATAGATGGAGGCTGGTACCCATAAAGTGCCATAAATGGAGACATTTTTGATGATGTATGGAAGGAAGCATTGTACCACCATTATTCCAAAGCCAACGATTTCACCCACTCTATTTTTTTATCAGATGTAAAGCAACGAAGATAGCCTTCCAAACACTTGTTCATGATCTTAGTTCTCCCATTATATTGAGGGTGATAAGATCAACTATGAGCCAATTGAGTACACAAAAAGGAAAGTAATCAAGTCCAAAATTTTTGAGTGAAAATTGGATCTCTATCACTTACAATAATCTTTGGATTTCCATGTAACTTCTAAACAGATTCCATAAAGGCTGCATCTATTGTGCTTACATTAAAAGGGAAAGCGAGTGCACAAAACTGTACATACTTCGTTAGTTTATCAACAACCACCATAATAAAATTATTTCCTTCAGACTTGGGTAGACCCATGAAAAAATCCATGGAAACTTACTCTCACTTCTCGAAAGCTATGTCTAACGGTTGCAGAAGTCATGGGGTCTTAACTATTTCACTCTTATTCTCTTGGAAAACCAAGCATTCAGCCACGAACCATTGAAAATCATATTTAAGACCTTCACATAAAAATTACTTCTTGACTGTGTGGTAAGCTTTCATGAATCCTAAGTTCGCACCTATAGGAGAGGCGTGTAATTCAAAAAGGACCTTTTGCTTGAGTTGGGAGTTTTTGCATGAGTATAAGTGATCCTTATACCATAGTAAATCATTTTTCCACATAAAAGTATCCGATACACTGGTATCATTCTGTATATTTTGAATGAGCATCCACACAGATAGGTCTTTTTTCCGTTATTCCCTTGTTGCTACTATCCAATCTCGTTGTAGAATGGAAATGGAACAAGGTAATTCCCCCAACATCTTCATAGTTTTTGGAGAGTGCATATGCCACCACATTGTGTTTCCCTTTTCTATAGATGATTTTAAAGTCATATCCCAACACTTTGGTTACCCACTTTTGTTTCTCTTCTGAAGATAGTCTCTATTCAAAGAAGTATTTAAGACTATCATGATCTATTTTGACCTTGAAGTGCCTACATATTAGATAGGGACGCCATTTCTTAAGAACATGTAGTATTACCAACATTTCCTTCTCATAAATGAGCTTTTGTAAGTTCTTTCCATTGATTGGATGACTTGTGAAAGCAAGTGGGTTTCCTTCTTGCATTAGAACAACACCAATGCCATTTCTTGAAGCATCACATTCCACAATAAAGGTTTTTGTGAAGTCTAGTGTGGCTAATACAGGAGCTGCGCACATTTCTTGTTTAAGTTGTTCAAAAGCTTGAGTTTCCTCTAGAGTCCAAGAAAATGCGTCTTTCTTGAATAATGTTGTTAGAGGTGCTATTATTCTTCAATAATTTCGAACAAACTTGCGGTAGTACTGTGTTAGACCTAAGAATCCTCAAAGATTCTTTAGGTTTTGGGGAATCGACCAGTCTATCATGGCTTTAATTTTGTTAGGGTCTACCTTGACACCTTCATGAGATACAATATGACCCAAATACTCTACCTCCTTCACCCAAAATAAACATTTGGAAGGTTTTGCATATAGTTGTTGCTCCTGTAGTAGTTTTAGTACCATGTCAACATGTTGAACACGTTCTTCCCAAGACTTGCTATATGTTGGTATATCATCAAAGAATAATAGCACAAATTTTCTAAGAAAAGGCTTTAAAATGGAATTCATCAAACCCTGAAATGTGGAAAGTGCATTCGTGAGACCAAATGGCATGACTAGAAATTCATAATGACCTTCATGAGTTCTGAATGTTATTTTTGGGATGTCTTCATCTTTCATTCTAATTTGATGATACCCAAAATGAAGATCCAAATTTGCGAATATAATTGCTCCATGTAATTTATCTAGCAATTCATCAATTACAGGAATGGGAAACTTATCTTTAATGGTGATCTTGTTGAGCTCTCTATAATCTGCACACATATGCCATGATACATCCGACTTGTGTATGATTAACACTGGTGCAGAGTAAGAACTTTGGATAGGCCTAATTATGCCAACCTCTAACATTTCTTCAACCATACGCTCAAATTCAATTTTTTGTCCATAGGGTATCTGTAAGGTCTCCTGTTAGGAGGAACACTTCATGGGATTAAGTGAATAGCATGATCAAAATATCGGACAGGTGGAAGACCTTTTGGAATATATTCAAATACCTTGGAATGCTTATTAATGACCCTTTGGAGATCTGTGGAAATAGGAGGCTTATATGTTTGAACATCTAATGAGCATAATTGTGCAATTACATCTTGATGTCCCTTTTTCATCAATTTTGTCATACCATTAGAGCTTATCACCTTGCTTGGATTCCCTGTGATACCCTGTATTTCATATTCCTTTCATTCCCATAAAAATTTCATGAAAATCTTCTGAAAATTAAAATCCACAGTTCCCAAATATTGTAACCATTGAACTCCTAAGACAACATCAGCACCACCCATTGGAATAGCAATCCTTGGACTATTCAATATATATTCTCCCATAGTAAGATTTATATTATGGAATTTCCCTGAGCAGTTGATTGTTCCTCCATTTGCAATCATTACTTGAAACTCTCATGATGGATATAGAAAGAAATTCAGAGATTTTTCTAATTTATAGTGAATGAAATTATGAGTACTACCATAATCACGTCCATTTCTTCATCTGGAGATGGTTCTTGTTGTTTTGGTTCTTCCTCTTCAAATTATATGTAAAATAATTTATTCTCAGCACACTTATGTCCCTTACTATACTTTCTGTCACAATTAGAACATAGGCCTTTTTCTCTTCTTTCCTCTATTTGTTGAGGTGCTAGCCTTTGAGGCAGGTTAGAAGAAGGAACAATATTGTCTTGGTATGTGTTGGAGGTGCTCTTTCTAGTAGCCATCGCCATATTTTTACTTTCAAACTTATTTTCCATCATGAAGGCCTTCTCCAAGGATGGTGGTTCAAAGAGATGCACCTCATGTTGAATGTTATTCTTCAAGGTGCCAATGAAGAGATCCAACATATTATCTTCTGGAATTTTCTGCACTCTAAGACTTAGCTTCCAAACTATTTGATGTGGTTTGCAACTGAATTTTTTACTTGAGATTTATTAACTGGATAAAAAGGGTATTGCTATTAATATCCCCATAATGTGCAATCAATTATTTGGTGAATATATACCAAGATATAATAGAGTCCTTTTTATGGTCACAAAGCCATTGGTACCATACAAATTGATTGGGCTCTAAACATAATGATGCAATAGTTACCTTTTGCAAAGTTGGAACCTAATATAGATCAAATAAAAGGCCTGAGTGAGATAATTGATCTTAGATCTAATAATTAAAATTTGAAATTTATGAATAAATTTGTGGAAGAGTTCCCAGATAGTTTTATATTTTCTTATGAAAATCCTATTTTGTTTCCATTCACTAGCTCCTTCAAAAGAATTGTTTTAAATGGATTTATGACTTTGGATGAGAAGTGTTTGACAAAAATTTTACATGAGTTATACCTCTGATAAGACTTATAATACATGGTATTTAGAGTTGGAATGGATTCTGAATAACTCTGCAAATTGTTTATGCATTTATCTTACATGATTCCTCAATTTCTAGCCAATTTGGAGAAGTAGATTTAGCTAGTTTGATGTATTAATAAGAGGATTTTTTATGAGAGGAAATGATGCAGGAGCATTGGGGCCTAGGAGAAACAGTCGAAGTTAATAGACAGGTGACGTCAACTAGGGGAATTTCGATTACCACAGGTGCGAAAAGGAGATTGGTTGTCGAAGCCAAGTAGTCGAGTAAAAGTTTTCGATAGGCGATCGACAAGATTTAAAGGATGAGAGTCGACAAGTCTGATGTCGACAAATTACAAGAGTAGAGATCGGAGGCATCAAAGGTCGACAGGTTTTCAAACAACGACACCGGCAGATTGCGGTCAAATCCAAGCATGGAGGGCAGGGTAGACTAGAAGCCGTAGATACTAACTAAAGGCGACAAGTAAGGTCGAGGATGACGAAGTGCAGTATGATCAAGGACAGTGATGGGACCGGCTAATAAAGTAAAGTCAAAGATGCAGGATTCAAGGCATCAGTCATTGGAGGTTGTTGAGGAAGTTATGAGAAGTTATGAAGTTGGTTGGGATCACGCTAGGTGTCACCACAGGAGAACGTTGTGTAACACGGCCTAAGGGAGCTGACAACTACAGGTCTGCAGTATCAAGGAGAATTCAGCGGACAGAGGAAGGACGTCTCAGGGAACGAAGTGGACCTCAGGAGCAGCAACAATAGAGAAGAGTAGAAGAGCAATGAAGAGGCATAAAGGAATGGACCAGATGGATCATCGGAGGATCGGGATAGATTGCTCGTCACACCTCGCTCATTCATTCTTGCATTCAATAGTGAACTGAGAGGAGGAGAGAATCACACACAGAGAGAAAAAAACCTTTTACCTTTGTATATTGTAATAGGATGGTGCTGACTAGTTTAGTTGTTTTGCATTTCTCATTGTAACAAAGTAATTTGATTGAAGTAATAAAATCCAACTTCTGGCATTCCGTTCACATCTAGTCTATGTGAGCACTTGTGTGTTGTTGTGTGTATTGTTAAACAAGAGGCCCCTTGTCGGGACCTCCCTTGCAGTAGTTGGTATCAGAGGAAGAGAGCAAGCGATACCAACCTGACTTGTGCCAATTGGTATCAGAGCTAGAGAGAATCCTGTGTTGAGCAGTTGAATCCAGAGATTTGGAAGAGCCTGTGAGTGCATAGACAACTCTAGCTACGGTTGGGTAGATTTTTGCGTGAGTTGTCAAGTCTGGTTGCGATTGGACAGAGTGAATATTTCAACTACAGTTGAAATAGCTCAAAGAGGCATTAATGTCCGAGGTGTAGGACAAAGAGCGCATGGCACTGCCATCACAGTTGATCATGAAATGTTTGATAAGTGCATGCAAACAATGAGAAGCTTGACCAGTGAGGTCGTAGCGATCAAAGAAATACAAAGATGTGGATGCATTCCCAATGCACTTGACCACAACAACGAGAAAGTCGAAGAATTGGAAGCACGAGAAGAAGCAATCGAAGAACCAAAAGATAAACTCATCAAGCTTTTGACAAAGATGAGATGTTGGACAAAGATGGATGTACATACCTACTCAAGAAGTTTGGATCCAAAAGACTTGATAGACTGGTTCAAAGAAATGAATAAATACTTTGACATAGAGTAGATAGAGGATCCTAAACGGGTTAAAACTGCAAGTCTGAGGTTGAAGGGTCATGCCGCATTGTGGTGGGACAGTGTATACGATGACAAGGTCAAGAAAGGGAAGGACAAGATCATGTCTTGGGACATAATGGTTTCTAAGCTGAAGCGGAACTTCTTTCCTAATGACTATGTGATTTCCTTGTTTAGGAAGTTGCAAAACTTTCACCAGAAAGATATGACCATGAAGTAGTACACGAAAAACTTCTATAGACTGTCGATTCGGTCGGGACAAACTGACGAAGGAGAAGAATCTATTGTGAGATATGTGAACGGCTTGAAGTATGCCATACAGGATGAGTTGAGCTTTTCGAGGTTCACAGCGGTTGATGAATCCTACCAACTAGATCTGAAAGCAAAAGATAAACTGTCGAGGATAACTTCATCGACTAGAGGGAGAATGACTGGTTATGGTGCAAAAACTTTTTTCGTGAAGGGCCAATGTAGCCGAACTAGAAGAGAATCCGTCGAAGATAACCAACATGTGGAAGGGACATCAACCAGAGAGAAAGTGCAGGAAACCCAACGAGATGCTTGAGAGACCCGTGGTCGGGGTTTGTATGGTTGAAGTGTTCTAGTCGACAGAAAAGGAGTTGAAAGACCAACTGTAGTCTGCTATAAGTGTCGTGGAGTCAGACACAAGGCATATGAATGCCCATAGAACCTACACACTACAGAGGAGTCAAAACCGATATGTCGAAGAGATGAGCAAGTCAATGAGAGGACAGAATCGACATCCGATAGCGGTTAAAATGGTAGACAAAAAGGTCGAAACATGATGGCCAGGAGAACGTTGGTTCAGGATGACCGACGTGATGAGAAGGAGCCGACACAACGAAAGGGTATGTTTCAGACTAGAGGGTTGATTGGAGATAGGTATTGCAAGATGATAGTCGATGGTGAAAGTACAAAGAATCTTGTGTCAATAGAGGTCATCGACAAGCTGGGTTTGAGATGTCGAGAACACCACACCCATACAAGATATCATGGTTGTAGAAAGGACATCATGTCAAGGTAATAAGAGAGTGCCTGATAAACTTTAAGATGGGGAAACTTGAAGATAGTGTATTGTACGACGTAATCCCAATGGACACATGTCATTTGTTGTTATGAAGGCCATGGAAATATGATAGGAAGATGATCTATGTTGGTCGAGCCAACATAGTCACAGTGTGGAAAAATGTCACACGGAGTACGCTGAAGCCGAAGCAGGAGGACCAAGCCGACCGCAAGTAGGGAAAGAGAAACTATTTGGAGAAGCGAGTGATGATGTGCTCAACCAAGGAATTCCTTGTAGAGGAGGAGAAACAGTTGGTATGTTTCTCCATCATTCCGAAGGGACCATGTGTCAAGAGGTCGACGATGGAGAATATTCCAGTCGAAGTCGAAGAGATGCTCGACGCATTCAGGAGCACAGTAGTCGACGAAGCATTGACGGGATTGCCACCAACGAGAAGCATATCCCATTAGATCGACTTGATTCCAGGATCGAGTTTTCCAAATAAGGCACTGCATAGAATGACTCTGGAAGAGGGTCAGAAACTCAATCGACAGGTCCAAGAGTTATTGGACAAAGGATTGATTAGAGAGAGTCTAAGCCCGTGCACGGTACTAGTAGTATTAGCACCGAAGAAGGGTGGAGAATGGAAGATGTGTACAGACTCTAGAGCTATCAACAAGATCACGATCAAGTACAGGTTTCCATTTCCAAGGATGGATGACTTGATGGATTGTTTGAGTGGAGCGAGATGCTTCACCAAAATTGACCTAAAATGTTCTTATAACCCGATCAGGTTTAGAGAGGAAGATGAATGGAAAACAACCTCCAAGACAAAGGAAGGACTGTATGAGTGATTAGTGATGCCATTCAGATTGACTAATGCACCCACTACGTTCATGCAGTTGATGAATGAGGTACTGAATCCATTCTTGGGAAATTTTGTCGTAGAATACCTATATGACATCTTGATATCCAATCGAACAAAGTTCAAACATTTGGAGCACATTTGACAAGTGTTGCAGAAGCTACGGGAAGAGAATTTTATGGTGAACCTACAAAAATGCTTCTTCATGAAGGAAGAGATGGTGTACTTGGGATTTGTAATATCTGGTAAAGGGTTACTGATGGAACCAAAAAAGGTGAAAGCTATATTGGAGTGGCCATAAATCACAAGCATGACAAGAGTGCGAGGCTTCCATGGACTTGCTATTTTTTATAGGAAATTCATCAGAGGATTCAGTCGGATATGTGCACCATTGACAAAATCCATGAAGAAAGGGGAGTTTAAGTGGAAAGAAGCTTCCCATAAAGCTTTTGACAAGTTGAAGAAGAAGGTGACAGAGAGCCTAGTGTTAGTGATCCTAGTTTTCGACAAAGTTTTCCAAGTCGATTGCAACGTGAGTGGAATGACAATTGGCATAGTGTTGAGCCAGGAGAGCCGACCAATTTCATTCTTTAGCGAGAAGTTGGATGAGGCGAAGTGGATATATTCGGTCTATGACCAGGAGTTCTATGCTATTGTCCAAGCATTGAAGAAGTGGAGGCATTATTTGTTGCCCAAAGAATTTGTGTTATACATAGATCACCAAGCACTGAGATACTTGAATACTCAGTCAAAGTTGAATCAACGGCATATGAAGTGGGTCGAATTCCTACAAGGATATACCCTCATGTTACAACATAAGTCAGGCAATTCGAACAAGGTTTCTGACACACTGAGTTGAAGAGTTGCATTGTTGAACACGGCGACAGTTTAGGCGATATGAATAGAGTCGGCGAAGACACAATATGAGATCGACAAGGATTTTGCGAAAGCATGGAAGGCTAGTCGGGAACCTTGGAGTGTCGAAAGAACTCTGTACTTGGATTATTTTATCCAAGAGGGATACTTATTCAAGGGACAACAATTGTGTATTCCCATAGGATCTGTAAGAGAGAACCTAATCTGAGAACTACATAGTGTCAGATTAGTAGGTAATTTTGGCATTGACAAGACCAAGGCGTTGGTCGAAGAAAAGTATTATTGGCTAGGAATGACGACAGATGTTGGAAAGTGGGTACGACGGTGTCGAGTTTTCCAGTTGGAAAAAAGAAGAAATCAAAATACGAGGTTGTATGCACCATTACCAGTGCCGTATACCCCATGGGATTACCTGAGCATGGATTTTGTGCTAGGATTTCTGAAGACGCAACAAGGAAGCGACTCAATATTTGTTGTAGTCGACATATTTTGGAATATGGAACACTTTATTCTGTGTCAGAAGACAAGTGATGCCACAAGCATTGTTGCACTATTCTTCATGTATATAGTCAGATTGCATGGGTTGCCGAAGAATATAACATTGGATGGAGATACCAAGTTTATGGGTAATTTCTGAAGAGCCTTATGGAAGAAACTAGACAGGAAGTTACAGTTCAGCTCAACATACTATCCACATATAGATGGATAGACCGAGCTAGTAAATAGAAGTTTGGGAAACCTTCTAAAGTGTTTGACAGCCAACAAACCCAAGTAGTGGGAGAACATGTTGGCGCAAGCAGAATTCACATATAACAACTCTATGAATCAGTCGATAGGTATGATCCCATTCCAGATTGTTCAAGGTCCAAGCCCACATGGAGTGGTATATTTGGTCAAGACACCAACATAAATATGGAAAAGTGAGGATGCAAAATTATTTACAGAACATATGATGGAAGTGCATGAAGATGTGCCCAAGCACATTGAAAAGAGAGACACGACATGCAAGTTCAGAGCCGACAGGAAGAAGAGGCTACAGTCGTGTAACGAAGGAGACTTAGTCTATGCACACTTGAGGAAAGAGAGTTTTCTGACAGGAACATATAACAAGATGAAACTAAAGAAGATTGGACCATGTAATATTATGAAGAAGATTTCAGACAATGCTTATGTGTTGGATTTTCCGAAGGAATTGAAGGTATCTCCTACATTCAATGTCTCATATGTGTAAAAGTATGAGGAATGTTCAATAAGCTGCGGTGCGGAAGTGTCGAACATCGACTAGACAGGAAAAATTCCAGATCGACAAAAGCAGGAAATCTCCGAAGTCTTAGAGGAACGTGAAGTCGTACGCATTCAAATTTTGCAGAAGAAAGAATATCTAGTTCGATGGAGGGATGATGAGTCGAACGAGGCGACATGGATTTCTGAAGAAGAATACAAGAGACTAACGGAGCAATCGAGTTCTTTTTCACCTGGGGATTCTGAAGTAGGATCATAGGGGCCTAGGAGAAATAGTCAAAGTTGATCGACATGTGAATTAGACCAGGGGTATTGCCGATGACCACTGGTGCAAAAATGAGATTGGCTGTCGAAGCGAAGTAGTCGATAGAATATTGACAAGAGTGAAAGGTCGAGAGTTTACAAGTATGATTTTGACAGACGACAAAAGAATAGATCAGAGGCGTTGAAGTTCGATAGGTTTTCGAACAATGACACCAATGGATTGCGGATAAATCATGGAGGACAGGGCGTACTGACACCCGTAGAGACTAGTTTAAGCCGACAGGTAAGGTCGAGGACATTGATGGTACCGACTACTGTAGCAAAGTTAGATATGTCGGATTCAGGGCAGCAGCCGTTGGAGGTTGTTGAGGAAGTTGTGAGAAGTTATGAAGGTGGTTGGCATCATGCTAGGTGCCACCATAGGAGAAGGTTGCGCAGGACGACCATAGGGCACTGACAACTGCAGGTCTGCGAGATCAGGTAGAATTCGACGGACAGAGGAAGGACATTGTAGGGAACGGAGTGGACCTCAGGAGAAGCATAAACAGTGCAGAGTAGAAGAGCAATGCGGAGGAACAGAGGAAGGGATCGTATCTATCATTGGAGGATCAGGACAGATTGCTTGTCACTCGTCGCTCATTGATTCTTTCATTCAATAGTAAATTGAGAGGAGGAGAGGATCACACACAGAGAGAAACACACCATTTACTTCTGTATATTGTAACAGGATGAGTCCGACTAGTTTATTTGTTTTTCATTTATAATTGTCACACTATAATTTGATTGAAGTAATAGAATCCAACTTCTGGCATTCTGTTCACATCTAGTTTGTGTGAGCACTTGTGTGTTGTTGTGTGTATTGTTAAGAAGGAGGCCCCTTGTAGCGACCACCCTTGCAGCATGAAATATATATCCATTTGGTTGTAGTAGACCTTTGATATGATGTCCATGAGATACGGTAGTCAATACTTTCTTAATGTTTTTCATTTGGAAACTAGAAATGGAAACTAGCTTCCAATTGGTGGAAATTGGTAACTAGTTTGTAGATTGAATCTATGTTTTTATAATTTTTGTAATGCAAAACCATATGCTCTCTTTTTTGTACTTTAAATTTTCTATAGAATTCTATTTTCCATACATCTACCCTCTCCTTTGTGTTCTCCGAAACTCAGTACAATTGATTGGGTTAAATTCCTAGTAGTGTTTGTTAACTAGTTGCACTAATTTAGCTTGAAAGAATCATCATTTATGTGAAAGGATATAACCTACAAACGCAAATTTATTTGGATGTATGTGCATGCTTAAATATATGTATAATGGATGTACGTTCACTTTTTGTTTCTTTGGCATGGTTGTGTGTTGAATTCGTGCAAGACTAGTTGTTTGTGTTAAATACTAGTTAACTAGTCTTGTGGAATCATTGCCATAATTGTTTTTTTAATTAATTGAAAAATGACAATTAGGCCTTATTTACATGATATCAGGTGTTAATTAGCCATTCGGATTGATAAATGATTATTAGGTGATAAATAAATGAATTTATGTTAAGTGTCATCAATTATGAGCTTAGTGTCGCAATTAGTACACTGTTTACTAGTTAAATGTGATTAAGAATAATTAGCATTTAGAGGTGGTTATCATCTATGATATGACTTGGATTGAAGGTTTGATGAATTTAGATGATTTTAAGAAGCCTTCCAAGTCCTTATATCATATTTTGGATGTGTTAATGAATTTATAATTATGGTTAATTATTGAATTTTGTGTCACAATTAATTTTGGAAAAATATAAATTAAATTTTTATGGTTTATCTGATGCACTAAAAATAAAGTAATTATCCTTAGAGAGCAAATGATATGTCCCTTAGACCCTTTGACAGGTCTGTGGTACATTACAGGTGGTATCAGATCTACCGTTCCAACTCTACGGCTCTTGAGCCTGTTATGGACTCATAATTTTATGTTTATGTGCATTGGGAATTTATAAATGTTGTTTGTGAAAGAATTTTAATCTCCCTTATGTTAATGGAATAATAAGAAGCCTCACTTCATAGATCCATTTGTTGTATACTTTAGAACTATTTAATATTGCACATTTATTGTTCAATAGATTGATTGGTAAGTACTATGTGGTGTGTATCTAATAATCGAGTAGATTGATTGGTTGATGCATGTTCACCTTGCATTGCCTCCTTTATTGTTCAGTGATTTGATTGCTCGATGCTTGTCAATTTCCTCTTTTACTTCTTCAATGATTTGATTGGTCGATGCTTATGCATTGCATCTTTTATTTTTCAATGAATTGATTGGTTGATGCTTGTGCATTGCTTCTTTTGTTGTTCAATGACTTGATTGGTCAATGCTTGTTCATCATGCATTGCCTCTTTTACTAATCATTGAATTGTTAATATTGAAATTCTTCATGTTGTGCAATTTATTTAGTGGTACATTATGATTACTAATTGATAAGTAAATCATTCTCATTATAATAGTATGTAGTATGTACCATTATCAATACTAATTTAATGATAAGTTATTAAGATTATATAGTTTTAATATTATTAAATATTAATATGATTTATTAAGTGGCATTTATACCCTATATGGATTTTTCATTTTCTATTGATGGTACGTTTTTATAGGCTTATTTATGCCACTTGGATGGTGGTGGTAACATTGATGAGTAACTCCTTGTCTATTTTTGGGAAATAGACCACTTATCTTAATAGTGGTTCCATCTTCCTTTTTTATTTTTATTTTTTATTTATTTTCAATGTATGTGAGTAACTCCTTGTGTATTTTTGGAGGAAATGAGTCACTTGCCTTTAATGGTTCATATTATGTTCTATTTTATTTATTTTACTTGTGGAGATGTAACTCCTTGTCTATTTTTGGAGGAAATCAGCCACTTGTCTTTAATGGTTCATATTCTCTTCTATTTTATTTATTTTATTTGTGTAGATGTAACTCATTGTCTATTTTTTGAGGAAATGAGTCACTTGTCTTTAATGGTTCATATTCTCTTCTATTTTATTTATTTTATTTATTTTATTTATGGGGATGTAACTCATGTCCTATTTTTGGAGGAAATGATCCACGTGTCCTTTAATGGTTCATATTCTCTTAATTCTATTTATTTATTTATGTGTGTAAGTAGGTAGTATAGTAGTGCATGATAATGTTATATATATATGACATAAATTTAAATATGTATAACATAGTATATGGTGTAAGATAGATGAGAGTCAACCGGATTTATGTGGGAACGAAATGAAAGAGAAAATATAGAATTATATACAGAGGTATATTGCAAAGAACACAATGATACATCAAACATGTATTCTATTAAATAGAGGAAATAGAACAGACTGTAAAATAAAAGCAACTATAATGGTGGTACCTATATCTGAGAAGAGATGTGGCCGTTATGCTCATTCGTGCCAAGATTAATATAAAAAGAGGCCGAAAAGGGCCTATTTATCATAAGCATGAAGAAAAGAATCCCAAACATCCAAAAACCTAACCCTAGAAGATGAACTGTCAAAATTTTGTGGCCCCAAGCTGGTTAGTTGAACAGTCAACTTCTCGGGGTCATAACTTTTGCATACGATCTCCGTTTGGGGCATTCGATAGCCCATTGAAAAGGTCTATTTAAGATTTAAAACTTTCAACTCATAGAAAATGTATGCTATTGGAAACCATTTTGTGAAAATTATATATAGGTTTAATACCATGAAATAATTCTAATAGCCAACAATCTTGAAGCAAAGAAGTCCTCACAAGAATTATTCAAAAATATGCAAGAAGAAGAAGAAGAAGAAATATTGAGACGAAAACATAAGAGAACTAACTCAATTGATGGAAATATCATATCATATATTATTCCTCAATATGAATACAATATATAGTACATCTCAAGAGAGAAAATAGAATTCCTTAAAGGAAAGTTGTAAAGCACAAAAAGTAAGGCTTACTAAAAACATTCAAAAAACCCTAGGTGGCAAAAGTTGTTTCCAAAACTGTCTAAAGGCTCATGAATTTTTTGAATATGTTATGGCAGCTCATGAGTGAGGTAAATGGAATGTAAGGATGGCTTTATGAGAGAATAAATTATGTGGAGGTCGAATTGGTCAAGTTGCAAGAGTTTCTAAGTGAACTAGCTTTACCTTATCCACTAGAAAGTAGAAAACATAGGATAAAGCTATCTAAATCAGGAAAGTGTCTTTCTAATTTAGGAATAGAATAAAATTAGACAGAATCCAAGGAAATATTATCCATAATTTGTCCAAATTCATTTTTGTGACTTAGGATGGCAAGTGGTCAACTAAAAGACAAAACTGGCCCTATTTAGCTAGTCAAAACTTAGGAAATTAATTTAGATGACTAGTAAAATATATCCTAAGTATAGATGAGTTTTTTAAATGTTCCAACACCCCCCTTAAGCTTGACTTTATGATGTAAAATATCAAAAATATAGGTCCCAAGCAACAAGGCTTACTGTCACCCCAATACAAAAAATTATTATTCCATGTAGGTGAGGAAAAAAGTAAAACCACTTGGGAATAAAAACTCCCCTCAAGATCATGGAATACACCATAATAATGTCCTCCAAACTCCAAGCAAGTGAGAACTTGGTCACGTGTCTGGAGGAATATTCTTCTTGGGAAGAAGTGGAATGTGCTCACTAGAATTGAGCTTGTTGAGATCATATCTAAATGAGACTTGATAATGTCCTCCACCTTCTGTGCAATAGGTGCCTAAAATCATGTAGTGAATTAGAAGCATGACAGAGAGAGCGAAACCAGTCACTCCAAATTGCAATTTTGCCTCCATAGAATTAAATAAAAAACCAAAAAGAAACCCAAAGAGATGTTCTAAGTGTGAATGAGATGCAACAATTGGTTGATGATTCGAATTAGAAGACATATGAGAGAAATGAGAGATGTCTCCAACTTCTTGAAAAATGTGTTGGCAATCATGTAGGAACTAGCAGGAGCATGGACAGAGGAAGTGAAGGCACAACCAACAACCTCAATTGTGTAATGTCTTCCAAATAAATATAGATGACCTTCTTGGATACCATTTACTAGCAAAGGATCCTCAATATCTGAAGTGTAAGAGGAGAACAATGATGAGAGATGGAAATATCTTATTTCTTCTTCAACATTAAATTTCTGCTATTTGATCTTCAGTACCTGCAAAACGAATTCTCTGAAATATATACTGGAATACTAATTTAATTTAGAACTCCAAGGCTCTGATACCATGTGATAATTCTATATAGGTTGAATACCATGAAATAATTCTAATAGCCAAGAATATTGAAGCAAAGAAGTCCTCACAAGAATTATTCAAATATATACAAGACGAAGAAGAAGAAATATTGAGACAGAAACATAAGAGAAGGGACTCAATTGATGGAAATATCATCTCTTATATTATTCCTAAATACAAAAACAATATATAGTATATCTCAAAAGCGAAAATATAACTCCTTAAAGGCAAGTTGTAAAACACAAAAAGTAAGGCTTACTAAAAACATAAAAAAACCCCTAGGTGGAAAAAGTTGTTTCCAAAACTGTCTAAAGGCTCATGAATTTGATGAATATGATATGGCAGCTCATGAGTGAGGTAAATGGAATGTAACGATGGATTTAGGAGAGAATAAATGATGTGGAGGTCAAATTGGTCAAGTGGCAAAAGTTTCTAAGTCAACTAGCTTTACCTTATCCACTAGAAAGTAGAAACAATAGGATAAAGATGTCTAAATGTGAAAATCCTCATAGCAGATCTAAGAGCTAATGTAAACCTCACAATGAAATAATTTAGGAATAAGATTAAGAGTGGTCAATGCAGTAAAATGAGCAATAGAATAATAATACAGTAGAACTCAGATAGAAGCAAAATAACTTCACACACATTAATTCATTAATCACAAATGGACAAATAAATAATACAATGCATGAGGATTCGAATGCCAAGGTGGCAATTCAAACTAGATTTCATGGACTGATCAAAAGATCATTGGAGTGTCATTGGAGCACAACTAGAATTCTATATCATCATCAGTGGAGTCATCAATGCTCAAGTAACTGTCAACCATCAATCAAATTGAGTGTTGTAGGTGTAACTGAGTGTAACTGGAACTAACTGAATGAAGCAAGCTCAGTCGAGGGCGCATGAGGAGCTACATGGAGTCAGAATGGGAAGTCAAGTCTCACTCGAGGTCTATCGGAGTGATAACAGCAATTAGGAGTTAGTATAGCCTTAAATCAAGGCAAGACAGGTGGCTAACTGAAGTGAACAGGAGTGGTAGGTGAGAAAAGGTGCCCTTCTCAAGTGGAAGGTGAGAAGTGGGTGCATCACTGGCTAGGAGGGATCAATCGGAGTGGAAATAAGCTCCCGAGTGATGGAAGACTAGGGAATAGGTGTTGTAGGTATCAACCAGATGACTGAGAAACATGCGGATGCATGCAATGCATGCATAATGCATGCTACATGTAGGAATGCATGCAAGACTGAAAATGCTGGTAGGACTAGGATGGAGTATAGGAATATCCTAACAGCCCCCCTTAATCCATCCTGGGCCTTGGTAACTAAGACCAAAGGTCACCCAATACAATGAATAATAATAGTCAATAAACCGAGGAAATGGGGAAAACCTCATGGGAAAAATACCCCCCCTCAAAATAGACTGTAAGGCATACACAAAAATAAATGCTCCAAACTCAAGCAGGTGTGATACTTGGTCATATGTCTGGAGGTATTTTCTTCTTGGGAAGAAGTGGATCATGCTAAGAAAGCATGTGCTTGTACTTACTCTTCAGATCGAATGTGATGAGAGCAAATCCAAAAGTATGAGGATGATCCTAGAACCTATAATTCGAATCAGTTGAGGTAGGATCAAATCTATGAATGTGAATATAGTCTTTTTTCTTCTCCTTCGAACCATCATGGGTGATATTATGCCAAAAAGAACCATCACATGATTGCTTGAAATCCAAATCAAATTTAAGACTTGAAGAATAGTTTCTTGAGATATCCTTTGAACCAGCAGGGGTGAGATCAAAACCATCATATGCATGAGAAATTATCCCAAGTAGTGATTGCTTAGAATCCAAATTAGATCCAAGACTTGAATCATGGTTTCTTGAGATCTCCTTTGAACCATTAGAGGTGAGATCAAAACCAGTAAATGCATGAAAAAATATCCCAAGCGAATGGCAATGATTTCTTGAGATCTACTTTGAACCAGTAGAGGTGAGATCAAAACCATGATATGCATGAGAAATTATCCCAAGCGAATGGAAATGGCCATAATCTTCAATAACCTTCTGAAAGCATGAAATAATGATCATATAGTAGTACATAAGAGGTGAGTGATCAAGGAGAGCAAATGCATTACCTCCAACGGCTAATTTGACCTCCGAAACATCAAATAGATCATGATTCAAACCAAGAGTCTCTGGTGAATGAGAGGATTTAGGACCTTCTGCAATTTCTAGAGTGTGAGTTGGCATAGAATTCGAAATAGAAGAAATTTAGAGCATGAGTGTAGAATATGCAAGTTCTTCTTCTTTGTGGACAACTTCAATATGATATATGTTTGATACTGATTCATGATCAATGAGATCATCAAGGAGGGCGAATGCATCACTTTGCTTGCTCTCGAAAGGGTTTGAACCAATCCCTTCATCTTGTTTGTTGAATCTTTCATCCAGATGGGACCATAGCTATTTTGGAGATTCATAATCATCAAAATCCAAGAAGTGGATTACCATGCATCAAGACATAGCAAACAACATGGTTGCACTGACTCTTTCACCTTCATTTAACCAGTCATACTCTTCTTTAGAGGATTTGAACTCTGTTTCAAAACAATAATCAAAGAGACCATGGCTCTTCAAATATGCTACCATTTTTTGTTTCCATTCATCATAGTTGAATGGAGAAAAAGGAGGGATTTCTTCTGAATTCATGGAAGCTGTAGAAGACCTGCGAAAACAATAGAAAATGTTTGCAACTGCTGCACTCAAAATCTTGATAATAACCTGCAAAAAACTCTCAGGAATGGAGATAAACAATACTCTCAACATGCTCCGATACCATGTAAAAATCCTCACAGTAGATCTAAGAGCTAATGTAAACTTCACAATGAAATAATTTAGGAATAAGATTAAGAGTGGTCAATGCAGTAAAATGAGCAACAGAATAATAATACAGTAGAACTCGGATAGAAGCAAAATAACTGCACACACACTAATTCATTGATCACAAATGAACAATTAAATAATACAATGCATGAGGATTCGAATGCTAAGGTGTCAATTCAAATTATCCTTCATGGAGTGATCAAAAGATCACTAGAGTAACATCGGAGCACAACTAGAAGTCTATCGTCTCATCATAAGTGGAGTCATCAATGCTCAAGTAACTGTCAAGCATCAGTCAAACTGAGTCTAACTGAGTGTGGTAGGTGTAACGGAGTGTAACTGGAACTAACTGAATGAAGGAGGCTCAATGGAGGGTGCATGAGGAGCTAACTGGAATCAAAATGGGAAGTCAAGTCTCAATGGAGGTCTATCGGAGTGATAACAATAGTTAGGAGTCATTCTAGCCTTAAATCAAGGCAATACAGGTGGCTAACTGAAGTGAATAGGAGTGGTAGGTGAGAAAAGGTGTCCTTCTCAAGTGGAAGGTGAGAAGTGGGAACATCACTGGATATGAGGGCTCAATCTGAGTGGAAATAAGCTCCCGAGTTCTGGAAGACTAGGGACTAGATGCTGGAGGTATCAACCTGATGACTGGGTAGCATGTGGATGCATGCAATGCATGTTGCATGTAGGAATGCATGCAAGACTGAAAATGTTGGTAGGACTAGGATGGAGTATAGGAATATCCTAAGACTAAATCAAGAAAGTGTCTTTCTAATTAAGGAATAGAATAAAATAAGACAGAATACAAGGAAATGTTATCCAGAATTTGTCCAAATTCGTTTTTGTGAATTAGGATGGCAAGTTGTCCACTAAAAGACAAAACTAGCCCTATTTAGCTAGTCAAAACTTTGGAAATTAATCTAGATGACTAGTAAAATATATCCTAAGCATGGATGGGTTTTTTAATATTTTGACACATTTCCCCAACCCCCCGAATTGCCAAAAAACGTCGTTTAGGACCTCAAAACGGCCCAAGAAGTTTAGGACCTGAAAAACCATAGAAATATTACTAGAAAATTGCCAAAATGCGAAATTGTTTTGAGCAAGTGAAATAGGTGGGTGGCCACTGATATCCATATGGATCAGACAGGTATATGATAGTTATATATAGTATATGTAATATGTTAATATATGTATATATAGAGAGAGAGATAATTGTATAATAGGTGTGATAAATATAGTAATTAAAAGTATATATATGTATAGATGTGAACGTATGTAATTAAGTAAGTGTAAAAATATTTGGAAGTGTTTGGGAGTATTTGGGAGTATTCGAAAGTGTTTGGAAGTGTTTGAAAGTGTTTGGAAGTATTTGGAAGTATTATAAGTATAGTGTGATCATAAGTATTATGTTAGTATATATGTTATAACGTGTACCTAATATGATAGCATTGGATTAAGTAATCATACCGCTATAATTGTATGGATATTATTGTATAACATAATAATTATACGGGTGTATAGGATATATAGGTTATATGGCTAATATTTTGTGTATATGATTAATAATAATATGATATATGATTGAAGAATTACAATATGTATGTATAAAAAATGGGCGTATGTATAGAAATAATACATAGTAATAGTAAATATGGTGTATGGTATGAATGTATGATGTTGTGTTGTATAGCTAGTAATTATTTTATACAGAATATTATAATATTTTGGTGGTAGGATGTTTGGTTGTTTGAGGTGACTATGTATTTACTTTGGTCTATAGTATAAGTAGTGTGCTACATGTAAATAATTAGTAATGTAATGTGTGGTTAGTATATGGGTATTGTATGGGATTGTTGTCAATGTATAAGATTTCTATTGATGGAATATGTATGCAGGAAAGATGTATGATTGTGTATCTATTGAGTGTTTACATAAGTGCAGTATTAGTCGTGTTTCTGTGATGTTGTTGGTTGCATACATGTATTATTAATATATGGATATTATATATATCGTCATGTGCTAATAATTATATATAATGTTATGATCAATAGTAAATATTTGAAATGATTGCTATGGTCGATGTATGATGTTTGAATGGTTGATTATGATGTTTGATACTATTGGTTGTTAATGATCGATGTTGGTTGATTAATGGTTGATACATGTACGATATTGTCATTATTGTATGTATGGCTATTATTGGTTGTTCTTGGTTGTTATGATTATTGTGTGTATGATTGATGAATGATGGTTGATGTTGAGTGGATGATGTATGGATGATATTTTTATTTATATAGTTTCTATTGGTTGTTATTGTCATCATTAGTTGATATTGGTATGATTGATGTAATTGGGTGATGTTATTGAGAAACTAATCGATGTTTATCAGATGTGGGATATATGTGATTGTTAAATATTAATGTATTTTGATTAATGTATTGAGATTGATGTATCCTAATTTGATTGATTATTTTGATTGGCGTATTCTGATTGATGTATCCTGAATTTGATTGATGTATTATGATTGAAGTATTATGGTTGATGTATTCTAGTTGATGTATTTTTCTTCTGATTGATGTATTTTGCTTTTGGTTGATGTATTCTAATTGATGTGTTCAGGTTGATGTACTTTGGTTGATGTATTTTGCTTTCGGTTGATGTATTTGGATTGATGCGTTTAGGTTGATGTACTCTCGTTGATATATTCTCATTGATGTATTTTTATTCGGGTTGATGTATTCTTGTTGATGTATTTTTCTTCTGGTTTATGTATTCTCATTGATGTATTGTGTTTTATGTATTATGATTGATGTTTGTATGGTCAGTTGATGCATGTATGGTTGTCAATGGCTGATATTGGTGTATGATTGATATATGGTTGAGATCTTATGAATTGATGTATTATGGACCGGCGCATGTATGATTGATATTGGTTGATGTTAATGGTTGATACTAATTACTATTAGTTGATGTATAATGGATTTTTGAATGTTCTCTAAAGAATACTTATGCTCGTGTGGAGATGAAAGGCAGTATGTTTAGCTACTAGTCGTTATGGCCCTTTTTGGTTTCTTAGTTAGATTGGAATTGTTGTATATAATTATGCATACTTGTTACATTACGTGCATAAAATGTTCAGGTGATCTTTGCGATCTTTGCTAGAAAAATATCTTTTTAATCTTTATCTTTGCGATCTTCATTAGAAAGGTATCTTTGTGATATTTGTTGAAAGTTTTTTTGGTGGTAGCTTGGTGACATTTCAAGTGTAATTATCTAGTAATATCCTGGTGGTATTTTTTATATCTTGTTGAAAAGTATGTACTAACCATGTGAATGATTAAAACATGATTCAAGTACCTTTGTTGAATATGTACTTCATGTATCCTTATATATCCAATACTAATACAAGTATCCTTGTTAGAAAAATATCCTTGTGATCATTGCTGAACATATCTTGCTAGTGTATCCTTGTGGTATATCAAATACCTTTGTTGAAAGGCATCTTTGTAAAGTATCATAGTAAATCTCATGCATCCTTGTAGGGGAATTATTTGGGTCATAAATCATGTAAAATCATCTTGGTAATGCATATGATGTGATTGAATGATTGAAATGCATTTCATATATCTTAGATGCATTTCATGTGATTGTTTGACTCAAATGCATTTCATGAGATTGAATGGTATACTTGATGCCCTTCATGAGATTGAATGGTATCACTTGATGCACTTCATTGATTGATACACCTAATCCATTTCATATGATTGAAATTGACTAGAATAATATTATGGTAGATGCATTTCAAGTATTTTGTTGAATAATTATCTATATCTCATGTACCTTGTATATAGTAATGTATTTCGTTTCATTTATTTTATGTATCATGTATCTTGAAGATGTATTTTATATATCTAGATGAACAGTATATATATATATGTTACTAACCATGTGTTATTGGAATGTGAAGAAAGTATTCTTGATGAATAATATCATGTATCATATATTTTTATGCCTAATGTTAATCATATGGGTGATTGAAAATATGATTTTCAGGTGGATGTATCCTTGTTGAAGTTTTAAGGCCTTGTAAAGAGGTTTGAATACCCTGTTACGGGGATTGAAGATCGGCCATTGCTTTTTTGAGTCCACTCTACTAGTCTTGCTTCTCCCATGGGTAGTGGAGACAGACATGAAAGTAGGTGGTAGTGGGAAGTATTGTGGTTCGAAAGATGTTATCTTTCTGAGGCATGTATGGGAATGTTTGTTATCATTTTTTAAAGGAATGTATTTAATATGCATTGAGGATGATGAATGGTTTAAGGGAAGGGGGATGTAATACCCTCTCATTTAGCTTCTGGACATATGTTGTGGTTATTATTTGTGTTGTGATGTGGCACGAGGTTCCGGTACTATGGTTTGCACATTATTATTATTATTATGTTGGAAATTATTAATTAATTAATAAAATAAAAAAAAACTGGATCGACCGATGCCACAAAAGAGAGTATAAGGAACCATGATGTTATGAGCAAGGGGTTGTGGGAAAAGTGTTAGCTTTGTGTTTGTGTCTATGTTGATGTTATACAACCTTATTTTTTAATTTGTGGACCCTCTTGGCTATGTACCCTCACGTGTTATGTTACACTTTGGTTTCATTTATTCTGAGATTCATTTTTATTAGTGTTAGAGTGCCTCTCTCTCTCTCTCACCTAGTGCGCCCTCTTGAGTTGGGTAAGTGTGTCTCTTGGTGTAGCCTCATGATTTGTAAATCATATTTGCTAATTTTGGAATGTAACTCTTATGCTTGTGCCCCTTTCTCCCCCCAATTTAAATTTCTCTTGGGGAATGAGATTTGGGTGGATGGGAGCTAGTCTCTTTTGTTGGTTATGCATGCTCTTAGATCTTTTTTTTTCTATGGTACTGGTGTGATTAGTTTTGGTTTCTCTTGACATGAGGTTTTGCTGGTTGGTATGCCCTTGTTGAGCATGTGTCCAAGTTGAGTTACTATGGAATTTCCACTATTTTGTCTTGGAATTTCCTCTAGAGATCCTGTATTGGAAGTGATGTGGAATCCCATTTCCATTGGATTTGAGGTTGGACTGATATATTTCTGAATATTTTTTCCTAGACCCACTAGAATTTCTCTAGAGTGGAAGTCAAGGAATAATTTCCATTGGGTTCTCGTTGGACTGATTTGTCCTAAAAACTATGTCCTGGAATTGCCACTGAAGATCTGAAGATCCTCGATTGGAAGTGATGTGGAATCCACTTTCCATTGGATTGTGGTTGGACCAATTTTAGATGGGTTTTGTGGTTTAGAGCACTCTTTCTTGTGGCATCATGGTTCTGTCTTGTGGGTGACCATTGAAAAGGGATTTTTGTCTTGCATTGTGTCTATGGCTGGGTGGAACGTGGCACGATCGATTTAAGTTTTGTATTTTGCAAGATAAGTACTTTATTTAATGTTTATTTGAATTAATTGGATATGATATGATTCTTATATGGTTTCACATAAAATGTATGAGAAAATATATGATCTAATTGTTGATATATATGTAACTTTAGAAAGTATTTCACATATACGGAAGTGTTTGTATTCCTATAGAGATGTTATTATTCCTCTATACGGAAGTGTTTGTATTCCTATAGAGATGTTATTATTCCTCTATATGGAAGTGTCATCATTTATATTGTAAGTCTCGTAACTTATACTTGATGGGTTATTATACCACCTTGTTGGGGTCGGCCCTGTATAAGTCATGTGGGTCAAAGGGTTATTAGACCACCCTATTGGGGGTCGGCCATGTGGGTCAAAGGGTTATTAGACCACCGTATTGGGTGTCGGCCTAGTCAGCATTATGTTAAGTGGTTAAGTTGAGGCTGACTTAGTTGAGTAAAGGTCAACTCAAGTTAGTGTATAAATAGAGAGTGTGCCTCTCTCATTTTAAACATTCTATTCTCTCTCACACTCTCGGGAAAGTAGCGCACTTGTCGAGGAGGAGAAGTTTCTGCTAGGAGATGTCTATCTCTTATGCTTGGGTTGTATCATTGCTCTATCTAGCGCTGAGGAAATTATTGGGGTTTTTCCCCTTTATGGTTTTCTCCAAGTAAACTCTGTGTCTCTTGTGTGCTTGCATTATTGTGTCCATGATTGATATGCTGTAGATATGATGTACATGTTGTTCTCTCAGTTAAGATCCTAGATCAAATTGAAGTAAATTCTGAAAAATTACCATGGTATCAGAGCTAGCTTAAAAGAAGGCATGGTATGGCATGTATGACACTTGTTGCACTTGCGATGCTAGGGCTTGATATAGCAAAAACCAGTCATCGTAGCACTTTCGCTATAAATCCATTTTGGTGAAGTTTTCAGATCTAAAATTGTTACAAGTCCAAGTTAAGATCTCCATGTACCTTGTGTCCAAAAGACAACCTATAATTCGTTTTACTTTGGGATTTTTGATCTGTACAAATCTCAGTCATAAACAGGTGACCTTGGCAAAAGGTCATAACTTGACCTAGGAAGCTCCAAATGAAATTTCGTAAAAAGTGATAGGTAGTGCACGGATTGTACTTTCTCAGGTAACGTTTTCAAAGGCTGAAACTGAATCAGTGACACGTGGGATGCTGTACAAGTTCTCTCTCCTATTTTATCCCATAAACAGGTCACATTGCGACACTTGGCATAACTATCTCTCAGAGAATCCATTTGAGGTTAGACCCGTGGGGTTAGAAAGATGACAGGTCAGGCTATCACAGAAAAATTTTCAGACCCTGTGCATTGAAAAGTTTGGAGTTACACCAGAAACAATTAGGTACATATTTCTATCAAAACATAATTATTTTTTAGCACCTTCATTCATGGCTTCCGGAATTTAGGGTTTCGGAGAAAGTTGGTATTTTTGTAATCGGAGACCAAGGATGAATGCTACTCATTCAAATCAAAATTTAGAGACCAATATCAGATTTTTTGGTTGGGTAGAAGGCCAGGATTGATCAGACCCTAGTTTGGGACTTTGATCGGAAAAAGTGGAAAATTAGGGCTTCTGCAAAAATGGGAATTTTTGAAATTTGTGACCATGGCTGGAAGCTCCTCAGAAAAATAGAAGCTTAGAGATTCGGATCGAACCTTTTTATTGGGCATAAGGGTGGGCTTTATCAAACCCTAGTTCAAGGTCATGTCTAGTGAATCAAGAAGTTTCAAAGGAAAATGTGAGGGGTGAAACTTTGCAGTTTTCAAATTCGAAGTATACCAGCTTGATCAGCTCATCAAGGTGCATCTTTCTATCCTTTCAGAAGTTTGAAATTCAAAGTTTGAATTTTTAGGGTTTCTCTGACAAACCCTAATCCAGCTCTAGATCCAGTTTCTGGAAATCAAGTGGATTGGGTTAATCCTAGAAGAGAATGGATTGGTCACCTCCATAAGTAAAGAAGTTCTTGTTTCAGAGGGAGATGAGGCTAAGGCCTTACATAAGAATATTACAAGCAATCTCGATAGGTATGACTTATCCGGGTATGTTTCGAGATTTGTTCATGATTAAGTTTATGGTATGTTTGTCATCATATTATTACGGTTAGTACAATCTTGATTAAATTTAGACTTGTCGTATCACCTTAATAAAATTATGAATGCATGATAGAAGATATTCATTGATTAGGGTGTTGACACTTATGATTGTACTAATGCATTATGGTGTTGTATGAGGTTTATGTTGTCCGCTAACATGAAA
Organism: Larix kaempferi; assembly: GCA_027924585.1. Taxonomy (NCBI): domain Eukaryota; kingdom Viridiplantae; phylum Streptophyta; class Pinopsida; order Pinales; family Pinaceae; genus Larix; species Larix kaempferi. Next base: position 36,165,607 of record BSBM01000091.1, on the reverse strand, counting down.
GGTACACCAAGAAAGACAAATCATGTTCTAGTTCAAGAACATATGATCATGGTGACATGTAGATAAAGATTCATCCATTGTCATGGATCACTTAGAAGATCTATTTACGAGGTATGTATAACTTGGTTCCATAATGGTTAACCTATGAGATTTGCAGGTTACTAGCAGAAGTCATTGAAGAGAACAAGAAGACATCATGTGGGTATGTTAGACATAACTAGCTAACATACTAATTCAGGTATGTTTTTTCCTATATCAAGTTATAATCCTACCTTGTGATAGGATCTCTTATATAAGTATACATGGCATGATTGATAATGATTATTCATGAAGTCATAGGTTTGAATAATCATGGTTGTATGCATATTATGTTTCTTACCTTAATTGATGATATGACTAATCAAAAGAGTCATGAAAATATGGGTTTGAGTAATCATGGGTTTAGGCATATTATGCTTCTTACATTGATTTATGATATGACTAACCATAAGAGTCCTTGAATACTAATGCTTATTATTTCTATTTGAAATGATCATAACTATACATGCTTAAAATTATTGTGTTTTGATAGTATTGAGAATATACTAATAAATGTATGTATGAGAACTCGAGGATATCACAGTAATGATACTTGCAAGAATGCATAGTGATCGAGGATGGATATAAGTTCAAGGACAAGTAATTCAGGAAGCAAAGATTAAGAGGGAGCACAATCGAATACTTTCTGCAAGGATGCAGATATTCAGAGGGAGTCGACCACTTCTCACTATCTACATCAGAATGGAGTTGCAGAAAGGAAGCAAAGACTAAGAGGGAGTCCACCCTACAACCAAACAAAGATAAGTATTTGAATTGTCATTTCTTGCATATTTGTTTGTTTAAATAATATTGTTCAATGATGTATATGCTCATGTTCCTAGACTTAGGGTGTGTATTATACATTGCATTAATGAACAATATACTACTAATGTGTATGTAATGGGTAAGTGGCCTATGGCACTGTACAACATTGCATTGCTACTTATCTAGAATGAAAACTCTTTGCTGACATGTTGGGAGTAGTGCAAACTCTTAACAATGTTCTGGTAGAGATTGGAAGGCATCTAGAAAGTTACGTGATATGGATAAATGTTGTATTGAAGCATTGGCTAAAATAATAGCATGACTGTATGACATATTTCTTTATGTGTAAGAATTTGTTTTGAAAACTATGATATGTTTCTAATCATGCAATTTAACTTGTTTTGTAGGAAAGATCGTATACCATCACCTACAAAAGAAGGACTACAACATTTGTTCCAGCAACAAAGATAGTTATTGAAGATATTGAAGATATTGAAGTTCCCAAGATCTAGGATGAAGTAATGGAAGAATGCCATGATCCGTCGATCATGAAGAATGATGTTTGGGATGCAATCCCAAGACCTGAAGGGAAGTCTATTGTGACTTCCAAATGGATCTATAAGATCAAGCATGTCGGAGGTGGCAGCACATAGACGTTTGCTCCTATAGCCATATCCACTTCCATCAGATCCGTACTTGCTCTGGCTGCAGTGATGAAATGGAAGATACACCAGATGGATTTCAAGACAGCCTTCTTGAATGGTGTAGTCGAAGAGGAAGTGTATGTGGAGCAGCCACTTGGTTCTGAGACACATGTCAGGGAGTCATATATGTGCAGAACTTGGTATGGTACGATAGACAGCTTTCTATCAAGTTTGGGCTTTACCAAGAGTAAAGTGGATTCCAACCTTTACTACAAGGTTGAGGAAGGAAATCTAGTGATACTACTTCCATATGTGGATGATCTATTTGTAACAGGTGAAGATAGATTGATTGCCAACACACAGTGGAAGCTTGCTGCCGAGTTCAAGATGAAGAACTTGTGGATGATGCACTAGTTTCTAGGTATGGAGGTGTGGTAGAGTGCAGATGGAATCTTCCTTGGACAAGGGAAGTGTGCAGTAAAACTCCTGAAGAGGTTCAGGATGATGGACTGCAAGGACATGGCCACACCTTTGGCATCGAACCTAAAGCTTATGTGTAATGCTTCATCTGAGCCAGTTGATGTCACTATGTATCATGAGATGATTGGGTCCTTGATGTACCTGACGAACACGAGACTAGATATTTGCTTTGCGGTGAACACATTGAGCCAGTTTCTGACAGATTCGAGGAGTGTTCACCTGGTTGCTGTAAAGCATATTTTGAGGTACCTAAGGGGTACAATTGATTATGGGCTCAAGTATGAAGTGAATCAAAAGTTTAACCTATAGGGTTATGTTGATTCAGATTGGGCAGGCAGTGCTGCAAATAGGAAGAGCACATCTGGGTGCTGCTTCAGTATGGGATCAGGTGTGATCTCTTGGTTTAGCAAGAAGCAGTCCTGCGTAGCACTGAGTACAACCAAGGCAAAGTATGTTGCAGCCTGTTCGGCTAGTTGTGAGGCAGTATGGCTTCGGAAGCTACTATCTGAGCTATTTGATCTCCCACTGGAAACTACTGGTATCTTCTGTGATAAACAGACTTGTGTGAAGCTGTCTGAGAACCCAGTGTTTCACGACAGGTCGAAACACATAGAGACCAAATATCAGTATATCAGGGATATGGTGCAAAGAGGAGCAGTGAAGCTCCTGTATGTTGCGATGGACGAGCTGATTGCAGATGTGTTGACAAAACCACTAGCCAGAATGAAGTTTGAGTACTTTAGAGAGAGGCTTGGTGTTCTTCGGATTGATGACACTTCGAGGAAGAAGTGATGGACACATTTGCAAAAGCAATTCCAAGCATGCTGGAAGGAGGATCCTTCACATGGCTATGGATATAAGCACTGGATGATGAGCACCAGGACGATGCTTCAGTTACTGCTCTTTATATGCATCAGGTGGATGCTAGATATGATCATTTGGATCATTTATATGTATATGTATGTACACATCATGTTGGATGCTGGATATGATCAGTTGGATCATTTTTATGTATATATATGTACGCATCATATTGGATGCTTAATATGATCAGTTGGATCATTTGTATGTATTTTGTATATGCATGATGTTGGATGCTTGGACCATGTATCTGTATATGTATCAGGTGGATACATTGTATGATCAGGTAGATCATGTATGTTGATATGTATCAGGTATGATCAGGTGGATCATGTATTTGTATTTGTGTCAGGTGGATACATTGTATGATCAGATGGATCATGTATGATAATATGTATCGGGTAGATACTTGGTATGCATCACGTAGATGCATTATATGATCAGGATGAGCATGGATGACGAGCTTCAGGATGTTGCTCCAGATGACATGCATCAGGATGTTGCAGTGATGACGATCAGGATGATCATGTGTACATTAGGTTGATGTATGGTGAGTATCAGGATGATACTTTGTGGCCGTGGATCAGGTTGTGCAGATGAGCATGTCTAGGAGATCCTATAGGTCAAAGTTGTGTACCCGTAACATCCTAGGATGCTCTTTCGAGACATTGCTCTAAGAGGACATGTAATTTGTGCCCTAGGAGATCTTTTAGGCCGGAGTTGTGTACCCGTAAAATCCTGAGATTCTCTTGCGAGGTTTTTTCCTATGGCATGTAATTTGTGCCCTGGGAGATCCTTCAGGTCAGATGTGTGTACCCGTAACATCCTGGGATGCTCTTTCAAGGTTTTTCCATGACCACATGTAATTTGTGCCCTCAGAGATTTTTCAGGTTGGAGTTGTGTACCCATAACATCCTGAGATGCTATTGCTAGGTTTTGTGGTGACCACATGTAATTTGTGCCCTGGGAGATCCTTCAGGTTGGAGTTGTGTACCCGTAACATCCTCGGATTCTCTTTCGAGGTTTTGTGGTGAGGTAACATGTAATAGCACCTTGGGAGATCCTACATGTTGGAGTTGTGTACCCGTAACATCTTGGGATGCTCTTTCGAGGTTTTGTGACGCACGTAATAAGTCCTGAGGATTCCATAGTATGGCTAGTGATGATGAAGACCTATAGGTGGTGGGCCTATATCCAGTATGAAAAAGGATTGGCTCTGTAGAACTTCCTATGACGAGTAGATTCAGAGATTGATTGAGATAGCCGCAACAGTGATGATGACGATGACTCGATGATGATTATCCAGTGATGATGATCCAGAGAAGAAGACCTGTGTCGAGAAATACCTTCCTAGTTAAGAGGGAGTGTTGATGTATATGTAACTTCGAAATGTATTTCACATATATAAATATTGTATTCCTATAGAGATGTTATTATTCCTCTATACGGAAGTGTTTGTATTCTTATAGAGATGTTATTATTCCTCTATATGGAAGTGTCGTCATTTATATTGTAAGTGTCGTAACTTATACTTGATGGGTTATATTAGACCACCTTGTTGGGGTCGTCTCTGTATAAGTCATGTGGGTCGAAAGGTTATTAGACCACCCTATTGGGAGTCGGCCATGTGGGTCAAAGGGTTATTAGACCACCCTATTGGGTGTTGGCCCAGTCAACATTATGTTAAGTGGTTAAGTTGAGGCCGACCTAGTTGAGTAAAGGTCAAGTCAAGTTAGTGTATAAATAGAGAGTGTGTCTCTCTTATGTTAAACATTCTCTTCTCTCTCACACTCTCGGGATACTGGCGCACTTGTGGAGGAGGAGAAGCTGCTACTAGGATATGTCTATCTCTTATGCTTGGGTTGTATCATTGCTCTATCTATCTCTGAGGAATTTCTTGAGGTTTTTCACCTTTATGGTTTTCCCCAAGTAAACTCTGTGTCTCTTATGTGCTTGCATTATTGTGTCCATGATTGATATGCTGTAGATATGATGTACATGTTGTTCTCTTAGTTAAGATCCTAGATCAGATTGAAGTAAATTCTGAAAAATTAACACTAATCATGGAAGAAATCTCTCATAGATTTTAGTTACATTATGCTACTAGTTTTTGGGAAAAATAGCTAACTAGTTTTTGGTATTTTGTGAGCAAGTGCTTGAGAAAAATATTTATTTGGAACCTATGCTAAAAATATGATAATTTTTCCTCTTATATTTATATTATGTGTACTTTTATTTTGTATTATCTTAGGAATGATTGGAAACACCTCTGTGCAGTGTTTCTAGACTCTATTCGAAAACTAGTTCACCGATTCGGTTGTTTTATGTAGTTTCGATACTTGGCATTCGAAATGTTTGAGAAAATTACTGAGTATGATAAATGATCTTATATATGGTAATTACACTTGAATTTATGAATAAATGTGTGGAATTGTTCCTATATATTTCTATATTTTCTTATCTAAATCCTAGTTTTGTTTCCATTCACTAGCTCCTTCGAAAGAATTGTTTTAAATGGATTTATGACTTTGCATGAGAAGTGTTTGACGAAAGTTTTACATGATTTATAAATCTGATGATAATTATAATATATGGTATTTAGAGTTGTAATGGATACCGAATGACTTTGCAAATGTTTTATGCATTTATCTTACCTGATTCCTCAATTTCTAACGAATTTGGAGAAGTGGATTTAGCTAGTTTGATGAATTAATAAGAGAATTTTTATGAGCAGAAATATACAACAATTTGGATGTGGTGGAACTATGATATGATTTCCATGAGCTACATTATTCAATATTTTTTTTATTTTTTGCATTTGGAAACTAGAAATGGAAACTAGCTTCAAATCGGTGGAAATTTCTAACTAGTTTGTATATTGAATCTATATTTTCATAATTTTTGGAATGTGCAGCCATATGCTCTCTTTTTTGTACTTTAATTTTTCTGTATAATTCTATTTTTCATATATTTACCCATGCTTCTGTGTGCACTGGAACTCGGTACAATTGGCTAGGTTAAATTCCTAGCAGTGTTTATTAACTAGTCACACTGATTTAGCTTGAAAGAATCATCGTTTATGTCAAAGGATATGACCTGAAAATGAAACTTTATTTGGATGTATTTTCATCCTTAAATACATGAATAATGTCTGTAGGTTCATTTTTTTGGTTCATTGGCATGGCTGTTTGTTGAATTCGTGCAAGACTAGTTGTTTGTGTTAAATACTAGCTAACTAGTCTTGTGGAGTCAATTTCGTAATTGTTTTGTTTAATAAACTGGAAAATTATAATTTAGGATTTATTTACATGATATTAGGAGTTAATTATCCATTGGTATTGATAAATGATGATTATGTGATAAACAAATGAAGTTATGTTAAGTGTCACAATTAGTACACCAATTACTAGCTGTTAACTGTGATTAAGAATAATTAGCATTTAGAAATGGTTATCATCTCTTATATGGATTGGATTGAAGGTTTCATGATTTTAGATTAGTTTAAGAATCCTTCTCAATCCTTAGATCAAATTTTGTATGTGTTAATGAATTTATAATTATTGTTAATCATTGCATTTTGTGTCACAATTAATTTTGAAAAAATAGAAATTAAATGTTTATGGCTTATTTGATGCACTAAAAATCAAGTAATTAGCCATAGAGAGCTAATGATAAGTGTTAGAATTATAGATCTAGATAAACTATCTTACCTATCTAAGCATCCAATAACATATCAACATAAATAAAAACAAAAAGAGAAAAATGAAAAGAATACACCAGATATACGTGGTTCACCCAATTGGGCTACGTCCATGGGGAGGTTGTCTTATATTATCTCCAAAAATCTCCTTCAATCTTACAAAGAGAGAAACTCCAAATAACCCCAATACAATATAACGGAGATCTTGTGAGCACAATATAATGTATTGGTATAATATGATGGAATTATAATATGAGACTCCCTTCACCCTACTATATACCAAGAGATGTGGAGGAATTACTCTCACATATTGCATGTGGGATAATATAATTATCCATAATAACACCTCTTTATATAACAATGGATATCAAGAGTATACTTTACCACAATGAATATGGTATATAATGTATTACTCTTTTAAATAATATTGTGGATAACTTCCAACATAATACAAAGACATTATTACCTTCCAAGGAATATAAAATATATTCCAACACTCCCCCTTAATAGTGGTTGGGAGAAAATACCACACTGACACTAAGGAAGGAAGGAGTCATTACTGCTCCCCCTTGATGAAAACTTCCCTCATACCAAGCAAGAAATGAATATGCACATACTTCACTTTTGTTAAGGATTTGGTGAAAATATTAGCTGCCTATTGCTCGGTAGGACAATACTCAAGAGAAAGAATACCATTTGCGACGAAACCTCGAATATAATGAGTATCAAGGTCGAGATTCTTTGTATTGGATTGATATACCGGATTATAAGAAAGCTAAATTGCATCCTGATTGTCACATTTCAACATAGTGGATGATTTCATAATGAGACCAAGCTCACTGAGAACATGCCATAACCAAACTGCATCTTTCGATGCTTCTTTGGCTGCTCTATACTCTGTTGCACACAAAGATAAAGAAAGAGTTTTCACCTTCTTTCCGGACCAAGAAATCAAACCTGAACCAAATTGAAATATATAACAAGAAGTTGACCATCGATTAGAACTGTCACCTTCCCAATCATAATCTATATAACTAGAAATTGAAACTATAACACTGCTCAAATAAAATAAACCATAGTACAATGTCCCCTGTAAATATCTCAGAATTATCTTGGCTTCCTACCAATGAATTTCATGAGGTTGTTTCATGAACCAAAAAACCATACTGATGGCAAAAGAGATATTTGGTTTGCTGTGAGTTAAATATATCAAACTTCCCATGAGATGATGATAAAGAGTAGCATCAATAAGAGGGGTGGTACACTCAACAATTAACTTTACGCCGGAATGAAATGGCGTAGGAGTAGGTTTACTATCACTCATATGGAAATGAGCCAATAAGTATGTATCATACTTTGGCTGAGAGAAAAAAATACCATCTACCATATGCCAGATTTGGAGACCCAAGAAATAGTGCAATATACCGATATCAGTCATTTCAAACTGCTTTTGAAGATCACTTTTGATACTTTGAATTAATACAAGCTCAATACCAGTGATGATACGATCATCCACATATACCACAATAATGAGTATATTATCACCAAAGTTATTAACATACAAATTTGAATCAGATATACAATGCTTAAAATTATTATTCAAGAAATATGCATCAATTTTATCATACCAAGCCCTAGGTGCTTGTTTGAGACCATATAAAGACTTGTGTAAATTAAATACTAAACTTGATGATTCAACAGAAATAATGTTAGTTTTTCATCATTTAATTCAATATGATATAGGATCTTAACTGAGATAACAATATGTACAACATATCAAACATAAGAGACAAGAGACGAGAGACACAAAGCATTTCACCGTGGAAAACCAAGAAGGTGAAAAACCCCACAACTTCCTCAGAGATAGAATAAGCACCAATACAAAGATCACCAAGATGAATGCCCAAAAGATAAATGTCTGTAGTAGCTACTCCTCCTCCACTTGTGCGCACTCCTCCTCTCTCTCTCTAATGCAAAGTGAGTGAATGAGTGAATGTGTCAAATGAGAGAGTCACACTCTCTATTTATACTTTTACTTTCACTTGACCTTTACTGAACTATGTCAGCCCCAACTTAACCACTTAACATAATGTTGATTGGGCCGACCCTACTAGGGTGGTCTAATAACCCTTTAACCCACATGACTCATACAGGGATTACCCCACCAATGTGGTCTAATAACCCATCAAGTATAAGTTACGACACTTACAATATAACTTGTGACACTTGCAAGTACAAATGATGACACTTCCAATCGAAGGAATAATAAATCTCCATTGGGGATACAATAAAGTACAAATGTAATACATACAATATACAAGTGAATATCTTCCGAAGTTATAAATACATCAACACTCCCTCTTAACTAGGAAGGTATTCTCTTGACACAAGTCATCAATAAATATCGGCACAAGTCTTCAATTTTGGAGCTGGATCATTGTCACTGGATCACAAAGCATCATCGTCACTGTTGTTGTACTCGTCATCTCGATCACTGGTGCTATCTCACAATTATTCTCATCATAGGAATTTCTATAGAGCCAACTCTTTTTCATTCCGATTGTAGGCCTAGCCTCCTATAGGTATTCAACATCTCTGGCTATCATGTGGAATGTGCATCAACAAAACCTCAAAAGAGCATCCCAAGAATTTCATGAGCACACAGCTCAACCCATCGGATCTCCCAGGATCTTTTACATGTGACCACCATAAAGCCTTGAAAGAGCATCCGAGCTCAAACTATCGGATCTCCCAGGATCTTTTACATGTGGTCAGGAAAAAGCTTAAAAGAGTGTCTTGCAACCTGCAAGATCTCTTAAGAGCATCCCAGGAATTTTACGAGTACACAACTCAACCTATCAGATATCCAAGACTGATCACAGGCCTCCTGTAGCAAAACCTCGAAAGAGAATCGAGCTCAAACTATCGGATCTCCCAGGATCTTTTCTATGCTAACTGTAGAAAAACCTCGAAAGAGTATCCGAGCTCAAACTATCGGATATCCCAATATATTTTCTATGCTACCTACACAATCTATCCACGGCTAGCCTCTAGCAAAACCTCAAAAGAGTATTCGATCTCAAACTATCCGATCTCCCAAGATCTTTTCTATGCTACTTGCACAATCTGTCCATGGCCAACCTGTAGCAAAACCTTGAAAGAGTATCTGAGCTCAAACTATCAGATCTCCCAAGATATTTTCTATGCTACCTACACAATCTGTCCATGGCCACAGAGTATCATCATGATACTCATGATCATACTGATCCTCATCATGCAGTACATCATCCTGATGTATATCATTTGGAGCATCGTCCTGATTCTCATGATCATCCTGATCATCATCACAGCATCACCCTGATGCATATCATCTAGAGCATCGTCCTGATACTCATCACACATGATCATCCTAATCATCATCACAACATCACCCTAATGCATATCATCTGGAGCATCATCCTGATGCTCATCATACATGATCATCCTGATCATCATACATAGCAGTAACTGGAGCATCGTCTGATGCTCATCACACAATGCTTACATCCACATCCATGGGAAGGATCCTCCTACTACCATGCTTGGAATGGCTCCTGCAAATGTGTCCCATCACTTCTTCCTCGAAGTATCTTCTATCTGAAGAACACCAAGCCTCTCTCTGAAGTACTCTAACTTAACTATGGCTAGTGGTTTGGTCAACACATTTTCAATCTACTCATACTGGAACATCACTGCTCCTCTCTACACCATATCCCTGATATAGTGATATTTGATCTCGATGTGGTTCGACCTGTCACGAAACACCGGGTTCTCTGAAAAATTCACACAACTCTGTTTGTCACAATAGATACAGGTAGCATCCAACTGGAGATCAAATAAATCAGACAGTAGCTTCCTTAGCCATACTGCCTCACAACTAGCCAAACAAGCTGCAACATAATCTGCTTCGGCTATACTCAGTGCTAGACAAGATTGCTTCCTACTAAACCAAGAGCTCACACCTGATACCATACTGAAGCAGCACACTGAAGTGCTTTTCCTATCTATATCACTGCATGCCCAATCTAAATCAACATAACCCTCTAGGTTAAAATTTTGATTCACATCATACTTGAGCCCATAATCAATTGTACCCTTTAGGTACCTCAGAATATGCTTTAAAGCAATCCGATGAACATGTCTAGGATCTGTCAGAAACTGGCACAAGGTGTTCACCGCAAAGCAAATATATGGTCTTGTGTTTGTCAGGTACATCAAGGACCCAATCATCTAATGATACACGGTGACATCAAACGACTCTGATGAAGCATCCCTCAATAGCTTCAGGTTTTATTCCATAGGTGTGGCCATGGCCTTGCAGTCCATCATCCCGAACCGCTTCAGGATCTCTACTGCATACTTCCCTTGTCGAAGGAAGATTCCATCTGCACTCTGCCACACCTCCATACCTAGAAAGTAATGCATCATTCCCTAGTCCTTCATCTCGAACTTGGCAGCAAGCTTCCTCTTCATGTCGAAAATCAATCTATCCTCACCTGTCACGAACAGGTCATCCACATATAATAGAAGTATCACTGGATTGCTCTACTCAACCTTGTAGTAAAGGTTGGAATCTTCTTTACTCTTGGTAAAGCCCAAACTGGACAGGAAGTTGTCTATCCTATCGTACCATGTCCTAGGTGCTTGCTTTAAGCCATACAAGGCTTTCTTCAATTTTCACACATATGACTCCTTGTCATGTGTCTCGAAACCGAGTGGTTGTTCCACATACACTTCCCCTTCGACTACACCATTCAAGAAAGTTATGTTGACATCCATGTGGTGTATCTTCCACTTCATCACTGTAGCCAGAGCAAATACTGTTCTGATGGAAGTGTATCTGGATACAGGTGCAAAAGTCTCTTCATAATCTATCCCTTCTTTCTGGGAGAAGCCACAAACCTTTCCTTGTATTTCTCTATGCTTCCATCTGCAACATGCTTGATCATGTAGATCTACTTGTAAGTCACAACAGACTTCCCTTATATTATTGGGACCACATACCAAACATCATTCTTCATGATCGACTGGTACTCCTCGATCATGGAATCCTTCCATTACTGCATCCTAGATCCTGGGAACTTCAATTTCTTCAATATATTCAATAAGTAGTTTTCTTGAACTTCATTGCTAGAAAAAAAGTCGTTGTTGAGTCTTCGTTGCTTCTTCTTCCAAACAAGTCTCTCTTGTAGGTGATGGTACACGGTCTTTCCTACAAGATAAGTTCAATTGCAAGATTAGAAACATCTCATAGATTTCAGAACAAATTCTTACACATAAAGATATATGTCATACATTCATGCAATTATCTTAACCAATGCTTCAATACAACATTTATCCATATCCCGTAACTTTCTAGATGCCTTCCATCTCTACCAGAACATTGTTAAGAGTGTGCACAACTCCCAACATGTCATCAAAGAGGTTTCATTCTAGATAAGTAGCAATGGAATGTTGTACAGTAACATAGGCCACTTACCTATTACTTGCATATTAGTAGTATCTTGTTCATTAATGCAACTTTTCTAAAATGCATAATATACATCCTAAATCTAGGAACATAAGTACAACATCATTTACGTAATAAGAAATGACAATTAAAATACTTATCTTTGCTTGCTTGGTGGGTGGACTCCATCTCAAACTTTGCTTCCTTACAGGAATTGCAGGAGTGTGCTCCCTCTTGATATTTGCTTCCTTTATGATATCTTTTATGTCTTTGAACTTCTATCCATCCTGGACCACTATGCATGCTTAAGTGTGCACTAGTGTCATCATTGTGTTACCCTCAATATCTCATACATAATCATACATTCATTAGTATAATCTCAATACTATCAAAACATTATGATTCGAAATAATCTTAAACATGTATGGTCATGATCATTTCATACACAGGTAATTTATCACAAGCATTAGTATTCAATGTTTTAGGGAGGACTTCTTTTACTCATGCATATTCTTATTTGACCATAGGACTCTTCTGGTTTGTCATATCATTAATCAAAGTAAGAATCATAATATGCATAAACCCATGATTACTTAAACCTATAATTTAATGAATAATCATTATCAATTATACAAAGGTATACTTATATGAGATCCTAACACAAGGTAGGATTATAACTTGATATAGGAAAACATACCTGGATTATCATGCTTGTCTAACATACCCAAACAATGTCTTCTTTGTTCTCTTTGAGACCATGTGCTAGTAACCTGCATATCTGATAAGTTAATAATTGTAGAACCAAGTTATACATACCTTGTAAGTAGAGCTTCTATGTGATCCATGACTATGTCTGAGTCTTTGTTTTCATGTCACCATGGTCATATGTTCTTTATCTAGAACTTGATTTGTCTTTCTTGATGTACCCTTCATGTTAGTGGACAACATCATCCTCATACAACACCACAGTGTATTAGTACAATCATAAGTGCCATACCCCTAATCAATGAATGTCTTCTATCATTCACATGCATTCATACTTTTACTAAGGTGATAAGACAAGTCTAAAATTAATCAAGATTGTACTAACCTCAATAACATAAAAACATGTCATAAAATTAATCATGAACAGATTTCAAAAGATACGTGTATCTCCTCAAGTCATAACTCTCGGGATTGCTTTTAGTCTTCTTATGTAAGGCCTTAACCTCATCTCCCTCTGGAACTGGAATCTCTTCACTTATCTGGGTGTCCAAATCATTCTCTTCTAGGATTAACCCAATCCACTTTGATTTGATGAAGCTGGATCTAGAGCTGGCTAGGGTTTGATAGAGAAACCCTAAAAATCCAAACTTTGAATTTCAAGCATCTGATTGGATGAAAAGATGCACCTTGTTGATATTATCAAGCTAGTATACTTCAATTTTCAAATTTGCAAAATTTGACCCCTCAAAATTGCCTTTTAAGCTTTGGGATTTGCAATTTCTGGTTTTCTGGTTTTTTGGTCAAAATCCCGAACTAGGGTTTGATAATTCCTGGGGTTCTTCCCAACCAAAAAGTTTGATCTTGTGCTCTAAACTTCAATTTTTCTGAGTCACATCCAACTGTGGTCTCAGATTCCAAAAATTCCAACTTTTGCAGAAACCCTAATTTTCCACCTTTCTCATCAAAATCCCAAACTACGGCTTGATAATGCCAGGGGTTCTGCCCAGCCAAAAAGTTTGATCTTGTGCTCTAAACTTCAATTTTCTTGAGGAGCATCCAGCCATGGTCTCAGATTCCAAAAATTCCAATATTCTCCGAAACCCTAATTCCCATAGCAGTGACAAACCAAAAATGAAAGTGCTCAGAATCCAATTATGTTTGGACAAAAATATATTACATATTGTTTATGATGTATCTGTGAAATTTTGGAACCTCGAGGTATGAAACATCGGCCTATGGTAGATTGACCTGTCATCTTTCCAACCCCACAGATCTGAGCTCAAATGGATTCTTTGAGAGAGAGATATGCCAAGTGTCGCAATGTGACATGTTTATGGGATGAAATAGTACAATGAACTTGTATGGCGTGCCACATGCCACTATTTCAACTTCGGCCTTCGAAACCTAGACCTATGAAACTATAGTCCATGCCCTAACTATCACTTTTTACAGAATTCCATTTGGAGCTTCCTATCCTGATATATGACCTTTTTTCCTATGTCACCTATTTAGGACTACATTTTGGAAGAGACAGAAACCCTAACTTGTATGGATCATATCTCACAAAGTACAACGAATATGAGGCTGTTCTTCAGATACAAGGAACATGGACATTTCATCTTCGACCTGTAAAAGTTTCAGATCCCGAACCTTCTCCAAAATGGAGTTATAGAGAAAGTGCCACAATGACTGGTTTTTACTAAACCAAGCCCTAACTTCCAATTAGTCACAAGTGCAACAAGTGTCATAAATGCCATACCATGCCTTCCTTCAGGCTAGCTCTGATACCATGTTAGTTTTTCATCATTTAATTCAATATGATCTAGGATCTTAACTGAGAGAACAACATGTACAACATATCAAACATAAGATACAAGAGACAAGAGACATAAAGCATTTCACTGGGGAAAACCAAGAAGGTGAAAAACCCCGCAACTTCTCAGAGATAGAATAAGCACCAATACAAATATCACCAAGATGAATCCCCAAAATATAAATGTCTATAGAAGCTACTCCTCCTCCACTTGTGTGCACTCCTCCTCTCTCTCACTAATGTGAAGTGAGTGAATGAGTGAATGTGTCAAATGAGAGAGTCACACTCTCTATTTATACTTTTACTTTCACTTGACCTTTACTCAACTAGGTTGGCCCCAACTTAACCACTTAACATAATGATGACTGGGCCGAACCCACTAGGGTGGTCTAATAACCCTTTAACCCACATGAATCATACAGGGCCGACCCCACCAAGGTGGTCTAATAACCCATCAAGTATAAGTCACGACACTTACAATATAACTGGTGACACTTTCAAGTACAAACGACGACACTTCCAATTGTAGCAATAATACATCTCCATTGGGGATACAATAAAGTAAAAATGTAATACATACAATAAACAAGTGAATATCTTATGATGTTACAAATACATCAACAAATAAAACCAAGAGGTTGTTGCATATAAATTTTTTCATGAAGATCACCATTTAAAAAATCACTTTTAACATCCACTTGGTGTATTTCCCAATTATAATATGCAACAGGAGATGAGATGGTTCTTATTGTATTCATTTTAGCAACACGAGAAAAATTTTCATTATAATCAATACCTTCAAGTTTATTAAAACCTTTTGCAACTAATATAGCTTTATATTTTTCAATCTATCCTTTTGGAGTAAACTTAGTTCTATAAACCCATTTACAACCAACTAAATTCTTTCCTGAAGGAAGAGGAACAAGAGACCAAGTCTTATTCTTCATAAGAGATTCATACTCAACAGACATATCTTGTTGCCAATGAGGTTTACCCTTATCTTGATCATAAGAAGTAGGATAGTTTGTGGCCAAAACTTTGGTCATAAGAGCAAAGTTAGATCTAGTTCTACGAGTATCAGAAAGATTATCGATCTCACTACCTATAGATTCAAGAGTTTTTCGGGCCCAAATATGAAGATTAGAAGGAAAAAAAAATTCACTTCAGGAGATTCAGGAAATTCAGGTGGAAAACTTGAAGAAGAGGGCAAACTAAGATAAAAAATAGGTATAGAACTGGAAGAAGGAGTCACAGATATAGGAGTAACAGGAGACAATGGAATATTCAATGTACCATGAAGTTCTATAGACTTAGGTGGTAGAGAGACTTAAGTAAGTTGAACATCTCTTCTGATTATGGAACTCTGACTAGAAGGATCAAATAACCTATAAGCGTTGGAATCCTCAGTGTAATCAATGAATATACACTTGTGAGACTTGGGTTCTAACCTTTTCCATTTTCCATCAGGAATATGAGCCCAACATTTAGAACCAAACACCTTAAAGTTACTAATATATGGTTTCCTACCATTCCATTTTTACGTAGGGGTAACACGCTTAACATATTTTGTAGGAACTCGATTTAAAATAAAATTAGCACAATTGATGGCTTCAACCCAAAATTTCTCGTGTAATCCTTTAGAATAGAGCATACATCTATCCATTTCAACTAAAGTTTTGTTTTTCCTTTCAACAACACCATTTTGTTGAGGTGTGTAAGGAATAGTATTTTGATGTTGAATTCCATGTTTAGATAAAAAGGCTTCAAATTCTTTCTTAACAAATTCCCCCCCATGATCAGATCTCAAAGTCTTAATCCTATTACTCGAATCATTCTCAACCAAGGATTTAAATGCTTGAAATTTAGAAAATGTTTCACTTTTATTTTTCAAAAACTAAACCCATGATTTTCGACTAAAGTCATCAATAAAGGTAACAAAATAGACTGCATGAGATATAGAAGGAACTTCAAGAGGACCACAAATTTCAGTATGAATTTATTGCAAAATTTATTTAGAACACCAAGATTTACACTTATCAAACATTTCTCTATGATGTTTACAACCTTCACAAACACTGTTAGTAGACAAAATATTAGGCAAGCCATTTACCATTTTAGTTAACATTTTCATTTTACCATAATTCAAATGACCCAATGTTTCATGCCACAATTTACTTAGGTCATCAGCATGAGAAACACAGGAATAAAAAGATTGTCTCCTAGTTGAAATAAAACCAACAAATTTATATAGACCAGCGGTATGATCAAGGGGACCAGAAGAAACTAATTTAAAATTATGGTTGATATTTTTAAGAACATATTTATCAGGCCAATATTCAAATTTATATCCTTTTTTACATGCACACCAAATAGAAAGCAAGTTGATGGGCATGTGTTCAACATGAAAAAAATATTCCAAATGACCATTAACAACATTAACATTTCCATAACCAATTATGGAAAGTTGTTTGCCATCACCTATAGATACTTTATGAGATGTGTAGTGATTATTGTTATAAGATGTAAAAAAAGAAGCATTACTAGTCCTATGTTTAGAAGCACCAGAATCCATTATCCATTCCACATTAGAATAAAAACTACTAGACGAAACAACATATGCACATAAAGCTACTTGTGATTCATCAGAACCTTTCTTTTTAGCCTTAGACATTAAACGTTTCTCTTTAAAGCAATTATTTTTGGGATGGTTAGTCTTACCACAATGTTTACAAGGATCATACACTTTCTTCTTATTACTTGTTTCATAATGTGCATTAGAAGCATGACCAAAATTATTAGTATGATTATAAGTGTGTGAACAAGAGCCTTTATCATTATTAAAAATTTTATTAGGATTCTTATTATGTGCCATAATATCTTTATTGGGTGGGACTTGTCCTGAAACAGTCAACATTTATTGCTAATTTATAAATCCTTTAAAAAAATCATCAAAAGTAGGTTTCGTGGTTGTTAACACCCAAACATTGTTCACCTAGATCATCTCCCTAGTCACATAACCCATTTACCACTTTTTCCTACATTTTTGGCCTCCAAAACCCCCAAAATCCCTAAATTGGTAACCAAATGGGCATAAAATCATTATTTCCCTCATCAATTAATGAAAATCCTCCAAGAAGGGATAAAATCCCATTAAAAAGGGTCAAAATACCCCCCCCAAAAAAAAGAAAAAGGGGGAAAACGTCAAAATAAAATAAAAAAAGAGGGAAAACATTAAATACCACTAGCTAATACTATTGGTTTCCCAAAACCATGGGTCAATACTCCACCACCCAAAATCACTATAAAAAGGTGATGGACGCCCCCCATTTCGCATCCGTAATCAACTCTTCACACCCTCATGCTGCCAAAATTCCCATTGAACTTTATCCTATCAGCTTGAGTTGATGTTCCCCATTCAGTTGAGTATTGGCCACCTTTTGAGCATTTGGAGAAGAGCAAGGAACTCTGGAGACCCAACGCGCTACTCTTCGTATAGCTGTGAGGTCCCACATCTACTCACCTTCTGAGGTAACTTTTATAGTAAACCCTTGTTTGCACAATAATACAAAAAATAGTTCATGGGTTCTGATCTATTTGTTGTTTTTTACTGTAGTAATTAGTTAGATTTATTTTCATTTTTATTTATAGTCATACATCATTATTTATCTATATTTGGATCTGTTACTAACAGTTCCATAATCCTTAGTAGGTTCCATTTTGCATGGGATGGTGTGAAAACACTAACTATAGTGGTACTTCGAGAAAATTCAAGAGCCCTATTCCGAGTTTGTATGAACATGTCAAAACAAAATGGCAATTTTTGTTCTATAAGAGCAGTGTCTATCTCCTTGTAATATTTACCACAATTATTTAATTTTTCATTTAATATTTTCACTTCAACAAGATATAATTCTACTCTTTCAAAGTTAGTAGGATCTAGCTCAAAAATCTTCTTTTCAAGGTAATAAGCATAAGCATCATCAAATTTATCAAATAAAGAAGCAAGAATTTTCCATACCTCAACTAGGCTGTCTTCTGCCTCAATACTTACCTGAATACTATCTCAAACTGTTTGAGCAATGATCCCTCTTGCTTGATCAAATTTATCTTCCCATATAGCCACATCTTTAGCCTTAGCAAGTTTCTTGTGTTCACCATAAACAGTCCTCCATAGATTCTTACTCCTAAGAACATCAATCATTTTTCTTTTCCATGCAAGATAGTTAGGACCAACAATTTCAGGAACATAAGCTACTTCTGAAGTCATAATGATAGAAATTCTAACAAGAAAAATAAACCCAAATGCTAAAAATGGCAATAGAAAAAAGGTGAATAACAGAAAACTGATAAATTTTACCGATCTGATATGAAAAAGACTGAAAATGACAAAAACTTGACTTACAACCCTTAAAAAAATCCAAATAAAGTCACTCGCGGGTCTGCCACAGTAAAATTGCATGTAGATCTGATACGCGCGGGTTCTGCACTGTGATGTCGCAGTTAGATCTAATAAATGCATTGCTATGAATATTAAAATGATGTATTAAATTAAGCAGTAAATTATTAATTAGTTAATTGAAGGGACATAACCCTTCCTTAAGCCCACTCAAACCTTATAAAAGGTGAGCTCTTGTAATACATTAATTATCGTATCAATTCAATAATATATCTTTGATTCAAATATGGATCTCGTGTCCTAGTTTCTCTGTTGCATTTGGTATCAGAGCCAGCTTTCGGCTCCTCTTTGTCTACAACACTCTCCATTTGTCTTCACACCTACGCGTCTGTTCCTCCTCTCACTCCCTCTACGCCTCACCTCCTCTCACTCCCTACGATCTCCCAATATCCTCTGCACTCTCCCCCATCCTCCGCTGTGCGTTCTTCATCATCCCACCACCTTCCAGCCTCCCTCTGCTCACGCACCCTCTTTGACTATGCTACTACTTTCTCCCATAACCTCACGTCCACACCCAAGCTTCACACTCCACCTATCTGCGTTCCATCTCTAGCCGATTCGACCTCCCCTTCCCATCCACTCCCCACGATGGTCGCTTCACTCACCTGCATTCCATCTCTTGCGCCGGCTCCCTCCCTTGCTTCCCTCTCCTCTATCCCTGCACGCCACATACCCCATCTTGCTGCTTCGCCTCCCTTCCGCCTGCTCCTTGGATTAATCCCCATCACTGCATACACCCCTACGTACCCCCACCATTTCATCCCTCCCCCCATCTGTCACCCTTCTACTCCAATTCCAACACCTCCCCCCAGCCGTCACCGTCCGCTCCATCTCCAACGACCTGCCAAACAAAAAAAACGTATATATAAAAATATATATATATATATATATTTTTAATACATAATAAATTATTATTATAATTTAATAATACTTATTGTATTATTATTTTATCCCTCACCCTATCACCCAAAAATACTCCTTATCCTTACTCCAAGATTGCTCCCAAATATTCTCCTCCCCACACCAGATCAAGAACCATGGCCGAGTTACGAAACCAAATTGAAAAATTAGAGAAAGATTTGAATGAGCGGATCACCCAAAACAATAAAGATTTGAAAGAAGAAATTAAAATTAGCAATGCAAAGCTAAAAAAGGAACTCAAGGAGGAAGTTGTGTTAGTGTTAGAGAGAAGGCTAGACACCAAATTGGAAGACATGAAAGAGAAACAAGAAACACTAGAATACAAGTTGAATACCATCATAGAAATACTAGATACAAATAAAGAATGAGGAGGCCTGGATATGTCGATGGGATCATTCTGCAATTTGGATTCATCAACACACGAGAAAGTAAAAGACAATCCACCTTTTATAATATGCCCACCAAGAGCAAAAATTGAGTTGTCGAAGTTCAATGGGAGTGATGACCAATGTGTTGCATGGTTAAATAAGGCTAAAGAATACTTCCATATATACAGTATTACGGTGGATGTGAAATATGTGTCAATGCATCTGGAAGGGAACGCATATAATTGGTACATATGGTGGAAAGGAGACAAGCTATCGTATACTTGGAAGTCGTTCAAAAACGATTTCCTAAAAAGGTTCCAAGGAATCGATGAGGATGAATTCTTTTCGAAGCTTACCAAGTTGCAACAAAAAGGAAGCGTTGAGGAATTCACACATCAATGGGAATCGCTTGCCACAAGAGTATTTGGGCTATCACATAAGCAACATCTGGAAACTTATCTGGGAGGCCTTAAGCCATATATACAGAGGGAACTAAGGATGCATGACATACCAAACATCGAAGTGGAAAGACATAAAGCAAAAACAACCGAGGCCAAGTTTTACAATTTCCAATCAAATAAAGGGAAGTCATACTCACAAAGAAATGTTTAGTCGACTCTAGAGGACGATTCCAACAAATACATCTCTCCACCTAGAAGAGACAATAGGAAGAGCCTCGAGAATCAACGAATGAGGGAAGGAAAATGTCGACGATGTGGAGACAAATGGAATCCTAAACATAGGTGTCGCCCTAAGGACAACTCAAAAAAAATATATACTTGTGAAGCAGAGGAGAACAGTGAATCAGAAGAAGAAGAAGAGTCAGAAGATGAAGAGGAGGCGACCACAAATATGGTATCTGGAAATGACGAGACCCCCAAAATATCCCTAGCAGCCATGACAGGCATTAGCCAACCACAAACTCTCAAGTTAAAAGGGCATATAAAAAATGAGAATGTTACAGTGCTAGTAGACACCGGAAGCACTCACAACTTTCTTGATATAAGAGTTGCAAGAAAACTCAAGTTGTTCATACATCTTGTTCTAGACATGAAGGTGTTGGTTGCAAATGGCAAGAAGATCGAAAAAGTTGGAAAGTGCAACATGTGAGACTTCAAATACAAGACTTCGAACTGGAATCAGAACTCTACACCTTACCCTTGGGAGGAGTAGACATCGTTTTGGGAGTCCAATGGTTACAAACATTGGGAACATATTCCGCCAATCACCAAAAACATTTCATCAAGTTTAAATGGCAAGGGAAAAATTTTAAGTTACATGGTTTTCAACCACCAGACACACAAGTAGTTTCATCTCAACATATGGAAAAACTCATTCGAAAAGGAGCATCAGCATATGTAATCCAATGCCATCAACTGGAAGGAAAAGAGGAGGAACCAAAGGATTTCAAAAAGGAAATCCAAATTTTACTCCAAAAACATGAGCACATATTTCAAGACTTACCCATACAGCTACCACCAGAAAGGAGTATAGAACACATAATCGAGGTTAAACCTGGATCAAATCCTATCAAGGTTAAACCCTATAGGTATCCCCACCACCACAAAACAGAAATAGAAAGGTTGGTTCAAGACCTACTGAATTGTGGTGTCATCACCAAGAGTAGATGCCCCTATGCAGCTCCAGTCGTGTTAGTATGGAAGAAGGATGGATCGTTTAGATTATGTATAGATTATAGAGGATTAAACAAAATAACGATTAAGAACAAGTTTCCAATCCCTTTCATCGATGATATGCTGGATGAACTTCATGACACAAAATATTTTCAAAACTCAATTTAAGGTCACGATACTATCAAATCAGGTTCAGACTATAAGATATACATTATGAATTCAAAGTAATGCCTTTTGGGTTAACTAATGCCCCCGCCACGTTCCAAGCAACTATGAATGAACTATTTCAGCCATACCGAAGGAAATTTGTGTTAGTATTCTTCAATGACATCCTTATATATAGAAAGACATGGAAGGACACATCTAGAAAAGGTTCTAGCTCTTCTGAAGGAAAACCAGTTCTATGCAAAAAAATAAAAATGCACATTCAGGAAGAAAGAAGTGGAGTATCTCGGTCATATAATCTCAAAGGAAGGAGTTAAGGTGGACCTGAGGAAGATCCAAGCGATGAAGGAGTGGCCCGAACCAAGGAATGTTTCAAAATTGTGAGGATTTTTGGGATTAACAGGTTACTATCGAAGATTCATCAGGAACTATGCACACGTCACTGCTCCGCTAACAAATCTCCTAAAAAGAAATTATTTTCAATGGGATGATGAAGCAAGAATATGCTTTGAAACGTTGAAACAAATTATGTCTTCAACTCCCGTTTTGGAAACACATGATTTTGAAAAACCATTCGTAATCAAATGTGATGCTTCAGGGTTTAGGATAGGATCTGTGCTAATGCAAGAAGGTCATCCGATCGCTTTTGAAAGAAGGAAGTTAAACAAAAGAAAATACCTATAGTATACATACAACAAGGAAATGCTTGCCATCATGCATGCATTAACTAAATGGCGACAATACCTTTTGGGAAGTAAATTCCTAATCTGAACAGATCATAATAGTCTACAACACTTATT
Source organism: Larix kaempferi (assembly GCA_027924585.1). Classification (NCBI taxonomy): domain Eukaryota; kingdom Viridiplantae; phylum Streptophyta; class Pinopsida; order Pinales; family Pinaceae; genus Larix; species Larix kaempferi. Next base: position 36,142,729 of record BSBM01000091.1, on the reverse strand, counting down.
ACAGCAGAATACATTAACAACTGAACAACAAAAGTGGATCGATAAAATATCTACCTTCAATATGGAGATTCTACATAAAAAGGGGAAGGACAATGTAGTAGTTGATGCTCTATCAAGGAAAGATGAAGAGGTACAAGTCTACGCCATATCCATGGTGATCCCAAAATTTTTGGATGAAATTTGCAAGGAATATGCCAAGAATTCAGAGGTTTGTTCCATAATTAACAACATAAATCAGTATCCAAAGTTTGAATGGAAGAATGACCTCTTATGGTACAAAGGACATATTTACTTAAGTTCCAAATCCAGTTTTAAGACCAAGGCGCTTAAAGAGTCACATGATTACCCAGCCGCTGGACATGTAGGATTTTTAAAAACCTACTATAATGCAAGGCAGTCATTCTGTTGGAAGGGTATGAATGCTGACATTCACAAGTATGTGGCAGAATGTGACATTTTTCAAAGGAATAAAACTGAGAATATATCAAGTCCGGGGTTACTCCATCCGTTACATATCCCAAATTAGAAATGGGAGGAAATTTCAATGGATTTCATTGAAGGTCTACCCATATCAGATGGAAAAGATAAAATATTAGTTGTGGTAGATAGGTTAACCAAATATGCACATTTTGTGGGAGTGAAGAAAACTGATTCAGCAAAAGAAACAGTCGAAGCTTTCTGTAAAAATGTCTACAAGTTACATGGTTTTCCCAAGATTATCGTAAGTGATAGGGGTGCCAAGTTTAAAGGGAAATTTTGGAGAGAGTTTTACAAGCAAATTGGGACTTCACTTAACATGAGTTCAGCTTATAATCCCCAACCAACTGGATAGACATAAGTCGTCAATAAATGCTTAGAAACCTACCTACGTTGCTTTGTAACTGATAAGCAAAATAAATGGTTCCAATGGCTACATCTTGCGGAATGGTGGTATAATTCTACTTATCATACATTTGCAAGGATGACACCATTTCAAGCCCTATATGGATATGAACCCCCAAAGTGGAAGGATTTCATTACCAACCAAGCTAGGGTCGCATTAGTAAATGACCATTTAGAAGAAAACCAAAAGGTTTCCCAAGTACTTAAAGAGAATCCGAATACTGCCAAGAATAGAATGCGACAACAAGAAGATTGACACCGAACATAATGAGAATTTGAAGTTGGAGATTGGGTATTTGTAAAACTACAACCCTATAAGCAATTATCACTTAAACAAGGTGGAAAGAATAAATTGGCTCCATGTTTTTATGGCCCATATCAAATCAATAAGAAGATTAGTCAGGTGGCATATGTGTTGGAATTGCCAACTATAAGTTGCATCCACAATGTTTTTCACGTTTCATGCTTGAAAAAGATGATAGGTCAACACTAGAAGGCACAAACAATACTTCCCTTGTTAGATGAAGAAGGAAGAATAATATTCGAGCCAGAATCTATCATTGCTACTAGAGAGAAAAGATTAAGAACGCGATTCATAAAAGAGTACCTCATAAAATGGAAAAATATTCCTGAAGAAAATGCAACCTGGGAATCAGAACAATTTTGACAGCTACTTCCCTCATTACTATTGCTTTGAGGACAAAGCTCCTTAAAAGGGAGTGGCAATGCTATGAATATTAAAATGATGTATTAAATTAAGCAGTAAATTATTAATTAGTTAATTGAAGGGACATAACCCTTCCTTAAGACCGCTCAAACCTTATAAAAGGCGAGCTCTTGTAATACATTAATTATCTTATCAATTCAATAATATATCTTCTATTCAAATATGGATCTCGTGTCCTAGTTTCTCTGTTGCATGCAAGATTTTCACAGTGAATACATGTGTATACCGAAGCACACGCGGGTTATGCATATGAGGGTTGCGTGTATACTGAAGTACGCACAGGTTTACAGTAGATCAGGCGTGGGTATGTCATAGCACATGTAGGTATGTACACTGAAAGCAACGGGTCTGTAGTTTACACATGGGTTTGCAGTAGGAAAGTCACAATTACATTCATTGTCTGTGAAGAAAAGTCACGGGTGTCTTGTTTTAGGCAGAAAAAAGTGTCGATTATTTCAGTGATGGAAAGCTGCACAAAGTATACCAAAATTAGACGAAAACACTATATCTAAAAACCGAAAGATAGATCTCCTTGATAAGAATCCAAAAACATACATATCTATAGAAACAAAATCAAGAAACCCTTGAAAAAGTTTTGCAAAAATCTACACAACAAAGTTAGGCTTATATAAAAAAAAATTAAAATATGCAGAATCATGACCAGATTGGAAGAGAATCATAATGGCTACGAGATAGAAAGAAAATATACAAAAAATAAAAAGTTCTCGGATGAATATAATAGTTATTGGATGAAATCTATAGAAGGTGCTAGATCATAACAACCAGCTCTGATACCATGTCATAATTATAGATCTAGTTAAACTAGATTTCCTATCTAAGTATCCAATAACATATCAACATAAATAAGAACACAAGGAGAAAAAGGAAAAGAATACACCAGATATATGTGGTTCACCAAATTGGGATACGTCCACGTGAAGGTTGTCTTCTATTATGTCTAGTAATCTCCTTCAATCTTACGAAGAGAGCAACTCTAAATAACCCCAATACAATATAGCAGAGAGATTTTGAGCACAATAGAATGTGTTGTGATAGTATGATGGAATGATGATATGAGACTCCCTTCACCCTATTATATACCAAGAGATGTGGAGGAATTACTCTTACATATTGCATGTGGGATAATATACTTCTTCATAATAACACCTCTTTATATAACAATGGATATCAAGAGTATACTTTACCATAATGAATATGGGATATAATTTATTACTCTTTTACATAAGATTGCGGATAACTTCTGACATAATACAAATACATTACTAGCTTCCAAGGAATATAAAATATATTCCAACAATATGTCCCTTAGACCCTTTGATAGCCCTGACGGACTTTACAATGTTCCATTTTGTTTTCAAATAAGGAGTGACTATGTGATTGCATGTATTGTTATCAATATCCTTCTCTAGACTCATTATGTGTAGGTCGCTTGATAATTAGATTTAGACAATATAAATTGTTGGCTTCTATGCTTGTTTTCGAACTTGCTATGGTACATACTTCAAACATGTTCTATATTTCAATTTTTTGGAAGCTAATTTGCATGAAAACATTTTATCATTGGTAGTATGTCTCTTAAAATAAATTAATATCAATTCTACCCTTTTACTATTGATTCAAAAGTAATTTAACTCTATAGGACATTGATCGATATCCTTCTATAGATGTTGTATTATTCTAGCTTTTACAAATGTGTCTATACTATGGCATGCTAGTCAATAGCCCCCCCAAAAAAATTGAGCTAGTTGTCTGAAACATGTGTCCATATTTTAAATTATTAGGCCTAGTCTTCATGTGATATCCATTTGATTGGATTTTCCTTATGAAAGGTACAATGACTAAACTTTCCAACTAGAGGTGGAACATTAATATTGGCAATAATGCCGCTTCATTCTCTTATCATAAATGCATTTTCCTTCTTTCAAATTCGGCCATTGTTTCTTTCTCTGTGTTGCAACATGGCACCAATAGAAGCAACAAAATCATTTGATGTCCCAAACATACCAATAATAGAAAATGTTTTCACAATAAGTGAATCAAACTTTGAATAAATTGATCATGCACTTGCATCCTCATAGCTGTTCTGATTATGACATTTCCATTATCACTTAGGAGCTGTTTTTTGATTCGCTAGTTGTATTGCTCCATTTCTAGTACAATTTACTTGAAATAAGAGAAGGGATAGTCAACCATTTTAGAAATTGCTTGGGCCATGGAGACCCATTTTCTATTATCTCAATGAGAACATAGATCATTTCTGAATTCTTGCATAGCCTACATAATGTAAATGGTGTCGAGACATACCTAGAAAGAATGGTCATTTTGACATCTTCATCAAATACAAATAGTGTAAGTGGTTTATGGGGAGACATATTCTGTATAAAGTGGTTCTCAAAGTGGTTATCTGTTTCAATTTAAATTTGTTCATTTGAAAAAAAAAAGAAATACTTGCGTTTCAACTCTGGAAAAGAACAATACGAATACCATTTGCTTTCTCATGATAGGAATCCATTGTATGGATACTCTGAACCAATATTGTACTACCATTCAACTATAACTATGCCAAATTGAAATATTTCAAGTGCTTCGTGCATATATCCGTATAGCATATCCATAATTGACTTGCATATGTTTGTTGCCACTTAATCAAGCTCTTTCATAACAAAGTCTATGTTTGTGCAATTGTATTCTCAGTGATTGCCATGATTCATTGTTTGAATCCATTTGCAATTTTGCACCATCTTTTGATGTCATCTCTTTGAGAAAGACAATGGCACAAACCTTCTTTAACTAATATGTAGGAAATGACATGAGGGAAATAAATACATTAACCTAATATCTCTCTGGTAGCATTCTTTGATACAATCACTCAATTGCAAATTGGTGGGTTTACATTATCAAATTTCCAATGCTTTATGTAGAATGAAACATAGAAAGAGGTTCTTGCAATCTAATGGTTGTGTGAAATGCATCATGTTAACATATGCATATGGAATCTTAAAACACATGCAATTTTCGTAAAGTTCATTCCATATGAACCCTATTCAAATGTCATTAATCTATTGCATTGTTGTATTGTCCCTAGACATAGCCACTACCAACCATTGGTTTTGTACCAACATGACAAGAAAGTACATCCCAATAACGGTTCTTCGCAACCCAAACCTTCTACTCTATCCAATGCAAAAAAATCTTGTAATCCAGATTCCAGAAAACTATCTATCCATGGATTTGAGAGACACACTAAATTTAAAGCTCCAAAACATTTAACCGAAGCAAGTATTCCAAAGAACCTCAAAAGAAAAATAAAATCACCTACAACAAGAAAATAAAGAAAAATTAGAAAAATAAAATCACTTACAACAAGAAAATAAAGAAAAATAAATACACATACTTTACCTTATAAAAAAACATTTGATTCAATGCCCTCTTCCTAACAATGCACTATCATAAACAAAGTGCCAAAAAGGATTTATCATTTGAAAACCTTCAATTCAATGTCAACAAAAAAGAGACCATGTTATGATAAACGAAAAACCAAAATGGCTTCATCACTTGAAGCAATCCATAAGAAGGGAAAACTCAATTCACTATCAAAGGAAAATAGATCGTTTAAGGGCGATAGATTCAATTGAAATATATCTAGAACCAATTCAAGGCACACCCACCTATGCATGTACAGTTTGACAATGTCTACAATTTCAAAAAGACATTCATTATATTGACATTTCTATACTAAAAAATATAGCATGTTCAACATATCATGCACATTCTACAGCAGGAAAGAGTAGTCAACAGATATGTAAATACTATAAGAATGCAATTTGTAATGGAAATATACCTTTGTTTGCAAGTCCAACACAAATTCGAAAATGAAAAACTTGATTTCGTTTCATATTTAACACCTTTAGAGGAAATATCGGTTTAATCAATAATGACCTTTGCATAGATGAGACAACTTGGATACAAAAAATCTCAAATTGACCTCATAGGCACAATCATAAATGTGCCCACCAATTTGAACATAATGCAATTAGAATTTCCAAGAAGGCCATTTGACACGATGACAATTGTTGTAATGAGAAAAAGAAAAATGGAATATAAGAATGTGTACTTGTCTAGAAATATTCAACTAGTGCATGTCTTGATTGCTCTAACATGCTTATGTGAGACATCATTGTGCAAATTTGAAGTCATTTTCAATAACAATGAGTGGGAATAAATTTTTGAACTATACCAACAAAAACAACAAAATTAAAATCCAAACATGGAACCTGTAGATTCATATGATAGTAAAGAAGAGCTAGAACTAGTATCTAAAACATTAGTGCATGGGTATGTAAAAGCACATCTTATTGATGACCTTGAAAATTAGATCATACAAATTTCACCTTCTAAAGGATTAAATCCATTGGGCATTTTTTAAAACAGGTTCTTTGAGGAGCTTAACTTCCCCTCTTTGTTCTATGGCTCTACTCACCCTATTGATGTTGTAAACCATTTTTCTTATCAACAAATAGATCAATGGGAACTATTATGTGCATCGAAATATTTCTCTACACATATTACAAACAAATTTTCATGGCAATACAGAAGCTAATCAAATAGGTTTCAAATTCTACATGGATTTCTATTCGCAAAGGAGAGATAAAAGGAAACAAACTAACTGCAAAGAATGAAAAATATCACAAGAGTCTTGAAAACATATTGAAATCACCAATCGCTTCAAAGCATATGGACATCGCTTGATTATTTTGAAACATTAGGAAAAATGTCTTTGCAATGAGAAGGACAACTTGGAACCCCTACATTCTTTGTCACTTCTACTATTGCGGATCATCTTTGGATGCCACTAGCCAATGCATTGCAACAAAAAACAATTGGTGTTGCATATAGTCTTGGAAATAGTTGCTCTGATTGGTATATTGATTCAATTATAAGAAACTATTATGTCATTCTCATTTGGTAATATACACATAGAATCTTGGCGATGTGCACATTAATTGCGAAAAACAATGAATTGTTTGGATACCTGGAGGACTATTTTGTTATTACCGAATTCCAAATCAGAGGAAATGAACATGACCACATGTTTCTTTGGATACGAAATGCATCAATCCATGGACAAATTTCTGAAAATGAGATTACAACATTTGTTGAAAAATACATATCTTATGACTCAAGACTTTTTTTTGAAGATCTTATCAAAATCCAAACACATCACAATACAATAACTTGTAAAAAAAAGAATATATTCTTGTAGATTCAATTTATCCTTACCTCCAATTGATAAAAATACTATTTTGAATCCACTTGATGGCAATATAACAATACACAAAAAGAAAGAAAAATAAAATTGATCATTATTACAAGAGAACACTTATTCTAGAAACATTTTCTTTGACAAATTTCTGCATGACCTCCAATTATCCATAGAAGGGTACATTAGTGTCTTGCACTCATGCTACTATGCCTTGTTTTACTATTAAAAAGAAATCAATGTGACATTTTCATAAATGCATTTGCAAAACAAGTACTAGAATTATGGCATGCTAACACATATGTACACTTCATTTTCGATTCCTATGCTACAACAACATATTGTGGCTCCTACATGAAAAAAATGGATCACACAATGACAACTACTTTCAAAAATATCATAGAAGACTGTTACTCAAACAATAGTACCATAATTGAAACAATACAGAATCTTAGGAATGCAGTACTTAATATGCAACAAGTTTCAACTCATAAAGATGTCCACATTTTCCTTTCTTTTCCTTTGTACTCTTCTTCTAGAAAAATATTATTTATTAATACTACACCTTTTAAAAAAGAAAATTTGTCCTATAAATGCCTCGGATCTTGCAACATGAACCATATGACTTTGAATACATGGCATGCCCTCTTGACACAGTTCTGTTGAAGGGGGTTCACTTCGCACTATTGTTAACAAACATCAACCAAACACCTGTAAGCATCGGCCCAGAAATTTTATACCCTTTCTAACAACACCTGTAGAGGAAGCGAGGTCTCACCTGAGATGTCTAAGGGGGGATGCAGGAACCAAGTTTCCGCAATTGGGAGAAGACATGTGCTATTCTACTCTCAGTCGACACAAGCAATAGATTTGCATTTGCATTAAAATATCATATTATCATCCTAGTAATCCATGTTTGCATTATCATCTCATACTTAGAAAATTAAACAAATCAACAAAGAATGTTTGAGGAATCTATGATACATAACATATCTACGAAAGTATCTAATGTGATCTCAAGAAAACATCATATTGCGACAAATAGAAGATAGATATGCATATTTATCATGGTACAAATCCAAAACCAGACAATTACTCCATATATCGATCCAAAAGATCGAAAGACAACAGATGCGAAGATATCATCTCATAGTTCATAATGCATAAAAATTCCCGCAAGATTATAATGGCACAGAAGGTTCTTCTTATATGTTTCTCGTCTCCGCTATGATCTAAAGCTTACAATGTTATATATATTTATAGGCTCACTTGGCCGTTGCAAATGGTACTAATGACCCATTGCTAACTAACTTAACTAATTACTTCTGCAAATTCTAGCTTTGCGACTTGTCCTTTGTTCATGTCTTTGATCCTTTCGTCATTTTGGGTTTCACACTTGTGCGCTCCAACCTTGTGCCAATAGGAACCCAACAAAAAATTGTGGCTCGCCCTCGAGCCACTTTAGCTGGAAACTGTTGGTGCATCCACTTGCTTCTTCAACTCTTCTTATGCTGATGTGATTTGATCGACAACTTCCTTTGCTAATGCCTTTAGAGTCATGCAATCTATTGCTTCCTGGTCTTTTGGATGCTCACCATTCATCTGTTGTTCCTTCTGCAAGTCTTATTTGATCTTGTGCATTCCATCCATTGCTTTAACTTCTAACTACTCAACTTTCATCTGTAATTCAACTAATTGCACGGTTCTTCTTTGTTGTCTTGTGTGGGATTTGTTTACCCAATGTTGTAGCTCCTTCAACTCGGTTTCTTTTGACAGCCTCACAAGTAGGGGCATCGCCTGAAGTGATCCCGTTAATGTCTCCAGTTGCACGTTAAACTGCTGCAGCTGCTCATCCTGTATCAAAATTCCCCAAAATTGAGTGACACCTTCTGCTATTGTCTGCACTAATTTCTCTAGTGCTGTGATATCTGTTACAGCTTCTTCAATCGCATTCTTCCTTTCTTCAATTTGTTCTGGCAGTGTGTCGAACATTGTTCTAGCTTGTAAATATTCATTCTCATTTCGCATGTCTCCAATGACCGCACCTAATCTGATTGCTTTTGCCTCTAACTTTATGTCCTTGTCAACCTCTAGTGCCTCTTCGCATGTGATGGAGATGGCATGCTCCAATATCCTTCTGTCTTTAATGGCCTTCGTTGCATCCTCCATGCTTATTTATTTTTCCTCTTGGAGGTGTTGAATCTCTGCCTCGGTGCTCTGCACCTCTTGTTTATACTCAACCATTCGATCATGCATTGTTGCTTCTCGTTCAATAATTTCTTCACTTGCTACGTGATGAGTTCTATTTCAACATTACCATTGGTAGGATGTTGAAATTGACAGTGATTAGGTCATGCTGTCGCAGTGTGGCATCTAGGTCCTCATCACTGGTAGTGATAGCATTGTGTACTATCTGGACTATGTTCGGCATCGCACTGATTTCCACCTCAACTCTATGTATTGAAGCACTTGGTCATACTTCTCCTTGTGGAATCCTTGTCTCAGTCACTGCATTCATCAATGTCTATAATAGTTGTGATACCTGATGGAAAAAATCAATCGCATGCTGAGTGACTTTCCCCCGGTTGTGTTCCACCACTATTGTTATTTTCTCCATGAGTTTGTTAAGTTTCTCATCGGGGAGGCTAGCGCTTGTGCTCCCTTCACCCCGATCCATCCTGTTCTTTGTTCTTGTCTCTTGTCATTGTGCTTCTAATTCTGAATCCGCGGGGGTTTCCGATGAGGGCCCATCCCGATTTAATGTATGCAAATGCTCCTTCCCAAGTTCACCTTCTCCTGCATCCTCTTGTCCATTTTCTAAGTCTGTCTCTTCATCTGGTGGATTTGGTCCAGTTATCAACTTCCCATTCTCCAGATATGACAGTTGATCCTCCACTGCCGGAATTTCCCACTCCTCTGGACATGTTGGCTTAAAATGACCCAGAGGTTTCCAATTAGACCCAGGTTCTTTGTGGTTCTTCCTTTTACCAACAAAACCCCTTCGTACCGGCCCTTTCGGCAACAACCTATGAGCAGGTTCAGGTCTCACCCGAGGTGTATCTTTATGGAGTAATGCGGAATCAGGTTTCCACAGTAAATGATGAGTTGTTTATTTGAACATGCTATGCACGCGGGACAGAAGGAGTGCGCTGCGGGGAAAAGTAATGTGGTGCGCAGCAAGATATATGCTGCGAGCAGTACTGCATGTGTAAAATTAGTCACAGCAGATCTAATGAACAAGTAAATCAATCACAACAGATGAACATAGAAAATATGGTGCAAAACTGTGCAAAACATGCAGCAGTGCTCTCTATCCCAGAAAGGGTGAATGAATTACAATACAAACTGTCACAATGAACAGAGCAATTCGAATTGCCTAAGGAGGTCATTCGAATCACTGAATGGAGTAGCTTGACTCTATCTAGGAGTCCTCATCAATCATCGGTGTTGCTCATCAATCACAACAACCAGTCATCCAGGTGTCAAGCTGAGTCTAACTGATCATAATAAATGTAACTGAAGTGTGTAGCACTGATATAGGATCTGGAGGCTCAGTGGGGGCGCATGGGAGGCTAACTGGAGTCAGAACAAGTCACCTAATCGAACTGGAGGTCAATCGGAGGTGAAACAGTCAGTCAGGAGTGAAATCAATCAGAATCGGAGCTAACTGAATGTAACTGGAGTGAATCTGCAGTGGTAGGTGAACAAGTGCGCCCTTCTCTGTCAGTAGGTGAGAAGAGGGCGCCTTTCAGCTTGGGAGGGCTAAAACTCTGTGGTAAGTGGCTCCCGGGTGCTAGAAGAAGGTGGATAAGGTTTTGGAGGCATCAAACTGGTGACTGGACTGCATATCCTGAAATAGATCATGCAATATCCTGAAGTAGATATGTATCCTGAAATAGATGATCCTGAAATAGATATGTATCCCGAAATAGATGATGGATATCCGAACACCCCCCCTCAAGCTAGACTATGATGTGCCAACTAAAATAATGTGGGGCCCTGGTAACTAAGACCAAAGGTCACCCCAATACAATAATCCCAAAAAATGCTGAAAATAAACTAAGTGAGGAAAGAGGGAAAACCCAGTGGGAAGAAAGCCCCCCCTCAAGTCTAAAGCATAATAATGAATCAATCTGTCTCCACCATGATGGAACTCACCCCCAACAGTGAACGGAGGTAAGAGAACTTCTTCTCAGTGAATCTCTTGGTGAAGATGTCTGCAATTTGCTCATCGGTAGGGCAATATTGCAGAATGATGGTGCGGTCATGCACCAACTGTCGAATGTAATGCATATGAATCTCAATGTGCTTGGTCCTCTGCCGCTGAACTGGATCTGTGGAGATCTTGATAGCACTTTGATTGTCACAAAATAGGACAGTCGAAGTAGTGCCACCAAAACCAAACTCGGAAAGAATACCCTGCAACCAAACTGCCTGAATGCAGGCATTGACTGCCCCTCGATACTCTGCCTCTGCTGAAGAAAGTGCAATGGCTGCTTGCTTTTTGCTGGACCAGCAAATAGCACCATGACCAATCATGAAAACATAACCGGAAGTGGACTTCCGATCAATGCTATCACCTGCCCAATCTGAATCAGTAAAACCAATGAAATCTAGCTCAGAATCTGCAGCATAATGTATGCCAAACTGTCTCGTACCTTGCACATACTGCAAGATCCGCTTGGCTGCTCGCCAATGAAGCTCATGTGGCTGCTGCATATATCTTGACACGGCACTCACGGCATATGAGATATCAGGCCGTGAATGTGTCAAATAAAGTAGTGAACCAATCAACTGTCGATACATACTGCAATCTGCAAGCGGTGTGGAATCTCCCTCCTCAAGACTGATTCCTGAGAGGAATGGGAACGGGGCTGCCTTACATTCAGCCATATTAAACTTCAATAACAGGTCGGAAGCATATTTTTGCTAAGATATAGTGATCCCATCGAAATTTTGAGCTATCTCCAAGCCCAAAAAGTGACTCAGCAAGCCCAAATCGCTCATGTCAAAAGCTAGATTTAAGGCAGTTTTTAGCTTGTTTATTGAAGTAAGTGTGCTACCAGTAATAAGCATATCATCAACATAAAGTACAATAACCAACAAATTACCTTTAACTCGCTGAATATAGACATTCGGATCAGATTTGCATCTTTGGAAATTCTGAGAAAGAAGGAAGGAGTCCATCTTTGCGTACCAAGCTCTTGGGGCCTGTTTTAACCCGTACAAAGACTTCTTCAATCTACAAACCAATGATGGATCTGATGTATAACCCTCTGGATGCTGCATATAGACCTCTTCAGCAAGGTCTCCATGTAAAAATGCACTCTTCACATCCATGTGATGCACCTCCCAGTGCTTGGATGCGGCAATAGCTAAAACAAGGCGGATGGAATCCATATTTGCAACCGGTGCAAAGGTCTCTGTGTAGTCCACTCCTTGGACTTGGGAAAAACCTTTTGCCACCAACCTTGCTTTATATTTGCTGATAGTTCCATCAGCAGCAACTTTAGTACGGTAGACCCATTTACACTTCACTAATTTTCTTCCAGGTGGAAGAGAAACTAGCTCCCATGTATTGTTCTTTTGAAGAGAACTGTACTCTTCATCCATGGCATCTTTCCATCTCGGATCTCGATGGGCTGAATAGTATGATTGGGGATCTGAACCAGCCATCAAATAACAAATCTCAGGAAGAAATGGATCAGCAATAGAAAGAGCCATACCTGCCCTTTGAAAGTCTCCTCTTGTTCGTCTCGGATCAGCAGGATTTCCAAGACTAGAACCAGCAGATTGTAGAGTATTTTGGGCCCACTTTGGTAACTGAGGGAGATCTGAATGGTCGGATTCCGAACCTGATATGTCATGATCATCATATGCTTCTGAAATATCAGAAATATCAGAACTCATACCTTCATTATCGCTGCACGGATCTTCTTCTGGTGAAGGCGGTGAATCGGCAGTCTCTTCCTCGACTAGTTGCAATTCTTGAAGCGGTTCTTCAAACTGCACACTGCGCTCTATGAATATATTTTTAGATATGATATCCATGAGTTTATATGCTTTTGATTCTTCCCCATATCCTATCAATATGCACTCGATACTTTGTGGATCCAAAGCTCGTCTCTTCTCAGAAGGAATTCTAGCCCATGCAGTAGAGCCAAAAACTCTCAAATTTGACACATCCGGTTTGTGACCAAAGAATGCTTCGAAAGGAGTCATACCTTTCACGGATGAATGTGGAACTCGGTTCTGTATATATGCAGCAACATTGATTGCTTCAGCCCAAAGATTTGCAGCCAAACCTTTTGATTCAATCATGCATGTAGCCATCTCTTTCAGTGACCGGTTTTTCCTTTCCGCTACACCGTTCTGCTGGGGTGTGTAGGGAACTGTATGTTGGATCTTGATTCCGCTTTGGGAACAAAGTTGCAGCAACTCGGACTTGATATATTCCCCACCATTATCAGATCTAAGAGCTTTGATCTTGCTCTCAGTGGTGGTCTCAACAGAAGCCTTAAAATCCTTGAATTTTCCAAGCACTTCTGACTTGTTTTTGAGAAAGAATACCCATGTAAAGCGAGAATAATCATCAATAAATGTCAAAACATACCTTGAACCATTTAGTGACATATGGGGCAGCGGACCGCTGATATCAGAATGGATCAATCCCAAAATAGTAGAGGCTCTGCTAGCCTTGTCGCGGTCAAATCTGTGCTCGGGGTGCTTCCCAATAATGCAACCGGTGCATATTCCCTTCGAGGAACGGAGTTGTGGAAGCCCATCAACCATGGATTTATTTGATAGCAGCAGCAAATACTTATAATTTAGATGTCCAAATATTTCATGCCAAAGCCTACTAACCTCATTACCATGTGTGCGAAGAGCAGTGGGCTTTGCAAGCGGAATAAAGTGCGAAAACTCATAACATTTTGCAGTCTGGTTTGCCTTTCCAACCGCAACTAGTCTTCCACTTTTGATATCAGAAATTTCAACTGTATTAGGGCTGAATGTGACTTTCTTTGGATCACCAGTGTGTGTCATTTGATACACAGAAAGGAGATTCGAAGCTAAGGAAGGCACATAGAGAACATTTTGAAAGCATCCATGATCTACATGAATCGTACCTTTGCCCTTTGAAGAAATTTTTGAGTCATCTCCCAAATGGATGGGGATGGAGCTGTTTGGATCGAATGAGGAAAAAGAATCAATATTTGCAGCCATATGATTTGATGCACCCGAATCTATCAAGAGAGTTGAGGGCTTCGAAACCGTTGCCATGAGTGCTTGTCCTCTTTCATGATCATCATTCCGATCTTTCTTCCTTGCACCGTCAGGAAGGGTTATGTTGTTCTTTTCCAAAAGGAGGGCCATTTGATCTATAGTCTTCTTCATACATGAACTTTCGGGATGAAAGCCACGGTTACAATAAGTACATTTAGATTTTTGGTTACATTCTTTGCCCTTTTGCTTGGATTTCGAACTGGATGGTGCATCCGTTTGCTTGCCTTTGTCTTTTTGCTTGTGAGGCTCGAATTTGGGCTTCTCCTTCTTTAGCTTTCCTTTACCATTCGAGATCTTGGGTCCTTGAACAAATAGGGCTGAATATTTGGAGCTTATGGACCCCATTTGAATCAACTTGTCATGCTCTTTCGTAACGGACTCAATGAAGGCATTCAAGGTAGGCATCTTCCAATTCGGGGTAGTTAGCCGACCGGAATTGAAAGTGGAGACAAATACCGAATAATCTTTCCCAAGCTTGCTTAGAATGGAGAGGATCAACTGTTTATCCTCTTTGATAACACCACTGTTCTTCAATTGCAAGTTCAAGTTCTTGAATTTTGTGAAGAATTCATTGATGCTCTCGAAATTCTCAGGATTAAGGCCAATCAATTCATTCTCTAATTGAAAAGCCCTAAGCTCATCCTGCTTGCCGAATAGTGTCTCAAGTTGCTCCCAAATGGCTTTTGGAGTCTTCAATCCGCTGAGATGGAAGTGAAGATCCTTGGAGATGGAGAGACAAAGAAGACCGTAAGCTTCATCAAGCTTATTGTAGTGTTTGGTTCTTTCTGCCACATTGTTTGGCTCCAATTCAAGACCAAGAGTGACTCGGTAGTATCCTTTTGAACGTAATATGATCTCCATATCATCTTTCCAATCAAAATAATTGAATGGGGTGAGGATAGGCTTTGAAGAAGAGTATTCCATTGCTAGGAGCGAGTCAAATGATCAAGAAGAAGCTTGCATGCAGACTATAGCGAATGGGCTTGGAGGAGATAATTAACCTGCAAATCACATAAGAACAATCACAATAAGGTCGAACAATCCACCCTTTGAGAGTTGCATCACACCTGGGATTGGATTTCAAGCAATGTTGAATAGGTCCAATGTATCAGATCCAGGAATTATGTGGTAACTCAAGCTTCTGGAGTGGTATTGGAGTATTTTTCAAGCTTTGCATGCACAGGAGTGAATGCCCTTGAGATATCTCATGCCAAACTTTTTGCAATTTTTAGCAATTCAGTCAAATCTTCTTGTATAAACACCTGTAGAAAAGAGATCTTGTCCCTACAATGGCTCTGATACCATGTAAAATTAGTCACAGTAGATCTAATGAACAAGTAAATCAATCACAACAGATGAACATAGAAAATATGGTGCAAAACTGTGCAAAACATGCAGCAGTGCTCTCTATCCCAGAAAGGGTGAATGAATTACAATACAAACTGTCACAATGAACAGAGCAATTCGAATTGCCTAAGGAGGTCATTCGAATCACTGAATGGAGTAGCTTGACTCTATCTAGGAGTCCTCATCAATCATCGGTGTTGCTCATCAATCACAACAACCAGTCATCCAGGTGTCAAGCTGAGTCTAACTGATCATAATAAATGTAACTGAAGTGTGTAGCACTGATATAGGATCTGGAGGCTCAGTGGGGGCGCATGGGAGGCTAACTGGAGTCAGAACAAGTCACCTAATCGAACTGGAGGTCAATCGGAGGTGAAACAGTCAGTCAGGAGTGAAATCAATCAGAATCGGAGTGAAATCAATCAGAATCGGAGCTAACTGAATGTAACTGGAGTGAATCTGCAGTGGTAGGTGAACAAGTGCGCCCTTCTCTGTCAGTAGGTGAGAAGAGGGCGCCTTTCAGCTTGGGAGGGCTAAAACTCTGTGGTAAGTGGCTCCTGGGTGCTAGAAGAAGGTGGATAAGGTGCTGGAGGCATCAAACTGGTGACTGGACTGCATATCCTGAAATAGATCATGCAATATCCTGAAGTAGATATGTATCCTGAAATAGATGATCCTGAAATAGATATGTATCCCGAAATAGATGATGGATATCCGAACAGCATGGTGGAGGCAACACTGTGGGCCACACCAAGGGTTCCTTACTGTTGCGAATCTTCTACTGGAACTGCGAATCACCCACAATTATCCTCTACTTGGAAAATCTAGGAAATGTTAAGGCACTAAAATGAATATCACTCATCCATTCATTCAGGCACTTACTGACTATCTTTCTAGCATTCGTCAAGAACTTAGATTATTATAACATGACTTGAAATGATAAACATGATTAACTGTGCTGCGTTCATTCAGTGTGTTTAAGAATGTAATTATACTTAAACGACTGATTCACGGCCTTGACATAGAATTGAAGTGTTCACCATTCATCTACTTCCACGGAACCTAGCATATCATTCCCAAACTTCTCCTATTGGTAAATTCATATCAAAGTTCTCATTTTACAGCATGCAAGGAAACATTCAAGCATTCATTCTACAGAAAATACAGACAGTCATTCATTCATACACATCATCACATAACACAGGATGTAACATGGATCACTTCCCTGGATGGAAAGCTACGTCCACAAGGACAGTTGGTAATAAATTTCTTTCAAAAGGGATGGGGAAACCGTTCTTATTCTACGCATGTAGCTGCAGACTCACCTTCTCTTGGCCAGGTCTCTACGCACACAGCTGCAGAGCCTTTACAATATTCTTAGCTCAGAGAGATTTCACAATAAAAAAAGGATGTCTCCTTAAGTTCTCAGCAACAACAAAAGCATAACAATAATACAGAGAGAGAACCCACAAAGCAAACCCTCATCCTATACAAAATGCCTTCTTAAATAGATCATGCTCGAAGGTCATGTCTGTACAATGCGGAAGACCTAAAACCCAAAAACCTAAGGGTTTCCAAAACTGCACCAGTTTTTGAAACCAGCTTGCTGGCTCCTGGTAGCATCTGCTTGATCATGGAGGATCTCCATGTCCTCATTCTGTCGCTATCGACCTTCCTATCACACGCATGCCTACAGGCTGCTTCTACCAAACCGTTTCTCTCTAATGCTTTTACCTTCTGTGCGTGCCAAACATCGCTTTCCTTAACAACCCACGTGTGGACACCTTCCTGTTTTTCCTACGTCCGTCGCTCGGCAATCCTATAGTATCTTTCCAAAAATGGCTGCTACTGGTCGAGCCGGTAGCTACACTTGATACTTGTCCAGCACACCGCTTTGCTGGCTCCACGTGGCCTCCTAACTCCGTAGCACTGCTTCTGCACAGTACTAGTCTTCGCATCATGGCCAAAACTTCGACGATGCGTGCAACTCTGCATTCTCGTCAAAAGATGGATGTTGCGCGCAACTTCGCAGCATCCTCAATACTTAGCCAAAATTGTGTTTCTAAGCTGGGCTCAACTCAGCCTTCTCTACCTACTTCAAAAAGGTGCTTACGAAAACTTTAACTCAACTTAGGCCCAACATGCCCCTAACACTTACATGTGGCTCATCCCCGAGCCATTGATTGTTTCAGCTATCTCACTCTGCGCCATGACCGGTGGGACGAACTTGGCCGCGAACTAGTCATATGTATTGCACCACTACTTCTCTTGTATCTTCCTCAACCTGTTTAATTGTCTCAAGCAGTGTTGGAGTTATTTCTTGTCCAATTTGATCTTGTACCTACTCCTGGTTATCGCGTAGTTCTATTAACTTATCTTCAATTTGTTGCGATACCGCCATGGCATTCTCTAGGAGCTGCTGTGACTGATTATCCATCTCAGTTTCTTTTTGTCGTAAGTCCTGTACTTATTTCTTTAAGCTGGATATCTCCTTGTATCTCGGTAGACTTTCTCTAGGTGGCAGAACTTTCACCTCTCCGTTCAACTTGTCCAGAGCGGTCTGTTTTTCTTGTACCGCGGTCTTGACCTGCAGCAACCCTTGATCCTCTTCAAGAGTCGTGATTTCCTGCGAAACCCTATCCAGGAGAGATTGGCACTTAGCCATCTCACTTGTGATGCTTTTTGAGGCGGCACTGACTGCTTTCTCTTTGACCTACTGTTCGTTTAATGGCACTTGCTTATTTAGCTTCTCCTTCAATGTAGCAATATCGGCCTCATAATAAATTTCTTTGTCCTGCATCTCTGACTGCAAGGATCTCATCTTATCTTTGATCCTCAGAACTGTGTCTGTAGGATCATCCTAGATGTCTATGTCTTTAATATCCTTCGCCACATTGGATATGGTGGTCTCCAAATTTTGTCGGCGGTCCTGTTCGTTGTGTAGTTGTACTTCTGCCTTGTGTTGAATTTGTCTATTTGCTGTGGTGAGCTCTGCTTGTAACTTCATCGCTTCAACCGTCCATTCATGTATCTCCTCCACGATCTGCGTGTGGATGAAGTGCAATCCTGGTAACGGGATTTTGGCTAAGTCGAGCTCTACTCTCTCGACTACTGTTGTGTCCAAGGCCACTTGCTCTACTATTGGCAATGCAACAACCAAGGGGTCCACATGGACAATCCTAGTCTTCGACGGCAGCGTTATTGCTATCTGTTGGTTTCCTTGCTGTGATGTTCCTACCAACCTCCTTTCAGCCCCTGCTTCCTGTGGCACAATAAGGCTTTTTTAGATTAGGCCTTGCATTGCGAGCCTCATTTGGTGCAGGTCATCGTGGATGACCTTGTCCTTCTTTTCTTAAGCCACCATCAGCTCCTTCATCTTCTCTGAGATTTTTTCGGCTCTCATCTCGTAGTCATCATCATTGACGACTACCTCCAATTGAATCTTTCTAGCCTTCACCTTTTTCCTCGACTTTGGCTTCTGCGAAGTCTCAGCTTCTTTTCTCTTCCCTGTTTCTTCAATGATTGGGCATGAGAGCGAGATTGGATCATCTTCTTCTGAATCTGTCTCCACGTCCATGACCTCTATGTGGAATTCTACTGGCCAATCTTTCATGAGGTCCTCAGTATTCTTCTCGTACATGTTGTACTTTCCTGGGTACCACTCTAGTTTCCTCGTTAGTGCTTTTGGCAATATGAATATACATTTCATATCCGCCTCAAAGTCAATGATGCAGATATACTTCGTCATGACTTGCTTTGTAATACAGGATGTCTTCGTGATTGCATCGCGCAGCTGCATATAGTATTGGTAAAAGACTTATGCGGTTGCATGCTGGTGCTCTGGATTTGTGTTTGCCCAGATGTTGACAAATTTAAACCCTCTAGGATCCTTGGGATCCATAATGATGCCCTCATAATCTCTCGGCTCCTTCCATCCACACAAAGCAATCAGGACGATGAGCCAGGTGAAATGGAATTGGCCGCCATTCACCTAGGTGTCGTTGAGTTCTTCAAGGAACTCATTCAACAGAAGTTGACACCAATCGAAGCTATGGCCTTCGGCCGCTGCGACACCAAGGAGTATTGCGCCCACAGGCACCTTCGAAGGCCTAGCTATTTTGAGCATCTTTCCCACGAGTAACTGCGTTACAAATCTTGTTTCTCGGTCCTCTATGTCTTCTGTCGGGAATCCTCTTTTTCCCTTTACCACGGAGTGGGTCTTCTTCATCTTCTCAACAGCCTCTTTTTCTTTGGTCTTCCCCTGGAAGAAATGCTTCGAATCCTTACTGCGCTTGCTTAACCCATTAATGCGGTAGATCAAATCAATATTAATATCCATGTTTATGTCTAGCCATAGATAAATTTGATGGATTCACGCCATGAGTGTGTGAACCATGATATTTAGTTTTGGGGAATGGTCAAAATGTGGTAATCTTAACAAGTTCAGTAGCCCTGACTGAACGACAGGTGCTAACCAACTGTCAGCTACCAAGTTCAGAGTTCCCTTGGCGTCCTTTTTCCAACACATATACTGGTCTGGTTGAAAATCTGGGTATTTGGGAACATCTGGCTCATCTTTCTTCATTCCCAAGAGGTCATAATCCTCCCATTTACAATCTGCTATATTTCCCAGCAGATTCTTACCAACATTTACATGCTTTGACATAAGCGACAGTGGGATGTCGTATCTCGCATTCTTGAGCAATTTAAACACAGGGGCATTCAGTGCCCGTAGGGAAATATATTTAGGTGTCATCTTTAAAAGTTTTGCTTGAAAGGTTGGTGCTTTCTGTGCCGAGGATCCCAATTTTATGATATTGGATCGAGGTGCAGTTACCACTTTTCCCTTATCTTTTGGTTTTTCCTGCATCGTGGGATTAATTCTTGGTGATCTAAGGGATCCTTCTCCTTGTTCTATGGTGACCTTCTTAACTGGGGTTTTCATTAACTTCTAAATCCCTCCTTGCTGAAAGATCCTCAGGGCTTCTTCAAGGGTCAGTTATTCTTCTCTAAATGGAGGTTTGGACATTCACAATTGAGGTAGCGGCTAAGTCAGACAGAATGCAGATGGCTACTAGCTCAGAGAGGTTAATCGCAAGAAAATTCTAAGTGCTTGGTAATGCCTGCGAGTCTCCCAATGGTGTTATTTATAGGCACAACAGACCCTCTCATGCGCCCTTCAATGACTATATAAGCATTTAATGTGGTGTCCACAGGTGAATTTGAGCGGATACTTCGGTCCTTTCTATTGTCAGTGTGCTCGGAACGACTATCTTTTCTTTAAATGTTGAAGCGGTTGCTGCAACGGTCATCTAACAGCTATTTTTCTAAAAAGCCATGCAACGACTATTTTTCTCTGGGTGTTGCACCAAACTGCGTGGCAAGCCATCTGCAACCCTGCGCGGATACTTCACAGTGCCAAAAATTTCCAACTGTGTGGCTACTTGGTAGTGCCAAAAATTTCAAACTGCGCAGCTTCCACTATACATATATATTTTTCTTCTTCTTCTTCTTCTTCTTCTTCTTCTTTTCTTTCTCTCTTTTTTTTTTCCTTCCGCGCAGCTTCAACAATGCTGCATGGTACATAGATCATTCTTTTTACTATACCTTCTTCCTTTTATCATACATGTACAGACTCCTTTACATTTCTAGTGTCCAATTTCAACTGTACTTGACACTTAGAACTTCCTTCCTTGGTTCGTTATTTAGGGTTATGCGAAGCAGTGCTATCATGGTATAGGTTTAGCCTGCTTCCATTTATCAAAGTTGGCAAAGTATCACCAGCTAAATTGGCTAACTGGACTGCACCAGTGTTAGTAACATGCATCACAGTCTATGGGCCAAGCCAATGCATCTTAAATTTACGAGGGAATTTCATGAATTTTCTATCATACAGGAGAACTAGATCACCTACCTGAAAACACTTGTTCTTTATATGGCGATCATGCCATGTTTTCTCGTAGTCCTTCTGAGCTTGCTGGTGGAAGCCTGCGATGAAGCGATCTTCCTCCAAGCCCAATAAGTGTAGTAATCTTTCTTCTAGAGCTTCGCAGTCTGCCATCCCTTTAAATGCAGTGATTCTTAGACTAGGGACAATATATTCCATAGGCATTATATCCTCCTACCCATAAACCAACCAAAAGGGTGTCTGTCCTGTCAATTTCTTGCATGTTGTCCTGTATGCCCATAGCACAGATGAGACGCGCAGGTCCCAATCGTCTATATTTACATTGCACACCTTAGTGAGTGCATTCTCCAATATTTTATTGAAAGCCTCTGCAGTACCATTCGCCTATGGATGATATGGAGTACTGCGTTGATGGAAAATGTGGAATTACTCTGTAAGTGCCTCAATCGTCTTGTTCAGAAAGTGAGTACCTTGGTCACTCATCAAAATCTTTGGACAGCCAAATCTGGTGAGTATTTCTTCAAAAATAAACTACGTAGTAGTACTGGCGCTATAGTATTTAACTGGTTTTGCTTCCGCCCATCTGGTGAGGTAATCTGTAGCAGTAATAATATACCTTGCACCCGTTCTTTTTCCTGGTGGGTTTATAGAACCCACAAAGTCTATTGCCCATTTTTCTAATGGCTACAATGTTATCTGTGGATTCAATGGCATCTCATCTCAGCATGACGGTTTTCATGTCCTCTGACAGACATCACAGTTCCTGCAATGTTCTTTGGCATCTTTATGGATCGTAGGCCACCATAGCCCTACGTGCAATATCTTCTGCACAGTAGCCCTTCCTGCATAGTGACCTACGGCGATTCCTTAGTGTGTGTCGGCTAGAATAAATGGCTTCTCATGATCGAGTACGCACCTGCGCAGGACTTCATCCGGCCCAAGTTTGTATAACTGACCTGCAATTATAGTGAAGTTCACAGTGCGCACCACTAACTATTTTTTCTACTGGACCGAGAATTCCTGGGGTTCCAGCCCTGTGGTTAGGAAGTCAATGATATCCTTGTAATAATCATCGACAACCTGTATACTAAATAACTGTGCATCAAGCAGACTGTCTTCAATATTTTTCGGCTCCTCTCCTGACTCGATCCTTGACAGATGATCAAGTCCCAAGTTCAGTCTACCTAGATTGACAATAATTTCAAAGTCATATTCTTGGAACAGCATTAGCCATCAGCATATGCATCCCCCTAACACTGGCTTGTTGACCAAATATTTCAACACAAAATGGTCAATAAACATAAGAAAGTGTGATCCCAGTAAGTAGTGTCTAAATTTATGTAGGGTATATACCATCGCAAGGCCTCCCTCTCAGTAGTAGTATAGTTCTTTTCTGTTATTGAAAGCTTTCTGCTAGAAAATGCAATAGGGTGGTCAATACCTCCCTCTCCTGGCTGAGATAACATGATCCCCAGGGCAATACATGATGCGTCAACATGGACATGGAATGGCTTTGTCCAGTCTGGAAAGACTAGAACCGGTGCAGTGACCATCTTTTCTTTTAATGTGTCAAAACCCTGTTCGCATTCTACGTTCCAAATGAACGGTGCGTCTTTCTTTAGCAACTTTTCCATTGCTGCGGTTATCTCTGCATAACCCTTTATAAATTTCCTGTAATATCCAGTATGGCCTAATGTAGATCGCAACATTTTGACTGAATTTGGTGTTGGTAAGTTTGCAATAACCGCAATCTTCGCAGGATCTACCATCAGTCCTTGCTTAAAGACAATGTGGCCAAGTAAAATTCCATAAGGCACACAAAAAATACACTTTTTCAAATTCAAGGATATTTGATGCTATCGACACTTCTCGAGCATCATGCGGAGATTCGCGCAATGATTTTTCAATAGACCAAATACAGTCCAATCATCAAAATATGCTTCTAAAAACTTGTGCATAAAATATTTAAATGCTGCGACGATGACTGTAGAGAATATGGCAGGTGCGTTCTTCAGCCCAAAAGGCATCATGGTGTACTGGAATGACCCCCATTCTGTAGCAAATGTCGTCTTATGCCTATCCTCAGGATCAATCCTGATCTAATGATAACCAGAGAAACCATCAGTGAAAGAATATGCCTCATTTCCTCCAACGTTATCAAGCACTTCATCTGTGAATGGAGTAGGAAATGGGTCGTGCATGGAAGCATCATTCAGCTTTCTGAGATCCACACAAATCCTGATGTTTCCTTTTTCTTTCTTGTCTTGAACAACCATGGGTCTAATCCATTCGGACTCTTCAACTAGTTCAATGATTCCTGCTTCTAGCATCTTATCTAGCTCTGCACGGACTTTTTCCTTATAACGCAGATTCAATCTGTATGGCCTTTGCTTAACAGGCTTAGCACGTGGTTTTAAAGGTATTTTCATGACCCCTAGGTCTCCCAAAATTCCTTTCATTTCTATAAATTTTGTTGGAAATAGTTCCTGATACTCATGTAAGGTATCTGCGATCTCTACAATAGTCTGATCGTCTCAATAATCTCCTATTGATGTGAACTTTGGCTCTTTGTCTGTGCCAATGTTCACTTTTTGTGTTTTTACTGGTCTAGTCATATCTGGGATTTCCAACGGAGGTCCTTCTACCTCACACGTGCCTTCTGATTCTGGTATATCTATGTTGTACGGGTCGTCCTCATCGTCTTCATTTGTATCATTGGTATATTAAGCTAAGTTGTAACACTTGATCAAGTGCTCTTCATGTTCCTTCCATTCTAACTGTAAGTGCGCGGGAATGCACTCTGTCCCAAAAAACAACTGCAATGTTATGTTTTGATGATGAAAATCATCCTGGAATATGCGCTTCTTGATTAGTTGTAATGCTTCATGGATTAATGGATTCTCGTCTTCAAAACTGAAGTCCTTCCGGAAGTTCGCAGCGAGTAGCTCCCAATCAGTGAGTTCACTGCGCAACTCCAGGTCGAGGTACCATTTATATGAGATACCCGCATCCAATGTATGTACAAATAAATGTACCCATTTTGTAAGTGGTCTTTCCACCCATGCCTTTGAACAGATTTCAATGTGCTGACTAGGATTTGTCTGTCCATTATACCTTTCAAAGGGTAAAGTAACCTTTTCGGCAAATCGGATCTGCATCTTAGTTCTGCATTGATCCCAAGTGGTCAATGTTTTCTTATGTGCATTCCACCATCTGGCAGGTGTATCATACAATGATATATCTAAAGCTGGCAGTCTATGATCATCTGGTATAGCTGCAATATATTCCCTTATGAAACTGTAAGCATTAGCAAAGCCATCATATGTGGGAATAGAACTCACCTCTTTTCCGATCCAGCGCGGTGATTTTGTAACCTGCGCACATCTTGTTGCTGATACTTCATGCATGCGGCTTTGCCAATTCTCCAATCCTGTATCCGAGTCAGAGATACAAGAAGTGTCACATCACCAGTTGAGCATACCATCCGCAGTAGGATTAATGTAGTCTTCCTTGTTTGCAGTCAGCTGGTATAGTTGGTCTAAATCTTGAGCTTGGTATTCCTCCTGAATTGGCTCATTGTATCTATCACCATCTTTAGGATCCAATGGTGCAATGACCCTAAGATGCTTCCCTTCAAATATCATCTTTTTTGTCTTCAAGTTTATGATAGCCAAGTTATCCATAGCCCAATCAATTCCCAATATTGCAAGAAAAGGTTGACTATCATCCACAATTTCAATAACCTCAAAGTCTGCATGACTCTGTACTCCATCAATGTCAACCACTACATTAGCTAAGCAACCAAAACGTATGGCCTTCTCCTAATTAGCCATTCGTAACTGGATAGGTGACCAGAGCAACTTTGGTCGACCCATCTGCTGCCATGTCTGCTTAGTTAAGACATTCACTTCTGATCCCAGATCAAGGATGACTTCATCGATTTCAAAATCTCCTATCTGCGCAGTAAGCCTCATCTCTCGGCCTGTTCTTTTGTGCTTCCTTATATGATGTACAACACTATCTGGAGTCTCTGTTGCAATCTGAGGTTCATACTGGCTGATAAGCTTCTTGAGCTCTACTATGGCTTTTTCACTTTTTAGTAACTTCATGTAGCTTCGCAAGAAATGCGCAACAGAAGTACGGACATTTGTCGCAATACTTGTTTTGTCATATGGAGTTGGCATGTCTTCAACATGCGGTGTTTGATTGCGCAGCAGGATCCTTGATGACTTATCTGCTTGTTCTCTAAAGGTATCTCGTGCGTCAATGAAGATCTCCTTTTCCTTCTGTAGGTTAAGAGGGGGTGCTTTACTTGGAGCTTTCCTTATCCATACTGTTTCAAGGGGATCCTTTTTCGTATGTGCTTCCCCTGATGTTGAAGCTTCCCCTCCTCTACTGCGGCCTGTCTCAGGGCCACTGCGCGTGACCATGTTAATGCTTGGATCCACAGGTCTATTCTCTACTGCGATCCACTGGACGTTTGGATTTGGAGCCTTTGTTCATCTTCTCTTCTGCATTTCCACCTATAATACTGGGCAATCTTCAATGACATGCTCAAATGATTTACAATAATTGCACGTAGTGCATGGGTTAACACAATCTCTAGACACGTGCCCGAGTTGGCCACAGTTATAACAAATGACTTTTTTCGTGGCCTCTTCCTTGTGCTAGACCAGCATTTCTTCCTCTGTCGCGGTATCCACCACCACGACCTCTGTATCCTCCTTGGTCATATTGTGCATTTTCTTGTTTTGGCTAGGTATCTTCTTGTACGCGGTACAAGCTAGCGCCTCGCATTGAGTCCATATCTCTTTTTCTTTCATTCATTAATTCATATGTGCAGTAGTCGGATTCATCATGTCCAACTGATTTACAAAAATTACAGTACAAATTCTTAGGATTTTTCACATATTTCTGGATTAGGTAACAGTCTTCAGTTCTATGTCTTGTGGTTCTACAAATTTCACACCATGGGGCCTGATTTTGATTTAATGGGTTAGGTGCACCACTGTTAATATAGTCGTGGAATAGAGGGAAATGCTCACGGTCATGACCTTCTGTTGGCTTGGTTTTGCAACCAAGCTTAGTGCAATGGGCACCTGCTAACTAGTAGCAGCAGTTTCAATATTAAATCAAAAACAAATGTAAATCTAAAACTAAAACTAAACTAGCATGTGCATATCATAATAATTTTTGAATTAAAAAAAACAAGAACAAGAAAATAGAAAAAATAATTTTGTATTGAAAATGGGGGCAAGCAAGTGCTTGCAATAATAATACCTCCAAATGATGAAGATAATTGAGAAGCTCCAAGGGTGAGCAGCTCCAAACTCCAAAGGGTCCTTTCTCCAAGGTAGCTACAATGGCCAAAAGCTCAAGGGAGATTTTGGCAGCATGAGGATAGGAATATGGATGGGTCTGAAATGAGGAGCCCCTACCACCTTTTTATAGTTTTTGGTGGTGGGGAATACCATTATGGTTTTGTGGAAACCAATCGTATTGACCAACATGGTTTAGGTACCTTTTCCCTCCTTTTTCCTTTTTTGAATAAAATTAATATTTTTATTCCCTTTTTAATCTTTTTGGGAATTTTGGACCCTTTTTGAGGGTTTTTTATGCTTTTTTAGGAAAAATAATCTTTTTGAGTGGGAAAAGGGGTGTACTAAGGTCTTTTGGTGACCTTTTGTTGGTTTTAGAGGCTCAGATGGTGGAAAAAGTGGACAAATGGGTCATGTGAATAAGGAAATGATCAAGTGAGCACTTTTTAGGTGTTAACACCTTCTCCTTTACAATTTGTACACTAGACCTCCTGTCTAGGTTCATATCTTTGTTCTTTACCATTTTTCATACTTTGCAGTTCAAGTGTCAGGGTGGTCAGCTGGTTCTATATCTGAGACATCCCAGAACTAGTATCACCAATTGGCGAAGCTTCCAGTTTCATTGCAATTTCCAAGGCCTCTTCCTACGATAGAACCTTCTTCTGCATCAATGGTAATCTGATATGAGGTAACAACGCAACAATGAACCATTCTTTATGCTGTTCTGGTGGTATAAAAAAGCTTACTTGGTCTAGTAAGGTCTTAAATTTCTGATCAAATTCCCAGACCGTTTCAGTTGGTCTCTGCTTTATTTCCTTTAGCTCAGTTATGCACTAAGACTCAGACTTAGGTTTTTTGAACTCTGCTACCAGCACGACTTTAATTTCTGCGAGGGTTCTCGGCTGTATGGTAGAGTACTTCATAAACCAATGTAGTGCTCTATCCTTGAAAGTGGTGATGAGCTGTGCTTGCTTCACAGCATCGTCCTAGATTTGTCTTACACTCCATATGGATTCACAAAGGAACCAATGTTGATCAGGGTCTTCTAGGCCGGTTTCTCAAAATATTGGTAGTTTCATATCAGTGTTCGCCATTATGATACTAGGTGGTGGGGCATTGGGATTAGTGCACGGCTGCTGTAAAGGGATCTGCGCAGTAAATACAAATGGGACTATCGGGAGAGATGGACTATGATGATTCTTCTACAGGGTGGACTGCATAGCAAGTGGGTTCTGCGATAAGAGTGGCGCGGTTTGTGCAGCCGGTGGATTCTCAGGGGTAAATGGTTGTGCAACTTCGCTATCAAGATCGCAGGGGATCTCAATATCTATATGAAGTTTAGGGCCTTCCGGATCTTTATTAATTTTATATCTCTTACCACTTCTAAGAGTATGTGTCTCTTCATCAGAATCAATATATGTACTGTTTATCATGACAAACTTCAAGCATATTACTGCATTCTTAGAACACCTTTCTCATCTAACAGAATCTTAATGTATAGACTGAGGTTTTTCAGAAACTTACAGTGGAATCCTTAAAATAAAATTGCTTTTGCTTGGCTGTAGGATTTGAGTGTGTCTATAGAAAATTCTGTTACAAATCCTTCTAGCATATGATCGACCCAATAATCAACTACATGTGACAACAGGATGTCTAACGCTTTAAGTTGCGCTGTGAGATTGGGAGTCCACCCCGTAGGAACTCCTCCTTGGAAACAGTTTTTCTTCTCTACGAGCCGCGAGATCCACGCATGCAGCTCGTTTAGAAACGATGTCCAAAAGATCTCGTGAATGTCGTCTAACAAATATATATCCGACCACTATGTGTCGCTTAGACGCGGATGTCTATTTTCTTATCTGTTAAAATCGCTTATGGTCTTATCCCACCAAGCTTGGATTTCTGTCTTTTCAGGATGCCAATAGTTAGATCCTTCCTAGAACTTATATTCTTCTTCACACATCGTAATTGCAACTCAATGAAACCATTTCAACTCATCATGGATTCTAGCATGGCAACAGAACCATTTGTTGGCTTAAACTGACCTAGAGGTTTCCAATTAGACCCAGGTTCTTTGCGGTTCTTCCTTCTACCAACAAAACCCCTTCGCACTAGCCCTTTCGGCAACAACATGTGAGCAGGTTGAGGTCTCACCCGAGGTGTATCTTTATGGGGTACTGCAGAATCAGGTTTCCACAGTAAATGATGAGTTTTTTATCTGAACAAGCTGCGCAACGTGGGACAGAAGGAGTGCGCTGCAGGGAAGAGTGATGCAGTGCACAACAAGATATATGTTGCGAACAGTACTGCGCGGTGTAGGCAACACTGCGGGCTGCACCAAGGGTTCCTTAATGCTGTGAATCTTCTACTAGAACTGCGAATCACCCACAATTATCCTCTACTTGGAAAATATTGGAAATGTTAAGGCACTGAAATGAATATCACTCATCCATTCATTCAGGCACTTACTAGATATCTTTCTAGCATTCGTCAGGAACTTGGATTATTACAACATGACTTGAAATGATAAACATGATTAACTGTGTTGCTTTAGTTCACTGTGTTTATGAAAGTAATTATACTTAAACGACTGATTCATGGCCTTAACATAGAATTGAAGTGTTCACCATTCACCTGCTTCCGCAGAACCTAGCATATCATTCCCAAACTTCTCCTATTGGTAAATGCATATCAAACTTCTCATTTTACAACATGTAAGGAAACATTCAAGCATTCATTCTATAGAAAATACAGACAATCATTCATTCATACACATAATCACATAACACAAGATTTAACATGGTTCACTTCCCCAGATGGAAAGCTACGTCCAAAAGAACGGTTGGTAATATATTTCTTTCAAAAGGGATGGGGCAACCGTTCTTAGTCTACACACTCAGCTGCAGACTCACCTTCTCTCGGCTAGGTCTCTGCGCACACAACTGCAGAGCCTTTACAATATTCTTAGCTCAGAGAGATTTCACAATACAAAAAGGATGTCTCCTTCAGTTCTCAGCAACAACAAAAGCATAACAATAATACAGAGAGAGAACAACCCACAAAGAGAACCCCCATCCCATACAGAAATTCTTCTTAAATAGATAATGCCCGAAGGTATTGTCTGTACAATGCTGAAGACCTAAAACCCAAAACCCTAAGGGTTTCCAAAACTGCGCCGATTTTCCAAACCGACTTGCTGGCTCCTGGTAGCGTCTGCTTGATCATGGAGGATCTCGACGTCCTCATTCTATCGCTATCGGCCTTTTTGTCGCACGCGTGCCTATAGGCTTCTTCTGATGAACCGTTTCTTTCTAACGGTTTTACCTTCTACCCATGCCAAACGTCGCTTTCCTTAACAACCCACGCGTGGCCGCCTTCCTGTTTTGCCTACGTCTGTCACTCGAAAATACTACAATATCTTTCCAAAAATGGCTGCTACTGGTCGAGCCGGTAGCTACACTTGATACTTGTCCAGCACACCACTTTGTTGGCTCCACATGGCCTCCTAACTCCGCAGCACTGCTTCTGCACAGTACTGGTCTTCGCATCACGACAAAAAATTCGACGCTGCATGCAACTCCATAGTCTCGTCAAAAGTTGGATGTTGCGCACAATTTCGCAGCATCCTCAATACTTAGCCAAAATTTTGTTTCTGAGCTGCACTCAGCTCAGCCTTCCCTGCCTGCTTCAAAAAGGTGCTTCCCAAAACATTAACTCAACTTGGGCCCAACAGGACACCCTTCAATGATGGCATCTAGTTCCGCCTCGCTGAGTTTGTATTGTGTCAGCAACCACTTCCTCTGTAGATTTTCTCATGCCTGAATGTATATTGTATGAGACTCTATCGATAGCCTTGCAATCCGTCGATACTTCTTTGCTTCCAGCTCAGTTATCCATGGTATCGCTTGTGCATCTATTTGCATCATATCTAGGAAAAGATAGAATTGAATATTGTTATTTTCTTGGCATTCTTTGTCATTGATTGCCCACAAGTTTTGGTATCGTGCTCCTTGACGAATCTTGGCCATTTTGGTTTCCATTCCTTGGTAGTGTGACGGTTCCATCCACCTTGCTAGTGCGATCAGCATCAAGATCCATGAATACGTAAATGGATTCCCTTTTTCCTACACTGCGACGGCTTCCTCCATCAACTCATTTAGCAAGAAGAGTGACCAGTTCATTTGCAATCGTACTACGCATTGTTCCACAGATGCAATGATGTCAGATGTGCATTATTTCAGTCTGTTCTTCTGCACTAACTTAATTTCCAATATCTTCACTCCAAGCCTTACAACATGGTCATTAATAGTGTCAATTAGGTACCCTCTTGAATTTTTCTCCACTCCATACTTCCTTTTTCAGCTTCACAACAAGCTTTTTGTCCTTATCCTTCCCCTGAAAGAATTGGGAAGGATCTACCTCGGCCTTGGATAGTCCAGTGATCCTTGAAATCAAGTCAACTATGACCGGGATTTTCTCATGTAGCCATATATACACGCCATGGAAAGAAGCTAGTAACTTCTTTACACACACATTTACCTGCATTGATCTCCCAAAGTGCACCATGTGGACGAGGCCCAGTAGTCCTGATTGCTCCAATCCCAATGCCCACTTTTCTTGTTCTCTCATGACCGATTCTCATTCTCCATGTGAGACCTCAATATGAGTTTCTGTTATGCATTGTAG
This sequence comes from Larix kaempferi, assembly GCA_027924585.1. Taxonomy (NCBI): domain Eukaryota; kingdom Viridiplantae; phylum Streptophyta; class Pinopsida; order Pinales; family Pinaceae; genus Larix; species Larix kaempferi. The sequence goes on along the minus strand of BSBM01000091.1, from coordinate 36,111,299 downwards.
GCATGCCATGAGGTCATGGTCGCTATACTGTAGCTTTTGCAAGTTCTCCACAATATTCCCAACGCTATGAAATCCTTTTCGTATCGGCGGCATCTTGATTACATATCTTGAATTCTTGCTCAGACGAATTGTTGGTGTCCTTTCCTTGCGTGATGGAACATACCCTGGTATGTCTGCTATTACTGGGCCAAGGTTCCCTCCTCGTGATTTCCTTTCCCTCTCAGCAGTGCCTAATGTTCCTGCTTCTCCTACTGTAATTCGTGTTGAATTGCAAGTCTCTCTATTTGGCTTTCGACCAGTTTCTGCAAGTCGACTAGCACTTGTCTTCTTTCTGAAAGAATATACTGATGTGATTCCTAGTTTCTCATGCATGATTGGCATCGTCTATGGTAATTCTTCGGTACTTGTGCTAGAAATGAAATACGCCATCCACTCTCCATTCGGATCTGTTCTGAAACTTCTTGGCTAACCCACTTAATACACAATGAGTCGAACTACCCCCTTACCCTATATTTATGGTTTCAATTTATTGTGTCTTGTCCATATTGCTGATTTCAAATAATTATTAACAAATCCTACGTTTGATTTACTGAATCCTCTACATGCATTGGTCAATAAAGGTACTATTACCCACTTGCAAAACCATCTATCACGGCTTAACTGGTACATTTATGATTGGATTTGACCCATTCTCATTGTTCCAACCATTGACATGCGCCAAACCTCATCGCTTATTCTTTACTCTGCTATTGTTTTGTTGATAGACCCAATGCGGTCGACAGATTTCCAACTTTTAATCATCTTCATCATTCTTTTTTCTTTCTTCATCATTCTTCTTCTTCTTCTTCTTCTTCTTTTTGTGCGAACCCTATTTCAGTCGCTATGCGCCTAACTATGGCGATAAGGATTCAACCGGCTTCCATTCACTAAATTTGTTAATAGTGTCCCATCTAACCTTTTTAATTGCACTTCACCTCCATCAATACTAAAATTGATAATATTGGGACCCAACCAATGCATCTGCAGCTTATCTAGGTACTTCGCAAACTTACTGTCATACAATAGTACCACATCTTCGCGTTGGAAGTTCTTCGCTTTGACATGGTGATCGTGCCAAGCCTTCTTTCGATCCTTTTCTACCTATTGATGGAATCCTACGATAAACCTATCCTCATCAAGTTGTACCAACTATGGAAACCATTATTCAATTGCTCCATCGTCACTCATTCTCGTGGCTGCTATGATGCACAGACTCAGGACAATGTACTCCATTGGCATCATCGCTTATTTTCCATAAACTAAATTGAATGGATTATGGCCTGTCAATTGTTTACAATTCCTTTTGTACGCCCACAATATCCCTGGAATTTTCAAATCCCAGTCATCGATGTTTGTGTTACACACCTTTGTGAGTGCATGCTCAAATACTTTTTCCAGTGCTTCCACCGCATCGTTCATCTGCGGGTGATATGGGGTACTCCTTCGATTCTAAATTTGGAATTCTTCCGTCATTGCCCTGATAGTTTGATTGACGAAGTGAGCACCTTGGCCACTCATCAGTATCTTTGGTCACCCAAACCTGGTGACCACATTATCAAAGAGAAATCTTGTTGTTGTCCTAGTCATGTAATCCTTTACTGGCACAGCTTCATCCCATCGCTTCAAATAATTAGTCGCAGTAATTATATATCGCAATCCTGTTCGTTTTCCTAGTGGTTTCATAGGTCCTATGAATTCAACTGCCCATTTGTTGAAATCCTGTAATGTTAGTTGAGGTACTAGCGGCATTTCATCCCTTCGCAATGGTTTCCCTGTTCTTTGGCATACATCGTAGCTCTTTGTGTACTCTGCAGCATCTCCATCCATCGTCGACCACCATATTCTAGCTCTAAGTATCTTTCTAGTAGTGGTACACCCTCCGTAGTGTCCTCCTGTGATCCCATCCTAATATTTTGCTAGTATTATCTCATGTTCATGTGGAAGGACGTATCTGTGAAGGATTTCGTCTAGCCCCATTTTGTAGAGTTGACCTGCAATTAACTGAAAGTCAGAAACCCTCACAAATAGCTATTTTTCTGACTGGTATTCAATCTTTATGGTGCATGTCCTGTAGTCAAGACCTAAATGATTTTCTCGTAATGGTCATCGACCATTCCAATTTGGCATAGTTACGCATCTGGTAATCCCTCATCAATGCTTCTTGGTTCTTCACCTGACTCCATCTGGGATAGGTGGTCGGGTCCTACATTCAAGTTCCCTGGTTTCACAATGATATCAAAGTCAAATTATTGGAACAATAGCAACCAGTGATAGATTCCCCCCCCCCAACATAGGCTTATTGACCAAGTATTTCAATGCAAAGTGGTCAGTAAACATATTGAAATTTCCTCCAAGTAGGTAGTGGAAGAATTTTTGTAGCACATAAACCATTTCTGTCCCTTCCCTTTCTGTTGTCATATAGTTTTTCTCCACAATGGATAGCTTCCTACTTGCAAATGCGATTGGATGCTCGATCGCTCCTTCTCCTGGCTGGGACAATATCACTCCTAGTGTGACTGATGATGCATCCACATGAACATGGAATTCTTTTGTCCAATCGGGAAATTCTAATATTGGTGTTTCGACCATCTTTTCTTTCAGTATATCGAGGTGCTTCTGGCACTCGTCATTCCATTCGAAATTAGCATCCTTTTTTAACAGTTTTTCCATTAGCACTGTGATCATTGCATATCCCCTGATAAACTTTATATATTACCTAGTATGCCCCAATGTCGCCCTTAATTGCTTCAGTGTCATCGGTGGTGGCAAGTCAACAATGATTGCAATCCTCATTGGGTCAACTAGCATCCCTTCCTTGCATACAATATGTCCTAACAGAATCCCAAATGGAGCAGAGAAGATGCACTTCTTCAAGTTTAGTGAAATTGGATGTTGTCTACATCTTTCCAGCACTAAACTTAGATTCACGACATGGTCCTTCACCATGCCATATACAGTCCAATCTTCCATATATACTGCGCAGAATTTATGAATGAAGTATTTGAATGCGGAAACAACTAATCTTGAAAAGATCGACGTCGGGGCGTTTTTTAGACCAAAGGGAATTACTGTGTATTGAAAACAACCCCATTCTGTTACAAACATTGTCTTCTGTCGATCCTCCTTCACAATATTTATTTTGTGGTATCCTGAGAATACATCTGCAAATGAATATATTTACTAAACTCCAATTCCTTCTAGTACTTCATCAGTGAATGGTTTCGGGAATGGATCATGCAAACATGCATCATTCAGTTTCCTTAGGTCGACGCAAATCCTGATTTCGCCAGTCTTCTTATCTTGGACAATCATCGGACTGATCAATTTGGATTCCTCCACAGGATCTATGATTCCTACAGCTGACATTCGCTCTATCTCGGCTTTCACTTGATCCTTGTCCATGGGCTTCAGTCTATAGGGTCACTGTTTTATCGGCTTCACATCAGGTTTCAGTGGAATCTTCATTTCTCCCAAGTCCCCGGAAATGCCTTTCATTTCTGAAAATTTTGTTGGAAACAAATCTTGAAACTCATGTAGTAGATCAATAAATTTTGCGATTGTCACATCGTCCCAATAATCTCTAATACTTTTGAACTTGGGGTCTGCCTCCAGCCCAATATTAACCTTCTTGATTCGCAGTGACTGTTGGAATTTGTCGAAGGGAATATTCGGTGTTTCGACATCCGGCTTCCTTTCGAATATGGTACATAAACAACTCGTGGATCATCCTCTTCATTAGGTCCTCCTATCACATTCTAGCATTCCACCAACATTTCTATTTTCGTATTCCACTATAGTCTAATGGGTTTTTTCGTCAAGACTGGTTCAAGTACCTTCTCCTGAATCTCCTATAGTGCACTATGGATGAAGGGGTTTTCATCCGAAAAGCTGAAAGTTTTGCTAAAGCTAATAGTTAGCTCTTCCCACATAGTTGTTTTGCGTCGCATTTCTGCTGCGATGTGTAGCGTTCCCCAATCCCTTCCTTAGGATCAGGTACCCATCTGTCACGTACTCCGAACCTCTATGGATTCTTTCGGGGTGATTGAAGACTCTGATACTTTTTTTTTTCAAAATGCTTCCATTCATGCCTTTCTACAATTTTCATCACCGGATCTGCAATCTGCAATCTGCAACTCTCTTGGATCCACAATCTGTAAGCCACAATTCGTCCTTCCACAATCTGCAATCCGTCCTTCTGCAATCCGCAATCTGCATTGTGTGATGTGGAAGATGGATCACCCAACTTATCTCTCCAACGCCCTTCTGCAATACGCAATCCACAAGGTGGAACTCGGGATAATGGAAGTATAATTATTCCATCACCTGTCTTTCCGCAATTCGCAATCCGCAACTGCGGAAGTCAAAATTATGGAATTCCAACTTCAATTTACCAAAAGATTACTCTTTCCGCAATCCGCAATCCGCATTGCGGAAGTCCAAACTTGACTTTCCGAAAGACTTTCCTTTCCGCAATCCACAATCCACATTGCAGATGCGGAAATCCAAACTTGAATTTTCGAAAGAATTTCCTTTTCACAATCCGCAATCTGCATTCTACATGTGGAAATGCGGATGTCCAAACTTGACTTTACGAAAAACTTTCCTTTCTGCAATCCGCAATCCGCATTGCAAAAGCGGAAAGGAAGAACCTCCTTCTCTACATATGCAAACTTCCCATACTTGTTTCTCCCTCGTCTTTGAGACAAATGAGGCATGTCTGGTACCGTTGGAAATATCTTGGAGAGATATTTCCACCGGTATAACTCTCTCATCCATTTGAGGATTATAAACGTGTCATTATCTCAGCTACATATTCCATCATAAATTTAATTTTACATGCCTTAGAACTTCTTAAAACTCTATCTTCCTTCTCCCATGACCTTACCCCTTCACCTGATTCAGAGAGGGGTTTTGAAACACATTAGGGTATCCCCCTCTCTTCCCAAAGATCAGGTGTAGTGACGCAACTCATTCATAGGGTTAATCAAACATATCTCAACATGTAAGGTGCATAGGGTTACATCTAACAATCATATCTATCACATGCAAGACTTATAATGCATTAAACTCATGCAATACAATGATATACATAACAATAACTCAACCTCCTACTCAGGTTCACATATGATATTCCTATCAATCAAATTGATACAAATATACATTTCATAACTGAACATAGCAAACCATATTATAAAAATCGAACATCGTCATTCATCATAACAAGGAAGTACTTATCTTTTAACTTTATGAAGCTTCCAAGCAACTGGCTAAGTGAGAGCAACGTTCCACCCAACCTTAGATCTCTATCTAGCCTATACTCTTTTTGCTGAGAGATCACCCCTGAGTTGGGTTGTGTATCCACTAAGGAGGGCTATCAGGTTCTCTCATAGTCAAGGTTCCATCCTAATGCTAAGCCAATCTGCAATTGGTTTTATCAAGCAATTCAGGCCATCTTCCCATGCTAAGCCAACCTACAATGGGTTTATGAATCATTCTGAGGATATTTTGGTCATGCTAATCCAACCTACAGTTTGTTTTATCAATCATACCAAACAAGAACAGTCATGCCAAGCCAGCATACAGTTGGCTTTATCAAGCATATCAGGCAAGCTGATCATGCTAAGCCAACCTGCAGTGGGTTTATCAGGAATACAGGGATAACAAGGAAGGAATTGCTAAGCTAGTGAGCTAAACCATATAGTTACAGGCATATCAACACTCAGCAGACTTGGCACCCACATTACCTATCGCACCCAACACAATGAAGATCTTCTTCTCTTCTACACAGTCCCTCAAGGCCTCTTCCCTTCTAGTGCTATTCAAGATGGGAATAGAAATTTCCAGTCGCTAGTTCTATGATATTAAAACCTTCTCTAGGTTTATCAAGCAACCCAACCTTCTTCCACAGTTCAGCAAGATGTCTCTTTCAGGCTTGTGGGCAAGGTTTTGTTCCGCAATTTACTCTCTGCGATCGAACTCGGGTCTTCACTATTTACTCTGCACTGTTCAAGCTTTGTGATTCCTCACAGGATCTTATCACTCTATCATGAGTAGACTGGGTTCTCTCACATACACTTCCTATGGTATTTTCTATTATACAGGAAAACATGATTCTCTTCAGGCTTCCTCATGGATGGCTCTGTGGGTCTGTGTATGCAGGAATATCTCTACCAATTCTCTCTCGATTAATGGATGGGTCTTGAATGGAGAGTCGTCAATACATGAATGAATGTCCCTCCCCACAAATGGGTGGTCAAGCAGGTTTTGTGAGCTTCCCCGGAAATTGAGTGTCGTCTAGCATAAGCAATTAGAGCCATGTCTACCATACGAAATCGCAGGCATGCTCCATACTCCACCGGCTTCAACAACAAGTTTCTCAACCACCCTCTGCAAAAGAATTAATGTCAATAGGGAGGTCAAAAAGGGTACACAGCTGAACATGTGGAAACATGGGTAGTGTGAGGCACCTGCAACAATTAATTAACAAGAATGCGCGAAATAGCAGAAATGACAGAACTCAGAATCACTTTTGTATTGATCACGGGCCACTTCGAGGGGGCAACCTCCTTTGAGCAAGCTCAATACAAATAACTTCACGGTGCCTTCATAGGTCTCAACACACACTTATATACTAATTCTAGGCGCCAATACTATGGGTCGAAACCATGGGCCATTACAAACTATGGATCAACAATACTACGGGCGACTTACAAAGCATATGCGCCAACAACAATAACACAAACTATTGATCACAAATACTACGGGACGACTTACAAAGCATATGCGTCCAACAACAACATACTAACAAAGTAAAGATATGGGTTCCTAACATCCCCTCCCCCTTAAAAAAAGCTTTGTCCTCAAAGCTTCATATGTGGAAATTGTTGTTGAATCTGAAGGAGTGGTTCCCATGTAGCATCCTCTGGTTGCATGCCGTGCCACTGAATTAAGACCTCTGTGATATAGCGAGAGCGAAGCTGACGTGTGCGCCGATTGAGGATGGCCTCTGGATCCAAAGGGATGGATCCTTCATTATCCAGTTCGGGTAAAATCGTTTGGCCGCTGATGTTGGTGCCAAGAACTTTCTTCAAACAAGAGACATGAAAGACTGGATGAATGCGGGAAGAAGGAGGAAGTTCCAATTTATAAGCAACGGACCCAATCTTCTGAAGAATCCGATATGGCCCATAGAACTTTGGAGCAAGCTTATGACGCCCTTTGAGTTTCAAGGAGGATTGTTTGTACAGCTGGAGACGAAGAAAAACCATATCGCCGACTTGAAAAGTGCGCTCTGAACGGTGCTGATCCGCTTGTTGCTCATGCGATTTCTTGCCATGTGAAGATTGTCCCGCAAAATGCGAAGAATCTGATCGCGGTTGCGAAGGACCGTGTCAACTTCCTGAACTGGTGAACTGGTGGGGGTGTATGGAAGAAGAGCTGGAGGTGCTTGACCATAGACTGCTTCATATGGGGTCATTTTAGAGGCAGTGTGGTAAGAGGTATTGTACCACCATTCAGCAAGAGGGAGCCACTTTGCCCACTGATGTTGTTGTTCTGAGGTGAAGCAACAAAGATAAGTTTCCAAGCATTTATTGACAATTTCAGTCTGACCATCTGTTTGTGGGTGATACCCTGAACTCATCTTCAGTTTGGTGCCAGTGTGGAGAAATAGTTCTGTCCAAAACTGACTAGTGAAAGTCGCATCACGATCCGAGACAATGGAAGAAGGGATGCCATGAAGACGAAAGATCTGGTCCATAAAAATTTGAGCAACTGAGGAGGCTGTATAGGGATGACTGAGAGCACAAAAATGACTATATTTGGAGAGGCGATCAACCACAACGAGAATCACTGTCTTCCCGCCAAATTTAGGGAGCCCTTCAATGAAATCCATAGAAATATCTGTCCAAATCCGTGTAGGTATGGGTAGGGGTTCAAGCAATCCTGGAACGAGTGTTGTTTCCCCCTTATTGCGCTGGCAGGTATCACATTCGGCCACCATCTGTTGAATTGTCCTTTTCATGCCCTTCCAAAAGAAGTTACGTCGTGCTCGTTCATATGTTTTGAGTAACCCAGAGTGCCCGGCCGATGGAGAAGCATGGAGTTCATAGAAGACAGCTTGTTGAAGATCTATGCTCTGGGGAAGCACCAGACGACCCTTGTATCGCAGAGAAGCACCATCCCAAGAGTAATGTGGTACAGCAGAAGGGTTGTTGGTCAAGCGTTGGATGATCTGAGATAAGGAAGAGTCATTGACATAACCCTGTTGAACATATTGCAGCCAATTTGGAACAGGCATAGAAATAGCTGAAAGAGAACCTTGGGCACCAAATGTGCGAGAAAGAGCATCTGCCACGATATTGTCTTTACCCTTCTTGTAAGTGATCTCATAGTCATAACCCATGAGTTTGCTAACCCATTTCTGTTGTGCCGGGGAGGAGACACGCTGGTCCAAGAAATATTTCAGACTCTGGTGAGCAGTCTTGATGCAGAAATGATTCCCTAATAGGTATGGACGCCACTTCTGTACTGCATGCAAAATAGCCATCATTTCCTTCTCATAGGTAGAGGCTGCTAAATTCTTACCTGAAAGGGCTTTGCTGGTGAACGCAATGGGGTGTTCATCTTGAAGGAGAACAGCACCAAGTCCATTGCTGCAAGCATCACTCTCAATAGTGAAGGGCTTGGAAAAATCGGGCATAGCTAGCACAGGTGTAGTGCACATAGCTTGTTTGAGTTTGTCAAATGCACACTGAGCAGCAAGTGTCCATGTAAAAGCATCCTTTTTCAACAGAGCGGTTAATGGAGCTGCAATCTTCCCATAATCCTTGACAAACTTGCGGTATTAGCCAGTCAACCCCAAAAAACCACGAAGGCTCTTGAGTGTCTGAGGACATGGCCAATTGTTCATGGCGTCGATTTTGGCAGGATCCACGCGAACCCCTTGTGCTGAGATAATGTGCCCGAGATACTCAACTTCCTTTTGTCCAAAAACACATTTAGACTGCTTGGCATGGAGATGATGGTCAGAGAAAAGTTGCATGACAAGATCCAGATGCTGGAGATGTTCATCCCATGTTTTACTATAGATGAGGATATCATCAAAGAATACCAGAATGAATTTCCGCAAGTAGGGTCGAAATATTTTATTCATTAAGGCCTGGAATGTGGAAGGAGCATTAGTGAGGCCAAAGGGCATGACCAAAAACTCATAATGGCCATCATGTGTGCGGAAAGCTGTTTTAGGAATATCATCCTCATGAACCCGAATTTGATGATACCCAGAACGAAGATCCAACTTGGAGAAAAGGTGAGCCCCATGAAGCTCGTCAAGAAGTTCATCAACAACAGGAATTGGAAACTTATCCTTGATGGTGAGGTGATTAAGTGCTCGGAAGTCAATGCAGAGGCGCCATGATCCATCTTTTTTGCGGATGAGAATAACTGGAGAAGAAAAGGAACTAGTGCTTGGGCGAATAATACCTTGCTTCAATAAGTCCCGAACGAGCATTTCAATCTCCGTTTTTTGGTGGAATGGGTAGCGATAGGGCCGGATGTTGGGAGGAGCGCTGCTAGGAAGGAGCTGAATACGATGGTCTTCTGGTCTAGAAGGTGGTAATCCCACTGGTTCAGCAAAGACACCTGTATATTGATCTAGAATTTGTTGTAGATCCCAAGGAGTAGTGGAGACCGCTGATGGTTGCATCTGGATGGAATGGATCTGAGCGATGACACCATGTGAATTCTTCTTGAGGAGTTTTTCCATGCGATGTGAACTGATGATGCTGAGAGAACCTGGTTGTAATCCTGTCAATGTGTGTTTGTGTCCATTGAGGGAAAACTGCATCCAAAGTTCGGCAAAATCCCATAAGATAGGGCCGAGTGTGCGTAGCCATTGAGCGCCCAAAACCACATCACATCCTCCTAAGGGCAAGGAAAACATGTCAGAGCGTAAGGTATAATCTCCCATAGAGATACGCACATTTCGACACTTCCCTTTGCAAGGTAAGGTACCCCCATTGGCAACCATGACTTCAAAGTTGGAGCAAGGATGGATAAAACAATCAGCTTGTTTGGCAATCCGAGGGTCAATGAAATTATGAGTGCTACCAGAATCAATGAGGATTGTAAGAGGAAGCTTCTTGAAGTAACCCCTGACCCGCATTGTTTGGGGGGTGGTGACTCCAGCTAAAGCATTGTGAGATATCTCTGGCTGGTCATCCTAAGACGGAGGGTCAATAGGTGGTTCCTGAATGTCGACCGGAGCATCGAGTGTTTCTGGATCTTCGTCACCCATTTCAGAGGCAGGTGGAGACTCCACATCCAGGAGATAGAGTTTTTGCTGAACACATCTATGCCCCCGAGTGAATTTCTCATCACAATTATAGCAAAGACCCTTTTCTCTGCGTGCTTGCATCTCTGTTTCCGACAAACGCTTGATAGGAGTCGGTCGAGGAGCCTGCGGTATAGGAGGTCGTTGAGACCCCATATTTTTGAAGGGAACAAAAGTGGGCTTGGAGCGTTGTTGGGATGCAATCTTGTCTTCTGCCAATTTAGCCAACCCGAGTGCTTCCATCATTGTGTTGGGGCAGAACATTTTGACCTCGGAGCGGATGGCATCCTTTAGACCACTGATAAAACAACTCCGGTAAAATTCATCAGACAATCCTTCGGTGTGGTTGGCTAGATTCTCAAATTCGGTTTGATAGTCTCTCACAGTGCCAGTTTGGCGAAGTTTAGTGAGGGCTCCTGTGAAGTCATCAAAAGCACTAGGACCAAATCGTTGCAGAAGGAGCTGGCAAAAGTTTGGCCAGTTGGGCTCTGGATGAGCCTTGATGTACCAACGGTACCATTGAAGAGCTTCCTATTCCAAATGAAAGGATGCCAACGAAACTTTGTTGACATCAAACGTATTATGCAGACTGAAATATTGTTCTGCACGATAGATCCATCCAGTTGGATCGGTACCATTGAAGTGAGGAAAATCAAGCTTCGGACCACGGAAATTGCTGGAAGAAGAGAACCCATTGTCTACTGAAGACTCGGACTGCCGTTTGTTGTTCATAGCTGAATGTTCAAGATGGAGACCAAGAAATTTTTCATCCAGATCCTGGAGTTTGGCTTGGATGGCTGCAAGGGCTTCCTCCATGGTTTTTGCTCCTGCACGGATGACAACCATAACCAGGGATTTTTTTTTCTTTTTTTTTTTTTTGATTGGGTAGGAAAACAAAAACAGGAACTACTTCAGTAAAGGAAAATTTGGATTTGGGAACAAATCAGAAGGGTAATTGGGGTTTGACTCGTTTTTTGGACACTGTTGGATAGACAGGGAAGCAAAAATGAGGATTTCAGCAGCGGGGTGAAAGGATGGGAAAATTTGGCAGAAGGGAACAAAGAAGCCGAATTCAGAAAGGAACTCTGTGGTAAAAATTGAAGGTGATTGGGTGAAATCTGAGGAAGTTATGGCAAACCCTAAAAATAGACAAATGTGGGATTTCGGGCTGTAGAAAAGGGAATTGAGGATAGGGTCCTCAGGGATGAAATATGCAGAATGGAATGATAGGGGTTCCCTGAAATTTTCAAGGAAAACAGAGGTAAAACAAGGGATATATGGAGAAAAAATGGAATTTTATACTCGGAATTTTTTTTTTTTTTTTCGACTGGAGCGGCTACGGCTCGGTGTTTTTTTTTTTTGTTTTTTTTTTTACAGACTGGAGCGGCTACGGCTCTGCTTGCAGAATGGGATTTCCGGTTCGAAGGATTCTGGAACAACGCCGACGGCTGGATCTGGAATGGTTTGAAAAATGAATCTGAAACAGCGTAGCAGTGATCGACAATAGTTCAGCTGAAAGTAGATATGGACCCCAGGTATGTGCGGCTTCCTAACAGTTCAGGGTTTTCACTCGGCCACCAATGCTGTCTGACGGCTTGCGTATTGGGGCAGTACCCCTCACTCCACAGCTTAGGTAAAACTGATAACCGCTTTGCCACAAACGACAGCTCTTGGTTTACCTCACGGGTGGGAACTAGTCAATCAGGTAGGGGTCGTTGCCCTTTTCGCCGACAGGTCCTCTCAATGGGCCAGCTACTTCGAGGTTCCTGTGGTACTCCTCACAATGATTTTTAGGGCTTATGCCCAAGTACTTCCCACAGTTAAGAGGATAGGGATTATTCCCAAATCCGAACCTGCAACAGATGTGAAAAAAAAATTTGGCAGAAATTTCACCCAGCGAGCCCAAGAAAGTGCTCTGATACCAGATGTGAGTCACCTGCAACAATTAATTAACAAGAATGCGCGAAATAGCAGAAATGACAGAACTCAGAATCACTTTTGTATTGATCACGGGCCACTTCGAGGGGGCAACCTCCTTTGAGCAAGCTCAATACAAATAACTTCACGGTGCCTTCATAGGTCTCAACACACACTTATATACTAATTCTAGGCGCCAATACTATGGTTCGAAACCATGGGCCGTTACAAACTATGGATCAACAATACTACGGGCGACTTACAAAGCATATGCGCCAACAACAATAACACAAACTATTGATCACAAATACTACGGGACGACTTACAAAGCATATGCGTCCAACAACAACATACTAACAAAGTAAAGATATGGGTTCCTAACAGGTAGCAATCCCATAACCCCCTCACCTCTCCCTTGTGGATGCACGTGGCCCCTTCTCATTAGTTGCATCCTTAGCCAACTTCTTAGTTATTTTATTCATTAATAAATATTTACATCATTTACATTTCTTCATGGCTTAACAACCCATGAATAATCAAACTGTCAAATACTTTCCTATGCAATAACTTTAAAAATCCACTAGTGGGGACTTGGCCTTGAGCTCCACACTAGGGCATATACACACACGCCACACATACACAATGTTTACATTGAAGCCGATAAACATCAAGGGAAAAAATGGCGTATTACAACTCCCTCTCCCTTAAAATAACACCATCCTCGGTGTTCTCAAAACTGAACAAAAATGGGAATGCCTCTTTCATGGCATCCTCTAGCTCCCACGTGGCCTCTTCTGGGCTAAGGTGCCTCCATTACACCTTTACCTTTCCTATGGCCCATTTCCAGAGCAAGGTAACCTTCCTGTCAAGGATGCATATAGGTTCCACCTAGAACTCTCCCTCTGGTTCCACCTATATCACATGCCAATCAAATATACGATTAGGATCATGTACATATTTCTTAAGCAAAGATACATGGAAAACATTACAAGCTTTCATGTTAGAAGGAAATGCAATCCTATATGCACCAGGCCCTATCCTATCAAGGAATTGAAATGGTCCACAATATCTTGGTGCCAACTTGGCACAACTTCCCAACTTCATGTAACTATTTATTTGTTTCACTCTCAAGTAGAGGTGATCCCCAATCTGAAATTCCTTATACATTCTTTTCAAATCTGCATAAATTTTTTGCATGTCCTTTGTTGCCTTCAAATTATGTTTGATCTTCACAATCTCTTGCTCCATTTCCTCAATCAATTCTGGTCCAAGCACTACCCTATTCACCGGGTTGACCCGGCTCACTAGAGTTCTGCATCCTTTGCCATACAACACTTCAAAGGGACTCATTTTCAATGATGTTTGATGTCCATTGTTGTAAGCAAATTCCACTAAGTGTAAATAGTCTTCCCACTTAGATGGCTTGTCCATCACATATATCCTTAACATGTCTTCAAGAATCTGATTTACTCTCTCATTCTAACCATCTGTTTGAGGATGATAGGCTATGCTAAACTTCAAATGAGTTCCTAACTCTTGGAACAATCCTTTCCAAAAATTAGATGTGAATTTTGTGTCACGGTCTAAAAATATTTCCTTCGGAAATCCATGCAACTTGAATATCTCTCTCATGAAGATATCTACAATGTCATTGGCCTTGTGAGTGAACTTGACTAGAAAGAAATGAGCTACCTTTGATAGCTTGTCCAGCACCACCATGATTGCATCATGTTTCTTCACTATTGTTGACAACCTTGTTATGAAATCCATAGAGATCACTTCCCACTTCCACTCTAGAATGGGTAAGGGCTGCTACAATCCTGTTGGATGTTGGTGCTCTGCCTTGACCTATTGACACTTCTGACACCTAGAAATGTACTCAGTTTTCGCTCTTCATACCATGACAAAAGTAATAATTCCTTGCTACTGTTATAGTCTTTTTATATCCTAGATGTCCCGATTATGGTCTTTGATGTATCTCATCCATCACCAACTTCTTCAAATCCACATTGTTTGGAATGTACAGTCTAGTGTTTTGATAAATGAGAACATTAACCTCATCCATCTGATATTTTGCATACTTTTCATCCATAACATCCTACTGTAATTTCTCCTTGATATGAAGGTAGACTTCATCACTATTTTGAGCCTCTAAAATCCTTTCCTTCAAGTCTGATTCATACCTACTTGCTGCTGCAATATAAAATTTTCTACATAGTGCATCAACGAATTTATTCTCTTTCCCTTTAACATGATTGATTTCCAAATAAAATTCACATAGAAACTCCATCCATCTAGTTTTCCTAGCATTCATATTTGGCTAGTCAAACAAACATTTTAAACTCATGTGATCCATCTTGAGTTCAAATCTTCTTCCTAAGAGATAATGCCTCCATATCTTGAGAGCATGAACTATGGATGCTAGGTCTAAGTCATGGGTGGTGTAGTTCCTTTCATGCTCTTTCAACTTCCTTGTCTCATAAAAAATTACAGACACTTCCTGCATTAGTACTCCACCGAGTCCTTCAATGCAAGCAGTAGTGCATACTACAAAATCCTTACTAGGATCTGCAATCTTCAGAACAGGGACACTAGTGAGAAATTTCTTCAACTCCTCGAAGCTCTTTTCACATTTCTCCGACCATACAAATTGGATACTCTTCCTATGCAATGAGTTTATTGGGTGAGCTATCTTGGGGAACCCTCCAACAAATATTCTGTAGTAACCAACAAGACCCATAAAAGATCTTACCTCTGCAACATTCTTCGGAGTAGCCCAATCCATTATGGCCTCTATCTTCTGAGGATCCACTGCAATGCCTTCTGCCAATATAACATGACCCAAATACTGCACTTCCTCTTGATAGAATTCACACTTACTCAACTTGGCATACAACTAGTGTTCTTTAAGGAATTGCAATACCATCATTATATGCTCACTATGCTCTTCTTCATTCTTGGAATACACGAGGATGTCATCCAAGAACACAATCACAAACTTATCCAAGTATTTATTGAAGACACTATTCATGAGGCACGTGGATGTGGCAGGTGCAATGGTGAGACCAAATGGCACCATTGTGAATTTGTAATGACCATAACTAGTCCTAAAAGTTGTCTTATGAATGTCCTCTTCCTTAATCCTCACTTGGTGGTAACCTGACCTCAAGTCAATCTTGGAGAACACTCTAGATTCCTTCATCTAATCAAACAAGTCATCAATCCTTGGAAAATGATACTTGCTCTTAACTATCACTTTATTGAGTTGTCTGTAATCAATACACAGCCTCAATGTTCCATCTTTCTTCTTCACAAATCAAAAAGGTGCACCCCAAGGGGATACACTAGGTCTGATATATTCCTTTCCCGTTAATTCTTGCAGCTACATCTTCAACTCTATCAGCTCAAGTGTGCTCATTCTATGAGGAGCCTTGGAAATTGGTGTTGCTCCTGGAACAAGGTTAATGGAAAATTCAATATCTCTCTTGGGTGGCAGTCCCGGCACTTTATCCAGAAACACATCTTTGAACTCTTGCAACAATGGGAAGTCTTCTATCCTTGGTCCCTTCTCTTCTGTTGAATTTGATGTATGCACAACATACAGTTGACAACCCTTTTTATAAAACTTCCTCAATTGGAGAGCTGAAATATGCCTCACTGAAACTTGCTTCAGAATTCCTTTTACCAGCCTTGGCTTGCCCTCATCATCAAAGCATTCAAGTGCTTTATCATAATAGTCTAATTTGGTTCTACGCCTTTCCAACCAAACCATGACAATTAAGGCATCATATGATCCTAATGGTAAGAAATTCAATTCTGCATGAGTGAGGAGTCCATTCAATTATATTGGACACTTCCCCACTACTTCACTTACCTTTCTCTTGGTTCTTGTGGATAACTGAACTAGCCAAGCCTTACTATGCTTTACTTTACCAAGATAACAACTTTCAACTACCTCAAGAGATACATAACTATGGGTAGACCCTGGGTCAATCAAAACAGAAATAGATTGCTTAGCAATCTTACCTTCAATCTCCACTACTATTGATTGGTGGTCTGCTTGACGGTCATACAGTGCTGCATAGATCCTAAGAACTGCTCTTTCCATGTCTCCCATTGTGTTTTCTCCTTCAATGTTGTCCACACTCCTCGGGTACTCCCTTTTAGTTGGACAATCTCTAAGAATGTGGTTTCCTCCACATCCCCAACACTGAAGTGGTCCTTTCTGTGCTTTGTCTATTGCTACTGCCGGCTTAAATCCACTCCTAGCTTGATGTCCTTGTGGAAAGAATTTGGGTGGATTTCTAAGAGGTGGTTTGAATCCACTTCTTCTTGGTTCAAACCTGCCTTTGGGCTTACCTTTCCATAATGACTACATTTCTGATTTACCTTTACCCTGCTCATAGAAATGCTTTGCCATTCTAATGAATTCTTCCAAGCTTGGTGGACTGACAAACTCAATCCTATCTCTGTAACTCTGTGGTAGACTACCAAGGAAACATTGGATCGTGACTCTTTCATCCTTGATGTAGTCCACATAACTCAGCAGCTCCAGAAACTTATGGACATGCACATCCATAGTGTTCTTCCCAAGTTTGAGTTCATTGAACTCTTTACTTTTATTATTGTAGTACCTAGATGACAGGTATTTCTCTTGAAAGTAACTCTTGAATCTGTCCCAACTAATTCTTCTTTCACTGATTCCTTTCACCTGCATGAGGTGATCCCACCAAATAGAACCTCCTCCACCAGGGTTATAAATAGAAACCTTAGCCTTTTCATTCTATGAATATTCATGTATTCTAAAGTACTTCTTAATTCCAAGAATCCAAGCCTCTCCTTCTTGACCTTCTTTACCTTCACCATCGCAAGTGGGAGGTCTTTCCTTCCTGAACTCGCCTTGAGGAATACCTCTGTACTTATTTCTACTCCTACTCCAGCTAGGAGTATGCCTTGGGTTCCTTGAGAACCCTGGGAATTAGCTGACCTACTAGGGTGCTCTGTGTTTTCTTTCCACGAAATTCCTTCTCCTAGAACGACCCCTGGACTGACTTTCTGCGTTCATTTCTTCTCGGCCTTTGTTGCTCAGATTACACCCACCATTTACTTTATGTTGCAGGCATGTAAGACTCTGCAAGATAGCTGCATTAAGTTGATTTTTCTCTTCTTGCGCTTTCATCAACCGTTCATTGAATATTACCATGGTCTTGACCAAGTTTGGGGGTGTTACTCATGCCCTCCTTCCATCAGACTCTGCGTCTATATGTGCTTCCTACACATTTTATCCTACAACATCTTCCTCTTGCTCGTAAGGATGTTCATAAGGGCCCTAGGAATCATCAAAAGTCACCATCTTTACTTATTTGTACATGGTCTTTTATTTCAACTCAACTTACCGTTGCTACTGCTGTCACTGTGCATAACAGAAACATCTACTAGACATTATAAGCATACAATAAATCTTATACATCCATTCAAATCTGGAATTCATTGGACAATCAATCAATTAATACACATTCATCCAAAACCCGTGTCATGGACTCATTCTTTGCATATAAATATTTCCATGGCTCGGCCCAATAGCTCCAATGTTGTAACCGAAGCTTTGATACCACTCTATAGCGTTCCCCGATCCCTTCCCTAGGATGAGGTACCCATCCATCACGTACTCCAAACCTCTATGGGTCCTTTCAGGGTGATGGAAGACTCTAATACTTTTTTTCTTTTTCGAAATGCTTCCATTCATGCCTTTCCGCAATTTGCATCACTGGATTTGGAATCCGCAGTCTGCAACTCTCTTGGATCCGCAAGCCACAATCCATCCTTCCACAATCCGCAATCCTCAATTCGTCCTTCTACAATACGCAATCTGCATTACGGGATGCAGAAGATGGATCGCCCAACTTATCTCTCCAACACCCTTCCACAATCCGCAATCTTCATGGTGGAACTCGAGATGGAAGAAGTATAATTATTCCGTCAACTGCCTTTCTGCAGTCTGTAACTGCGGAAATCCAACTTCAATTTACCAAAATATTAGTCTTTATGCAATCCGCAATCCGCAATCTGCATTGCGGAATTCAGGATTGTTGAAGTCAAAACTTGACTTTCCAAAAGACTTTCCTTTCCGCAATCCGTAATCCACATTGTGGATGCGGAAATGTGAAAGTCCAAACTTGACTTTCCGAAAAACTTTCCTTTCCGCAATCTGCAATCCACATTGCGGAAGTGGAAGGGTAGAACCTCTTTCACCACGTCTGCAAACTTCCCAAACTTGTTTCTCCCTCTTCTTTGATCCAAATGGGGCAAGTCCAGTACCATTGGAAAGTTCTTGGAGAGGTCTTTCCATTGGTATAACTCTCTCATCCATCTGAATATTATCAACTTGTCATTATCTCAGCTAAATAGTCCATTATAACTTTATTTTTCCATGCCTTAGAACTTCTTAAAACTCTATCTGCCTTCTCCCATGACCTTCCCCCTTCACCTGATTCATAGATGGGTTCTGTAACACATCAAGCTATCCCCCTCTCTTCCCAAAGATCAGGTGTAGTCACACAACTCATTCATAGGGTTAATCAAACATATCTCAACATGTAAGGTGCATAGGGTTAGATTTAACAATTATATCTATCACATGTAAGACTTATAATGCATTAAACTCATACAATACAACGATATACATAACAATAACTCAACCTCCTACTCAGGTTCAAATATGATCTTCCTATCAATCAAATTTATACAAACATACATTCCATAACTAAACATAAGCAACCATATTATAAGAATGGAACATCATCATTCATCATAACAAGGAAGTAGTTATCTTTTAACTTTCTAAAGCTGCCAAGGAACTGGCTAAGTGAGGGAAACTTTCCACCCAACCTTAGAACTCTCTTTAGCCTATACTCTTTCAGTTGAGAAATCACCCCCAAGTTGGGACGTTGGGTATCCACTAAGGAGGGCTATCAGATTATCTCACAGTCAAGGTTCCATCCCAATGCTAAGCCAATCTGCAGTTGGGTTTATCAAGCATTCGAGGGCATCTTCCCATGCTAAGCCAACCTATAGTGGGTTTATCAAGAATTCAAGGGATATTCTGGTCATGCTAATCCAACCTACAATTGGGTTTATCAAGCATACAAAAAAACACAATCATGCCCAACCATCATACAATTGGGTTTATCAAGCATATCAAGAAAGCTGATCATCCTAATCCAACCTGCATTGAGTTTATCAGGCATACATGGATAACAAGGAAGGAATTTATAAGCCACTGATCTCAACCGCAGAGCTGCAGACATCTCAACACTCAACAGACCCGGCACCCACATTACCTACCACACCCAACACAAGGAAGACCCTCTTCTCTTCTACACAATCCCTCAAGGCCTCTTCCCTTCTAGTGCTATTCAGGATGGGCCTAGAAAGGTCCAATCCCTAGTTCTATGAGATTACAACCTTCACTGATTTTATCAAGAAACCCAACCTTCTTCCACAATTAAACAAGATGACTCCTTTCAGGCTTGCGGGTAGGGCTCTGTTCCACAATCTACTCTTTGCGATCCAATCTAGGGTCCTCATGGTTTACTCTGCACTGTTCAAAACTTTTGATTCCTCACAGGCTCTTATCACTCTGTCACAAGTACCCTGGGTTCGATTACACACACTTCCTATGGTATTTTCTATTACATAGGAAAACACGATTATCTTCAGGTTTCCTCACGGCTGGCTCTGTGGGCCTATGTATGTAGGAATATATCTACCAGTTCTCTCTCGATGAATGGATGGATCATGAATGGCAAGTCGTCAATGCATGAATGAATGTACCCCCACCCACAAACGGGTAGTCAAACAGGTTTTGCGAGCTTCCATGACGATTGAGTGTCTTCGAGGATAAGCAATGAGATCCATGCCTACCATACGAAATCACAGGCATGATCCATAAACCATCGGCTTCAGCAACAGGGTTTTCAACCACCCTCTACAACCGAATTAATGTGAGCATGGAGGTCAAAAATGGTTCACAATCGAATATGTGGCAACATGGGTACCAATCCCATAACCCCCTCACCTCTCCCTAGTGGATACACGTGGACCCTTCTCATTAGTTGCCTCCTTATATAGCTTATTGGTTATTTTATTCATTAATAAATAATTACATCATTTACATTTCTTCATGGCTTAACAACCCATGAATAATCAAACTGCCAAATATTTTCCTATGCAATAACTTTAAACATCCACTAGTGGGGCCTTGGATTTGATCTTGACACTAGGGATAATACACACACACCGCCTATACATAATGTTTACATTGAAGCCGATAAACATCAAGGGAAAAAATGGGGTATTACACGATGTATGAGCTTCGCAATACCTCATCCAATATATGGATGAACGCATGGACCCATTCCTGTTTTGGTCTCATTCCCCAGGTGCTTTGACACTCCTCCAAGTAATCCCTTGGGTCATTATTTTCACTATATTTTCTTCCACAGTACCCTTCAGTTTCGCCGAATCTGAATTCCATTAGTTGTCTACATAGTGGCCAGTCTGTTATCGTCAAATTGTGCACTACCCACCACTGTGCTGGTGTAGCCTTTAGTGCTTTCTCCAATGCCAACAGTCTCTACGGTTCTACTACACTTTCTTCATATTCGGCGATAAATACCATCAGATTAGGAAATCCTTCATATGTTGGCAGTTCGCATACTTATGTCACCACCCATCTCAGTGACTGGGTGATTCATGCGCACCTCCTAAATGATACTTTGTGTAATCGATTATGTCAATTCTCAAGCGCTTCATCAAAGCCTGACGATTCCGAGCTAATGCTTCACCACCCCAATTCTCCATTGGCAATAGGATTGATGTAGTCCTATGATATTTTATATCCATTGTCCCATCCTTTTGTGAATTCGTCCCACATTTGCTCGACATACTTCTACCCTTCTAATGGATCAAGTGGGGCAACGACCCTCATGTTGCGATTTTTGAATGAAACTGTCCTTTTATTAAAGTTGATCACAGCTTGATTATCCATTTCCTAGTCTATCCCTAACAATACCAGATAGGGGCTGGTGTTATCAACTATCTTTATAATTTCAAAGTCTGCATAAGTCTTTAACCCTTCTATTTAGAATACAAGGTGACAATGTCGACCAATAGGTGTGACCTTGCTCTGATTTGCTAGTTGAAGTTGTACAGGGGACCATGCTAGCTGTGGTTTCCCCATTGTCTCCAATGTATTTTTCTTCAGGATATTTACATATGATCCCAGGTCTAGACTGATAGATTCAACGTCGAATGCACCAATCTGTGTAGTCATCCTCATTTTTGTCCTTGTCTTCTTCCCGTGCAATCCATTTACTGTTTGAAACTGTCATCTGTCATCATATTGGTGTAATACGCTAGCTATCTCTGATAGTTCACCCTAATCTTTTTCCAGTGCCAAAAACCTTTCTTGGAAGTCCCTCAAGGTGTTGATCCTTCCGTGTGGTCTCTCTGAGTTCGTTGTATCAAATATCCACGGTATCCTGAAAACAGGTTCTTTCTATCCAATAGGTGGCATCTTCGTGTGTCTCATTGTCTCTTGCGCTTCTAAAAAGGTCTCCCTTTTCGCTTCCACATCAAATCAGACTTGTTTCCTTGATGTAGGTCAAATACTACGTTGTGGCCTATCTTCCCCTGTTGCAGTCCCCCCTCTGGTCACTACTGTTAGAAAAATAGGATCGCAAAGCAATAACAATAAACAGAAATGCAAATATAATCACACATACACATTACAAGAGCGACACAGATATATCGTGGTTCACCCAACTTGGGCTACGTCCACACTGAATTTGCCAGTCCTTATTATTATTACCGTCCAGCAAGTCGAAGGGATACAACCTGCAGCACAACCGCTGCACTTCCTCTTCTCTGTTTCACAGTCTCTCACCTGATCTCAAAGATATTTACAATGCATAAAACCTAATACATCAACAACCCTAGCCGTATTACAATATCTTTCTTTTATAAGGGAAATACAATGGGAAAATACCACGGGATACCCAAAACCATGGGCCCGCAAAACAGCTGGCGAAAATAGCCCCAATTTTTTTTTTCTTTGGGGGCATTGCCCCCGAACCCCCATTTCTCGGGGATGCTACCCCCGGACCCCCCAGCCAGGGGGGATGGTCCCCCCTGGAACCCCGTGGGGTGCGATGCCCCCCCACAGCCCCCCGCTGGGGTGAGTGTACAGTCCACCTACATATCATATAGAACTGGGGTACAAACACGGCTGATACAATATCATCTATGAGACTAGAAGATCTGGCTCCACAACCAACAATCTCCCACTTGGAGACTGATCACAACAACTCCACCGCTGCTGCACTTGCTAGACTTGGAATTGGCAAATTTCTCCTCTTCACCTTCATCCTAGAAGGCCAACTAAAACCGAGCATGAACTCAGTTTCTCTTTGGTCACTATCTTTGTGAACATGTCTGCAGGATTCTGGCTAGTATGTATCTTTTCCAACTTTAACAATTCATCTTCCAGAACAGAGCGTATGAAATGGTACTTGAGCTGTATATGTTTAGTCCTGGAATGGAATGTTGAGTTCGTTGCAAGGTGAATGGCACTCTGGCTGTCACTATACAATCTGTTGTCCTTCTGCTTCTTACCCACTTCCTCCATAAACCTCTGCAACCAAATCATCTCTTTACTAGCCTCTGTAATGGCAACATACTCTGCTTATGTTGTTGAAAGTTCAACAACCTTCTGTAGTTTCGAAATCCAGCTTACTGTTGTTCCACCTGTAGTAAACACATACCCTGTGGTGCTCCCCCTGCTATCCTTGTCACCTGCCATATCTGCATCAACATATCCCTGTAGAACAGTGTCTGAACCTCCAAAACATAATGCCTTAGTGGTAGTACCTCTCAAATACCTGAGAATCCACTGTACTGCCTTCCAATGTTCTTTACCTGGATTGTTCATATATCTGCTCACAACTCCCACTGCATGTGCAATATCTGGTCTTGTGCACACCATGGCATACATCAAGCTGCCAACTGCTGATTGATAGGGAACCTTGGACATGTAATCTGTCTCTTCTTGTG
This sequence comes from Larix kaempferi, assembly GCA_027924585.1. NCBI lineage: Eukaryota > Viridiplantae > Streptophyta > Pinopsida > Pinales > Pinaceae > Larix > Larix kaempferi. Next base: position 36,087,898 of record BSBM01000091.1, on the reverse strand, counting down.
TCTTGGGACACATTTCCTTACTTAGACTGAAATGGCTAGCCAAAGGTGTACTTACAGGTTTTGCATTCTGCATTTTGAACCTCTCCAACACCTTTTGTATGTACTCACTTTGAGACAATGTCAATTTGCGATTTTTCCTGTCTCTCATTATTCTCATACCAAGGATTTTCTTTGCAGCACCCAAATCCTTCATCGCAAATGAATTAGCTAGCATCCTTTTGAGTACATTTATATCGTGCATGTCAGACCCTGCAACAAGCATGTCATCCACATACAATAACAAGATAATATATCTTCCATTGTCTAGCTTCTTGAAATAAACACAGTGATCAGAATGACATCTACTATAACCTTGTTCTGTCATAAACCTGTCAAACTTTAGATAGCACTGCCTTGGAGCTTGCTTCAAGCCATACAAGCTCTTTTTCAACCTGCATACCAGATCCTCCTTACCTTTGACCTCATACCCTTATGGCTGCTGCATATATATTTCTTCTTCCAAATACCCATGGAGGAAGGCTGTTTTTACATCTAATTGTTCAAGATGCAAATCTTCTACCGCCACTAGACTTAAGATAGTCCTAATTGAAGTCATCTTAACAACAGGAGAAAATATTTCATCAAAATCTATACCTTTCTTCTGTGCAAACCCCTTTACAACAAGTCTGGCCTTGTACCATTTCTTACCTCCTTCTTCTTCCTTCAACCTGTAAATCCATTTGTTTTGCAATGCTCTTTTACCAGCAGGCAACTTAAATAAATCCCAAGTCTGGTTTCCTACCAATGAGTCCATCTCCTCATTCATGCCTTGCTCCCACTTCTTTCTAGTTTCCACCTACATTGCTTCTTCATAACATTCTGGTTCACCAGAATCAGTCATCAATAAATAATACATTGAAGGAGAGTATCGTTCAGGGAGTCTACTTAACCTGGTAGATCTTCTTACAGTTGCAGGAGTTTTAGGTACTTGTTGCTGCTCTTGATTTTCTGGCACCTTCGGAACTTCATTTTCTTTAACTTCATCAAGCACTATGTACTCTGTGCTTTCATTTTCCTGTTTCTTTCCCTGCAACTGATCTTTATACATGACCTTTTCATTGAATATCACATCTCTACTCCTGATGATTTTGTTATTTTCATAATCCCATAAACGATAACCAAATTCATCAACCCCATATCCAATAAAGGTGCATTTCTTGGATTTAGCTTCAAGCTTTGTTCTATTTTCTTTATCAATATGGACAAATGCTTCACAACCAAATGTTCTCAGAAATGAGTAGTTTACCTTTTTATCTATCCATGCTTCCTCTAGAATACCACCATCCAAAGCACTTGAAGGTCCTCTGTTTATTAAATAAACAGCAGTATTTATAGCATCCACCCAAAACTGTAAGGGCAACCCTGCATGCAATCTCATACACCTTGCACGCTCCATGATTGTTCTGTTCATCCTTTCTGACACACCATTTTCCTGTGGTGTTCCTGGGACTATCTTCTCTCTACGAATCCCATGGTATGAACAGTAACTATCAAAATCCTTGCCGTAGTACTCACCTCCATTATCAGATCTGAGACACTTCAATCTTTTTCCTGTCTCATTCTCAACCAAAGCTTTCCACTTCTTAAAAGTAGTAAACACATCAGATTTCTGTCTAATGCAATAAACCCAAGTTTTTCTAGTTGCATCATCAATAAATGTAACATAATAATGAGAGCCACCAAGAGATTGTACCTGAGCCGGTCCCCATACATCTGTATGCACAAGCTCTAATTTTTCATTCTTCTTCTGTTTACCAACCCTGAGAAATATGACTCTCTTCTGTTTTCCATAAACACAGTTTTCACAGAATTCCAAACTTACCTGCTTCAAATCCGGCAGCAACTTCCTTGAGTGGAGAATCTGCATCCCCTTCTCACTCATGTGGCCAAGCCTATGATGCCACAATGCTGTATCTGTTCCTGTGGAAGCTAAAGAGATAGAATGGTCAGTATTATGAGGACATAAATACAACGTACCTACTCTGTCTCCTTTTGCTATCACCATTGATCCTTTAGTGATCTTCCACCACTTTTCTCCGAACGTAGATAGACAGCCGCCATCTCCCAACTTCCCTGTTGAGATCAGATTTCTTTTCATAGCAGGAATATGCCTAACATCTTTCAACAACCAATCAGTTCCATTCTTAACTTTTATCCATACCTTACCCATTCCAACAATTTTACATGGCTCATCATCACCCAATAAAACATGTCCAAAATCGCTAGGAACATACTCATGAAAGTATTTCCTATGGGGTGTAGCATGACATGAAGCTCCTGAATCTACTACCCAATAATCACTAGTATTATCTAATGCAAGAATCAAAGCATCTTGTAACACATCACCTGCTACATTTGCTTCCTAGGTAGTTTCCTTCTGTGCATCTCCTTTCTTCTTTAGAGATTTGCAGTCTTTCTTCAGATGTCCTTTCTTTCCACAGTTCCAGCACTCTATCTTTCCTAGTCTAGACTTGGATCTACCCGTTTTAGACTTTCCACGATTACCTTGGCTCTTTCCTCTCTCCTTTTGTCTTCCTCTGCTCTCCATGGTCAACGCATTACCTGATGTCTCACCTGTGCTTTTTCTTCGCATTTCCTCGCTAAGAATAACACCAATAACATCATCAAATTTCAAGGTGTTTGAACCAGAGACAGAGTTACTTACAGCCATGACCAAGCTATTCCATCTTTCTGGCAATGAACACAAGATTAGAAGAGCCCTAACCTTATCATCAAAGTTCACACTTACAGAACTTAGCTGATTTGTAACCGTATTAAACTCATTTAAATGATCAGTAATAGATCGACCTTCAGACATCTTCATATTAAATAAATGCTTCATTAGAAATACCTTGTTGGAAGCCGAGGGTTTTTCATATAGCTTACCCAATGCTTTCATCAAACCCTCTGTTGTCGTTTCTTTTGAGATATTGAAAGCCACCGATGAAGCCAGGCTCAACCGTATTGTTCCCAGAGCCTTTCTGTCAAGAACCACCCATTCTTCATCCTTCATAGTCGTCAGCTGGTTTGCTTTTCCTCCCAACGGTAGGAATAGATCCTTCTGGTACAGATAGTCCTCCATTTGCATCTTCCATAACCCAAAGTTTTGGCCGTTAAACTTCTCGACCTTAAACTTTCCTTCTTCTGCCATTGCTCCCACTCGAACCAGAAACCCTAACTTCCTGCGGGTTTGACTGCCAAATAGACCTTTGGCTCTGATACCAATTGTTAGAAAAATAGGATCACAGAGCAATAACAATAAACAGAAATGCAAATATAATCACACATACACATTACAAGAGAGACACAGATATATCGTGGTTCACCCAACTTGGGCTACGTCCACACTGAATTTGCCGGTCCTTATTATTATTACCGTCCAGCAAGTCGAAGGGATACAACCTGCAGCACAACCGCTGCACTTCCTCTTCTCTGTTTCACAGTCTCTCACCTGATCTCAAAGATCTTTACAATGCATAAAACCTAATGCATCAACAACCCTAGCCATATTACAATATCTTTCTTTTATAAGGGAAATACAATGGGAAAATACCACGGGATACCCAAAACCATGGGCCCGCAAAACAGCTGGCGAAAACAGCCCCCAAATTTTTTTTCTTCGGGGGCGTTGCCCCCGAACCCCCATTTCTCGGGGATGCTGCCCCCAGACCCCCCAGCTAGGGGGGATGGTCCCCCGTGGAACCCCGTGGGGGGGCGATGCCCCCCCACACCCCCCTACTGGGGTGAGTGTACAGTCCACCTACATATCATATAGAACTAGGTTACAAACACGGCTGATACAATATCATCTATGAGACTAGAAGATCTGGCTCCACAACCAACAACTACTGCGACATTCACAGGTTGACTTCTTAACTCCACTGAGATCTTCTATACATTCAAAGGTGGATTCTGATTCTGATTCACATTTGGATTCAGTTGGGGCAGTTTTCCATTTCGCAATCAACTGGGGACATTCCTCAGCACTATGGTCTATTGCGCTGCAATAAGTACATTGCGGTGTCAGTTTCGAGAAATCCATTTGATAATGTCTGACATAACCACAATTATAGCACATAACTAGCCCTTGACCTCATCCAAAAGCTCCTCCATTAAAAATGCCTCCACCTTGACCTCCGTGGAATCCTCCTTTGAAACCTCCTCACGGATGACCGTATGGCTGTTGGTTATACTCCAACGGCCAATATTGAGGATGGCCATACTGCAGCGGTGGTTGGTTGTACAACAAATGTGGTTGACTATAGCGGACCTGGGAATGGTTATACTAAGGTAGTGGTTGATTGTAGTGCGACTACTGGTAATTGTACTGTTGTTCTTGTTGTATAGGGGGTTGTTCCTCCCCCTTCATAAAAAATGTATCCGTGGTCCTTTCTTGGAGCAAGTTATATGCCCCATAATGCTTTTCTTCATGGTCGACCGATTGACAGAAATTGCAGAAAATATTCGCTGGATTCGACACCATATTTTGTAAATATAGGAATTCTTATGATCGATGCCCCTTGTCTGAAAAATTCGGCACCATGACATTCCTCCCTGACTAAGTGGATTTGGTGCGCCATACTGTAAATACTCGCAGAATTCTGGGCACTAGTCCTTATTATGTCCTTATGATCTAAAACGAATGTACCATATTTCCTCATGAACTTCTTTTCCCTTCTTGATGTTTTGTAGCTGGATCGTCAGGTTTGCTAGCTGCGCTTGGATGTGGTTCATACCTAACCCTATTTCGCCAACTGGTGAAGCCGTCAACTTCATCATGATTTCCAGTGCCTCCTCCTGGGATGCAATCTTCTGCTGCATTAGTGGCATATGAATGTGTGGTGCTAATCCCGCGATGAACCATTCCTTGTGATGTATGTCGCTCATTCAAAAACTTACTTTCGCCATCAGGTTTTTATATCTTTGGTCAAACTCCCATATTTATTCGTTTGGAAATTGCTTGATCTCTTTCAGTTTTGTGATATATTGCGACTCAAATTTTGGTTTCTTAAAATATTCAATCAATCCTGCCCTAATTTGCGATAGTGTTTTTTCAAGACTTCCTGTAGGTACTTGTATGAATTTCGTAAACCAATCCAGCGCATGACCCCTAAAGGTCGTCACTAGTTGTCCCTTATTGATATCATCATCTTGGACCTGCTTCACTGTCCATACTGCTTCACATAAAAACCAGTATTGCTCAGGATTCTCGGTCCTGTTAACTTAAAAGATCAGCATCTTCACATCGTCACCTTCCATCCTTGGTATCCTACTGTTATTTACAGACCCACTACTCCTACCATTGTTCTTACACATTGGACAGTCCTACGAAGAACTTATGTCTCTTCCTCCAAAATTTGGAGTAGTGCATGGAGTTGTGGATACGTTGTAGCTTTGGTTCTGTCCTTCTTCAGCTTTAGGGGTAGCCTGGTTTCTTTCTTTGTCACAGTAAGGTCACTTAGTCCCTTGTGGTCCCGTTTCACAGTTCTTTGTTTTGGTCACCCTAGGAGACTCTCTCTCAATATCATTCCTCCTCTTCTTCTCTAGCCGGAACCTCACCCCACTTCACAGGGTACCACAATCTTCCACAACCTCCCTTAAAATTTCGTCGTAGGTCAAATCTATCTACCCTGCATCATTCTATCAGACTCGCATCCGTGCAGTACCCGAAGCCTCCACGCACTGATCTTTAATCATCGGAATTCATATTCAGTATGCCTTTTTCGCAAATAAGCATTTTAATCCACTGCTTCAGTATAGTAGAAACCTTCCTCTAGGTCCCTTGCAAAAATTTCTTTCTTTGTCACTGTATGACTTAATTGTCACGACAGTGAATTCTATGATGTATCCTTCCATAATACTATCTACCAAGACCTCAAAATCCCTAGATGATATGTTGTCCATTTGCTTCAATTGATGAATCAGTTTAGGTGCCCAATGTTCAGATTCACCGCCTTGAAATTTCTTCTTTGGGAACATTAGTTGTGCCAACCACTCGTGCAACAGTATTGGGAATTTGTAGAATAATATCTCATGAATGTCAGAGTAGATATAGTTTTGTATCCAGTTAGTTGTCGACCATCGAGGGTTTCAATTCCCCCCCTCAGCAAATTCTCGCGCCTTCCTGTCTAACCATTCCTCGATCTCCCGATTTGTCGGTTCCCACAACATGTCCTCTCTTCCTTCGTACTACAGTCCTGGAAACAGAACCATTTGTTCACACAGTTATGTCGATAGGGGTTCACTTCACACTGCTGTCAACAAACATCAACCAGACACCCTTAATCATCGGCCCAGAAAGGTTTTACCCTTTCCAGCAAAACCCGTAGAGTGAGCGATATCTCACCTAAGATGTCTAAGGGGGGATGCAGGAACCAAGTTTGCGTAGTTGGGAGAAGACACGCGCTATTATACTCTCAGTCGACACAAGCCAGCGATTTTCATTTTCATTAAAAATCATATTATCATCCTAGTAATCCCCATCTGCATTATCATCTCATACTTAGCAAATTAAACAAATCAACAAAGCATGTTTGAGGAATCTGCGGTACATAGCATATCTGCAAAAGTATATAATGCGATCTCAAGAAAACATCATATTGCGAAAAATGGAAGATAGATATGCATATTTCTCATAGTACAGAGCCAAAACCATACAATTACTCCATAGATCGATCGAAAAGATAGAAAGAAAACATATGCGAGATATCATCTCATAGTTCATAACACAGAAAAATGCCCGTGGCTTACAATCGCACAAGAGTTTCTTCTTATCTAGTTCTCCTCTCCACTATGATCTAAAGCTTATAGTCTTATACATATTTATAGGTGCACTTGGGCATTACAAATGGTCCTAATAACCCATTGCTAACTAACTTAACTAATTACTTCCGCAAATCCTGGCTTTGTGACCGATCCTTTGTTCATGTCTTTGACCCTTTTGTCATTTGGGGTTCCACACTTGTGCGCTCCAACCCCATGTTAACATGCTCTATGATAATTGACAAGTATATCTCTTGACCATCTGAACTAGAAGAAATTTGTTTAGTTGAATTTGCATTGTGCTACTCTCACTCACGACCAAAATCTAAGAAGAGAAAACATGCATGTGTAATACGGTACATTTGTTATAGCAACCAAAAGAATCCTGAAAACTATTATAGAGAAAAAATGATGTTGCTTATTCCATATAGAGAAAATGAGAATTTTCTAAAAGCATATTTCCAAACATGGGCAGAAGCATATTCTTCAAAAAACTATTAGTGGACAATGTTGAAAAAAAATTCTCTCCACCACCACGAGCATGGGGTGACATTGACATTGCAAGTGAGAACATTGCATCCAAAGATGAACTAATCTTTATTTTCACCAATCCAAATGATCATGAATATCATACACATGCAATTGAAAAATATGACATACATCCTGAACTCCATCACAAATTACGTTCAGCAAGTGCTCCAGCTAATGTCAAAAATTCCATTGAAATGATCCTACATCCTTTCCTCTTAGATACAAAAACTTACCACGAATTTAGAAGGAAACTAAATGATGAACAAAAATGTATAACAAAAGAGATCATTATGTGGGAAAAAAACAATCCATCTATGCCATTTTTTTTGCAACATTTAAAAAACCCACTATGTCATTCTAGACTTAGGATAAATTAATTAATCATTTATGATTAATTTCCTGAGTTTTGACTAGGTAAAATAGGTCAGTTTTGTCTTTTAATGGACCATATGCCATCCTAACTAACCAAAACAGATTTGGATGGATTCTGGATAAGATTTCCTTGGATTCTGTCTGATTTTATTCTATTCCTGAATTAGAAAGATACTTTCCTGATTTAGACAGCTTTATCCTGTTTTTTCTACTTTCTAGTGGAAAAAGAAAAGCTAGTTGACTTGGAAATTCTTGCCACTTGAGAAATTCGAACTCCACATCATATATTCTCTCCTAAATCCATCAATACATTCTATTTACCTCACTCATAAGCTTCCATACCATACTTACTAAATTCATGAGCCTCTAGGACAGTTTTGGAAACTGCTTTCGCCACCTAGGGGGTTTTTTGCCTTATCTAAGCCTTTTCTTTTTGTCCTTTACAAATTACCTCCAAGGAATTCGATATTCTCTATAGAAGGTGTATTATATATTGTTATCATATTGATGAATAATATATAGAGTGATTTCAACAATTTATTCTCTATTCTTCTTCTCTCATTGTCTAAAATATTCCATGTGAAATTGTCTTATGAATCTAGTTCCTAGCAATTGAAAATGTCACATGGTATCAGAGCTAGCTTGATTCAAAGAAATTTCTAAGAGTGTTTTTTGTAGGTATTTCCATCACCAAGAGTGCATTAGAATGGAGCAAAATCAAGCCAAAGATGTGACTCTCACTCCCTTCAATTTCTTTGATTGGAAGGCGGATATGATCATCCAGCTTCGAAGCAAATGATTGTATAGAGTCACTATGGGGCTTGAAACTGAGCCAGGATATGTTGCATTAAAATACAAATGGTCCAATAGGATTGATGAATCTTATGGGTTACTTTGTCTCCCTATATATCCATATCTTCTATTCCATATTGATTCTCTATCCACTCCAAATGAAGTGTGGACAAAGCTAGAATCTCTCTTTGGAAAATAGGACAAGATCAGAGGTCATTTGTTGGAGATTTAACCGATCTCTCTTAGTTCAAGTAATTTCGACTCTATGGTGGATTTCATCTCAAAATTCAAGAACCTAGTGCTTCAAATCAAGCAATGTGGCATAAAAAGAAAGGATGAGCAATTAATCCTTACCATTCTATCAAAACTAAGCTCTAAATGCTCAGTATTTGCGTCTACCTTTCATTCTACAAGACTTGTAGTTCCCAAGTGGAAGATGACAACCTTGGATGCATTCATTGATTTAGTCACTCAGGAGAAGGAAAAGATGGTCTAAATGAAGGATATATCACCCTCTAAATACTTTGCACTTGTTTCTCATGGATCAAAGAGTTTCAAGAATGACAAATCCAAACAGCAGATATTGTCAAAAGAAGAGGATTCTGATGGAGATTCCAAATCCAAGAAGATGAAGAAGGAGAATCCCAAGTGTTCTTATTGCTGCAAAGGAACTCATCCTAAGAAATATTACTTCAAGAAGAAATTGGACATCATGACCAAGATGCTTGAAAAGCATAACATAGATTTTCCTGACTATGCAAAGAAAGAACAAGGCAAGCTTGTTGTAGAACAAGAACATTGTTTCCAAGCCTCTCCCAAAGGTAATCATGCTTATGATTTGAGTGCTAGAATGAAATATAATTCCAATGTCTCTGACTTTTATTCACATTCTGATATATCAGAATCCGAAACCTCCATTTCTTCTTTGGAACAGTCTTCAGTCAGTTCATCCAAGTCTACTCTCAAAACTAGTCATTTTTTACTAGCTTCTGACTTGTCTTATGAAAGGTCTTTCCACCACCATTCAAATATTTTAGATTCTGATTTAGAAGATGATTTACAGTTTGATATGCAATACATTACATCTAACACAGCATTTTCCCAACCATTGGATGCACAAAATACCCCACAAACCCCAAGTTCTCCAATTAAGAAACTACACAATTCTATGTTTTCCTACACTGTGTCACTTGCCTCTATTGCACTTTTTTCTTTTGTATATTTCATTGCTTGGATAGCCATGTTTTAGGACATATTTGGATTGATATTCCACACATTTGGACCTGACCCCATCACTCATGGTTCAAAATTCAAGTCCTCACACACTCGAGGCTCGCTCAGCTATCTGGGTGACCTGGTTTCTCACACTTTTCCTATTGAAACTATGTTTGATCATGGAGACTCCACATATTTACTGGTTTCTATTCCATATGACTCACATTGTGATATTTGAGAGCTGCATGATCTCATTTTAAATATCAGAAAGGTCCTACATCAATTTGAGAATAAGATACAAGAACTAGTGCACCACATTGCAGCTACAGAAGAAATTGATCCTGTTGAGTTCATTATTTGTCCTTGGGATGGAGTATGCATAGATATTCTTTCCATCATTTATTATGTTTTCAAATTTGATTATATATGTTGCAGCAGCAAGAAAAATTCATTTGATTCTCCTCTATCATCATAAGATGAGCTTCATAGAGCTTCAACACATGGTTCTTTCCTACACAACATTGATGCATTGATGCATGATCATGACATCCACAATCTCTTCATCAAGTCTATTACTCAAAAGTAGCTCATTTAGCTCATTCAAATGAGCAATGTGAAAGTATGAAGACATCGAGCATGCCCATTTTTTAGGGAGGGTTTTGTTCCCATGAGGTTTTCCCTGTTTCCTCGGTTTACATGGACTAGTTATTTTTGTATTGGGGTGACCACAAGCCTTGTTTCTTGGGCCTTATATTTCTGATATTTTTTCTGATTTACATCACATAAATTCAGGCTTAAGGGGGGGGTGTTGGAACATTTAAAAAACCCACTATGTCATTCTAGACTTAGGATAAATTAATTAATCATTTATGGGTAATTTCTTGAGTTTTGACTAGGAAAAATAGGCCAGTTTTGTCTTTTAGTGGACCACATGCCAACCTAACTCACCAAAATGAATTTGGATGTATTTTGGATAAGATTTCCTTGGATTCTATTTGATTTTATTCTATTCCTGAATTAGAAAGACCATTTCCTGATTTAGACAACTTTAGCCTGTTTTTCCTACTTTCTAGTGGAAAAGGAAAAGCTAGTTGACTTGGAAACTCTTGCCACTTGACCAATTAGACCTCCACATCATATATTCTCTCCTAAATCCATCAATACATTCTATTTACCTCACTCATGAGCTTCCATACCATACTTACAAAATTCATGAGCCTCTAGGACAGTTTTTGAAACTGCTTTTGCCACCTAGGGGGTTTTTTTGCCTTATCTAAGCCTTTTATTTTTGTCCTTTCCAAATTGCCTCCAAGGAATTCAATTTTATCCATGGAAGATGTATTATATATTGTTATCATATTGATGAATAATATACAGAGTGATTTCCACAAATTATTCTCTCTATTCTTCTTCTCTCATTGTTTGAAATATTCCATGTGAAATTGTCTTATGAATCTTGTTCCTAGCAATTGAAAATATCACAAATTACTTGTTTCTTACGTGATATGCAAGAACGGGAAAAACAATTATAGAAAAAACAATTTACTATGGCCTATTGATTCACTACAACAAAGACATCAAAAGAAACCCACTAAAGGAAAAGGGAATGAGAGTTACATTCATTGGTAAAGTAGCTTATAATGTAGGTGGCACTACAATCCATTCAACCCTTCAAATTCCACTATGATCATTTGAGATTCTTCCACTTAATTCCAATATATTAGATACATTGACTAAGGATTATGAACAACTAATATTTTTTCTCATAAACGAGGAATATTTGATTGGCTCTCAAATGTTGCACAACATTGACGAACGAGTACATAAAATAATGAACACACCAACAACACCTTTTGGTAATCTTGACATTATATTATGTGGAGATCTTTTCCAAGATCAACTAGTTTGTTATTCAAGGATATTTGAACAAACAAAGTTGCACTCACATATAATTCCATCAACATTCAGGGAAAAAAATGTCAAATGCTTCAAGCTAAAAACGGTTATGTGACATGATAACCAACTTTTCATATAAATATTGAATAGAATTAGAAGATGCACTCAAACAGATGAATATATTTCCTATTTGAACATATGCTGCTACAGAGGGCCTATGTTGGGCATGGCCCAAGTGGGTACCAATTTTGTTGAAACATGATTTTGAGCTGCGTAGTGGAAAAGCACAGCAACGGGGAGAGCACAACTTGTTGGACATATTCAATAGCGCAGCTATGCTGATGCGCAGGACCTGCACAGTAGCAAATTTTTGTAAGAAGATAGAAGAAAAGGTCGGGCGAGAAAGCGACTTGTTTGGAATAGTGATGGCAAGTAGTTGAGAATCTAGGCCACTACATTGATAGAGACAGGCAGGCGGAAGAGGCAGAAAGTGACAGGCCACGATGCGGTTGTAACTTTTTTGAGGACTGCGACTGTTAGAGGAGTGTGCGAGCCACGAGTGGCCCTGCAGGATGGCTTGAAGCAGGCAAAGTAAGCTGTCGACGGCAACAGTCAGGCATGGAAGTTAGCCATGCCATGTTTTGTAAACCTAAGGGTTTTGCCTATGAATTTTAAAGACATGGCCTATGAGCATGATCTATAAATAAGGAATTTTTGTATAGGGAAGGGCTACTCTTCATTTTGGAATATTGTTAGAATTTTGAGCAAAAACCATTGTAAAGGCTCTGCAGCTGTGTGCGTAGAGACCTATCTAAGAGAGAAGAGAGTCTGCAGCTGAGTGTGCAAACCAAGAATGGTTGTACCCTTCCCAAAAGATCAATATTAACAACCGTTCTTGTGGACGTAGCCTCCATCCGGGGGGTGAACCATGTTAAATCTTGTGTAGTGAGATTGCCTATATGTTCATGCTTTGTTCTATCTATTTGATTAATATGTATGCTTGAACTCTCAATTATTAGTTGGTTTCTTAATTCTTTTATATGTATTCGCCGTAGGAGGAGAACGGGGATAATATGTTAAGTGTTTCTCGAATGGATGATTGTTGAATCTGAGTTGTTCTAAGTAGGTGAATGTATCAGTTTTGGCTAGACATGTATGCAAGTAATGAATGGTTATGTAATTAGGTTAATGTGTAATATTGGGAGGGCGCGGGACTGTTAGCTTGTTTGAGTACACCAAGCATAAGGTTAAATAATCACTGGTAGGAATTAAAGGAATAAGTACCAAGTAAACCCTTAACACATTTGCTGTCAAAGTGGGGGTGCATAAGTCTGTTGCACTTCTCCAACGAATGAGTAAGGTCAACCTGCGCGATCCATGGCTGCATTGGGTGCCAACTTTCCAGTTAAAGAAGTATCAACCCGCGACGAAGACAGTCATTGTGCAGCCCTTAGTTGCAGCATGAGCCCATAGCATGCTGGGCAGTGGGTTTGTCCCTTCGACTCATCACCTCGCTATAGAAACTTGATTCTGCAGCACCCCCATAACTTTGCCTCGGTTGAGACCTCGACCTGCATGCAGGTTGTTGCCGAAAGGGCCTATGAAAAGGGGTTTTGTTGGTTAAATCTAAAACCGCAAAGAACCTGGGTCTACATTGGAAAACCTCTAGATCAGTTACTTAAGCTAACAAATGGTTCCGTTGTCGCACTAAGAATCCATGGTGAGTTGAGAAAGTTATGAACGACGACGAATATCATTTCCTAGAAGGCTCAGACAATTGGCATCCTGAAAAGAAAGAGATCTGGGATTGGTGTGACAAGATCGTGAAATATTTTGCAAAGAAAGAGAACAAACACCCACGCTTATCCGACGTGGCGTTGTTGAACAGATACTTGTGGAGAGACATTCCCGAGATATTCTGGGCTTCGTTCGGAAACGAGTTACAAGCGTGGATCTCACGTTTTGCATAGAAGAAAACTTGTTTTCAAGGGGGAGTACCCACAGAGTGGACTCCAGAGCTCACAGCACAACTCAAAGCAATAGACAGCCCCCTGCCGTGAGCAGTCGACTTCTGGGTTGATAGCATACTTGAAGGATTCGTAACAGAATTTGTTGTAGACACGCTGAAGTCCTACACTCAAGATGAAGCATATTTTTTTGAAGGATTCAGAGGTAAGTACCTGAACAATCTTAGTATATACATTAAAATTCTTTTAGCTGAAAAAGGAATTTTAAGTATGCAGTAATAGTTTTGAATCTTCCATGCTCAATAGCATTTTTAGTGATTATGACGAAGAGACACATGATCTGAGAAGTGGAAAGAGATATAAGTTTAATAAAGAAAATAATCCTGGAGGACCTGGACTCTACATAGGTACCGAACTCCCATGTGATCTTAACAATCAAACTGCCCCATAATCAGCCACTATCCACCCTATTACACCTCAGAATCCACTGGTTGCAGAAACCGTGCCACCCCTAAATCAGAACCCACCCGTTGCAAGTGTAGCGCAGCCCACCCCGCAGAACTTCGATACTACGAACACCACAGGAGTAGATACTTAGGAAAGTCCGAATCATACTATTATAGTTCAGAATAGCCAATCTCAGAATATCCCATAGAATACCACTAGTCTGAATATTCCCTTTGTTTTCTCCGCACAGATAGTCAGCACTACTCAGAGCACTACAAAACCAAGAAGGAAAATGACAAATAATGATATAAAACTGTCGATATTCAAAGGAACGTGTCTAGAAGACCTTGATCAGCACTGGTTTCTATGTGAATTTGTATGGAGTGTCAAGCAGATCCAAGATGATGCTGTGAAGAGAGCGCAGCTCATCACCACTTTCTGAGACCAAGCCTTGCATTGGCTTATGAAGTATTCTCAGGCATAGCTAAGAATCCTAACAGAAATTAAGGTTGCGCTCGCTGAAGAGTTTAAAAATCCAAAATTAGAGTCACAGTGCATAACAGAATTAAAGGAAATCAAGCAGAAGCCTACTGAAACGGTCTGGGAATTTGACCAAAAATTTAAGACACTGTTGGACCAATGGGTTTTGAGATAGCTCCACAACAGCATAAGGAATGGTTCATTGCTGTGCTGCTACCCCATATCAGACAGCCATTGATGCAGCAGAAGGTTGCATCGTAGTAAGAGGCCTTAAAGATCGCAATGAAGCTAGAGGCTTCGCCAATTAGTGAGACTAGTTCTGGGATGTCTCAGATCCAGAACTAGTTGACGACCTTGACATTAGAATTGCAAGGTATGAAAAATGGAAAGGAGCAAAGATATGAACACAAACACGAGGTTTGGTGCACAAGATGTAAAGGAGAGGGCCACACCAGAGAACATTGCTCTCTATTTCAAGATTATCTTGATAGTGGCACACCAAACCCAATAAATATGAATCACAATCAGGCACTATGGTGTGAAATCTACAGAAGCAGAGGACACAGACCTGAGGACTGTTACCTCATCTAGAAATACATAAAAACACCTAGGAGCTTGTACTGTAATTTCTATAAATCAGTGGGACATGACGAATCCAACTACTGGGCATACGAGCTCATGAACGAAAGGAAACGAGATATGGAAATGATGCAAGGTGTTGGAATGTACCGTGTCCAAGAGGAAAATCAGCCGAAACAAGAAAACGCCCCCTATGATCAGGGAGGATATCGAAGCCGTGGTGGTGGATACCACAAGAGAGGAAGAGGCCTAGCGCAGGGAAGAGGATGCAACCAGGTAATCTGTTACAACTGTCGAAAGCCCGGTCACGTATCTAGAGATTTTACGAACCCATGCACTATGTGTAATTATTGTAAATCATTTGAGCATGTTATTGAATATTGTCCTATGCTAGAGGTAGAAATGCAGAAATGAAGAAGGACAGAACCACTGAATCCTAACATTCAGTTGATTGCAGCAGAGAGAAGGAATGCAGATCCAAGTGTCAATTTTGTAACGCGTAGTGGCGCTAATATAGGAATAGATGGAGGCACAGAAGCTTCAACTTATGGAGCGCGTGATCCTACACAGAATCCAGGTGAGCCAATATGGATTAGAAAATCCCCTGGAAAAACACCGCGTCTGTATTTACAGAAAAATAAGGTAGCATTTACAGAAGCGTGGGATATTCTTAAAGAATCAGTGCCTGAGTTCACAAGAATCCGGCTGCACAACGAAACACCGCACGTAGAAGATATGCCAGCAACATACGATCAGTTGAGGACTAAGGCAAGCACAGGTAATTCTGTTACACAGATCATACGGAGCTGTATGAAGTTATTAAAGAGCGCAGATGCTTTCATGGAATTTGAAAAGCTATTAAGCCAGTATGAGCCAAATAGCAATAAAGGAGTTTCCCATGGCGCAATCCATAATATTAGGAGTCCTAAAAGAACAGGAAGGGAAATGAGACTCACTACGCAGATTGGAGACTACGAGATGGATGAGATCATTCTTGACCTTGGATCCAAAGTAAATGTCTTGACCAAGAAGACATGGAATCAGATGGGAAAACCAAAGTTAGAGTGGTCACCTCTACAGTTATGAATGGCTAACCAAGGGATAGTTATACCCTTGTGGAGATTACCAAACACAATTGTTGACATTGATGGACTGCGTAGCCATGCTGATTTTGAAGTAACTGAAATCGTGGATGACAGCCATCCTTATCCAACACTGTTGGGTATTGATTGGGAAATGGCTAACTCTGCCATTATTGATTTAAAGACTATGAAAATGATATTTGAAGGCAATGAGATCAGGGTCATCACACCATTGGACCCTTCGTAGGGTGAACGATATGTTGAACCGATTCATGAGGAATCCAGAGCCCAAGACCTGGACAGTATTTACAAAATGAAAACTAATGCTAATGATTATATTAATCCAACTGTGGATAAAACACTTAGCTGGTGCTGCGACAACTCTTGCGTCTCAGACTCTGATGCATGTTTCAAAAACTAGCGAGCAGATTACATGAAGTATCTGCTAGGAAATGCGTGCGGATCACAAAGTCACTTCGATGCATTGGAAAAGAGGTAACTCCAATCCCTACCTATTATGGTTTATCTAATGTTTATTGTTTTATCAAAGAATATACTGTAGTAGTTGCAGATGAATACTGCGTCGTAGCATTAGACATGGCCCTATGCGGGATACCTTCCAGATGGTCGGTTGTGCATAAGAAGACACTGACCACATGGGATCAGTGCAGAATTAAGATGCAAATCCGGTTCATTGATAAGGTTACCCTATCATTCGAGAAATACAATGGATAGATGGATCCAAGAGAGCATATTCGGGTCTGTTCAGAAGCATGGAGGGAAAGACCACAAATAGAATGGGTGCATCTGTTTGTGCACACATTGGAGGAACTGATTCCAAAGAAGTGGTACCTAGACCTAGAGCTGCGCAGAGGCATAGTGGATTGGTCTGTCCTAACTGCCAGTTTCCAGCAAGATTTCAGTTTCGAAGAGGAACATCTGAGTATTAATGACGCAATGCAAGTTATTAAGAAAAAAATATTCATCCCAGATTATACACAAGGAAAGATGACACTCGAAGAATTCTTTGGGGTAGAATGCATACCTGAGATACTACAGCTGGAATGGGAGGAGTAGCTAGAACATGCTCTTGATTGTTATCACATCGATGTAGGAACCGAGGAAAAAGCAGATAGTGATGAAGAGGACCCGCGCAATATACAAATACCTGATTCAGAGGGCTCGCGCAAGGTAGAAGGACCTCCGTTGGAAATTCTAGATATGAATGGACCTCTGAAAACAAGAAAAGTGAACACTGGCACGAGCAAAGAGCCAAGGTTCGCAGCTATTGGGGATTATTGGGATGAAGATACAGTTGAGGAGGTCATGGGAATATTACAGGAATATCAAGAACTATTCCCAACCAAGTTCACAGAGATGAAAGGTATCTTGGGAGACTTAGGAGTGATTAAAATCCCTCTTAAGCCTGGCGCGAAGCCTATGAAACAAATACCATATAGAATAACCCGCGATACAAAGAACGAGTTAAGGTAGAACTCGATAAGATGCTCGATGCAGGGATCATTGAGCTAGTTGAAGAATCCAAGTGGATAAGCCCGATGGTTATCCAGGATAAGAAAACAAAGGGTGAAATCAGAATTTGTGGGGATCTCAGGAAGCCGAATGACGCTTCGATGCATGACCCATTTCCTACACCTTTTACAGATGAAGTGCTAGATAATGTTGGAAGGAATTAGGTGTATTATTTTACTGGTGGATTCTCTAGATATCATCAGATCAGGATTGATCTAGCAGATAGGCACAAGACTACTTTTGCTATAGAATGGGGTTCGTTCCAGTACACGGTGATGCCTTTTGGGCTGAAGAACGTACCTGCCATATTGTTAGGAACCCATGTCAACCCTTCTATTTACTTTGTTAGTATATTGTTGTTGGACGCATATGCTTTGTAACTCGTCCTGTAGTATTTGTTGATCCATAGTTGTGTTATTGTTGTTTGGCGCATATGCTTTGTAAGTCACCCATAGTATTGTTGATCCATAGTTTGTATTGGCCCATGGTTTTGACCCATAGTGTTGGCTCCTAGACTTGGTATATAAGTGTGTGTTGAGGCCTATGACGGCACCGTGAAGTTATTTGTATTGAGCTTTCTCAAAGGAGGTTTCTCCCTTGAAGTGGTCTGCAATCAATATAAAAGTGATTATGAGTTCTGTCATTTCTGCTATTTCGCATATTCTTATTAATTAATTGTTGCAGGTTTTTCACATCTGGTATCAGAATACTTTCTTGGGCTCGCTAGGTGAAATTTCTGCCAAAATCTTTTTTTCGCAACTATTGCAGCTTCAGATCTGGGAATAATCCCTATCCGCTTAACTATGGGAAGTACTTGGGCATAATCCCTAAAACTAATTGTGAGGAGTACCATAGGAACCCCAAAGTAGCTAAACCATTGAGAGGACCTGCCAGCGAAAAGGGCAACGACCCCTACCTAATTGACTAGTTCCCACCAGTGACGTAAACCAAGAGTTGTCGTTTGTAGCAAAGCGGTTATTAGTTTTACCTAAGCCATGGAGTGAGGGGTACTTCCCCAATACGCAAGCCGTCAGATAGCATTGGTGGCCAAGTGAAACCCCTGAACTATTAGGAAGCCGCACATACCTGGGGTGCACATCTATTTTCAACTGAACTGTTGTCGCGTCGTTTCAGATCCATTCTGAAATTCATTCGAGATCCAGCCGTTTTAGATCTATTTCAGATCCAGCCGTTTTCGATCCAGTCGGCACTATTTCAGATCCCTCTATTTCCGATCACTTCCATGTCGTTGCAGATCTATTTGTTTTTTGGCCATATCTCCCTTGTTTTCACTCTATTTTCCCTGAAACTTCACTGACACCCCTGCAATCCCATTCTGCGTATTTCATTCATGAGGACCCTATCCCAAATTCCACTTCCCAAAGGCTGAAATCCCACATTTGTCTAGGGTTTTCCATAACTTCTTCGGATTTCAATCAATTGCCTTCAAATGTTTCCATTGAGTTCCTTTCTTAATTCTGCTTCTTTGTCCCTCTCTGCCTAATTTTCTCATTCTTTCACCCCGCTTCTAAAATCCCCATTTTTTGCTTCCCTGTCCATCAGAAAGTGTCCAAAACCTAGTCAAACCCCAATTACCCCTCTGAGTTTCTCCCAAATCCAAATTTCCCTTTACTAAATAAGATTTTGTTTGTGTTTTTCAATCTGTTCCAAGAAAAAAAAAAAAAAAAACTCCTGGTTATGATTGTCACCCGTTCCCAACCAAAAACCATGGAGGAAGCACTTGCAGCCATCCAAACCAAACTCCAAGATATGGATGAAAAATCTATCAGCCTCCATCTTCAGCATTCAACCATGAATAATAACCAACAACAAGAATCTTCTGCAGCCACTGGGTTCTCTTCTTCTAGCAATTTCCATGGTCCGAAGCTTGAATTTCCTCACTTCAATGGTACTGATCTGACTGGATGAGTCTATCATGCAGAACAGTATTTCAGTCTGCATAATACTTTTGATGTCCAAAAATTTCCACTTGCATCCTTTCATTTGCAACAGGAAACCCTTCAATGGTACCGTTGGTACATCAAGGCTCATGACAAGCCAAAATGGACAGATTTTTGCCAACTCCTTTTGCAACGATTTGGTCCTAGTGCTTTTGATGACTTCACCAGAGCACTCACTAAACTCCGTCAAATTGGCACTATGAGAGAGTATCAGACCAAATTTGAGAAACTATCCAATCACATAGAAGTCTTGTCTAATGAATTCTACAAGAGTTGTTTTATCAGTGGTCTTAAGGATGAAATCCGGTCAAAGGTTAAAATGTTATGTCCCAACACAATGATGGAAGTCCTAGGGTTCGCTAAGTTGGAAGAAGACAAGATTGCAGCCCAACAGTGCTCCAAACCCACTTTTGTTCCCTTCCAAAATGTGGGTTCTCAACGACCTCCCATTCCGCCAGCAACTCGACCAACTCCTATCAAGCCTTTGTCTGAAACAGAGATGCAGGCATGCAGAGAAAAAGGGCTTTGTTATAACTGTGATGAGAAATTCACTCGGGGACATAAATGTGTTCAACAAAAGCTCTATCTCTTCGATATGGATTCTCCGCCTGCCTCTAAAATTGGTGACGAAGCTCCAGATACAATGGATGCTTAGGTTGACATTCAGGAGCCTCCTATTGACCCCCCATCTCAGGATGAACAACCAGAGATATCTCTCCATGCTTTATCTGGCATCACCACCCCCCCAAACAATGCAGGTCAGGGGTTATTTCAAGAAGCTTCCTCTTACAATACTCATTGATTCTGGTAGCACTCATAACTTCATTGACCCCTGGATTGCCAAATAGGCTGATTGTTTTGTCCATCCTTGCTCCAACCTTGAAGTCATGGTTGCCAATGGAGGCACCTTACCTTGCAAGGGAAAGTGTCACAATGTGTGTATCTCTCTGGAAGATTATAACCTGCGCTATGACATGTTTGCCTTATCCTTAGGACGATGTGATGTGGTTTTGGGCATTCAATGGTTACGCACACTTGGCCCCATCTTATGGGATTTTGCTAAACTTTGGATGCAGTTTTTAGTCAGTGGGACACAACACAAATTTAAAGGCTTACAACCAGGGTCTCTCCACATCATCAGTTCACATCGCCTGGAAAAGATCCTTAAGAAGAATTCACATGGTGTCATCGCTCAACTCCATTCCATTCAGATGCACCCATCAATAGTCTCCATTACCTCCTTGGATAGATATCCAGGTGTCTTTGTTGCACCAGTGGGATTTCTGCCTTCAATAGACCTTTCCGGTAAGCATTTATCCATGTCTACATCTTAGTAGGAAATGATGGCTATTTTGCATGCAGTACCGACGTGGCAGCCATCCCTATTAGGGAATTACTTCTGCATCAAGACTGATCTCCAGAGTCTGAAAAATTTCCTAGAACAGCGGGTCTCCTCCCCAGCACACCTGAAATGGGTTATCCACCTCATGGGTTATGACTATGCGATCACTTACAAGAAGGGTAAGGACAATATGGTGGCAGATGCTCCTTCTCGTGCATTTGATGACCCAGTTTATCTTACAGCTATTTCTCTACTTGTTCCAAATGTTCGGATATCCACATCATCTTTTCCAGGATATTGCATGCAATTAGGGTTTGCATGCACTTTGCATGCATCCCAGTCACCAGGTTGATGCCTCCAGCACCTTAGCCACCTTATTCTAGCACCCGGGAGCCACTTACTTCAACGTTTTAGCCCTCCTAGTCAGGAAGGCGCCCACTTCTCACCTACTACCAGAGAAGGGTGCACTTCTTCACCTACCACTGCAGTTCCACTTCAGTTACACTCAGTTAGCTCCGATTCTCCCTGATTTGAGGCTAGTTTCACTCTCGACTGACTGTTTCACTTCCGTTGGACCTCCAAATTGACTAGATGACTTGTTCTGACTTCATTTAGCCTTCCATGCACCCTCCACTGAGCCTCCTTCCCTTAATCAGTGCTACACACTTCAATTACACTTGTTACACTCAGTTAGACTCAGATTGACACCTGGATGACTGGTTCTTGTGCATTGATGACCACCATCGATTGATGATGAGGACTCCTAGTTGGAGTCAAACTACTCCATTCAGTGATTTGAATGACCTCCTTAGGAAATTCGAATTGCTCAATCATTGTTGCTGTATGGTATTGTAATTATTCACCCTCATTGGGATATTGAGCACTAATGCATGTTTTGCACAGTTTTACACCATATTTTCTATGTTCATCTGTTGTGATTGATTTACTTGTTCATTAGATCTGCTGTGACTAATTTTACATGGTATCAGAGCAATGCAGGGACAAGATCTCTTTTCTACATGTTTTTTTACAAGAAGATTTGAGTGAATTGCTCAAAAATTGCAAAAAGTTTTGGCATGAAAGATCTCAAGGGCATTCGCTCCTATGCATGCAAAGCTTGAAAATACATCCAATACCACTCCAGAAGCTTGAGTTTCCACATAAATCCTGGATCTGATACATTGGACCCATTCAACATTGTTTGATCTCCAATCCCAGGTGTGATGCAACTCTGAAAGGGTGGATTGTTCGACCTCATTGTTCTTGGTTTATTGTGATTTGCAGGTTATTGTCTCCATCATTTGCATTCACTACTCTGCCCTTGCAAGCTCCTCTACATCAGTGTGCACTCGCTCCTAGAAATGGAATACTCTTCTTCAAAGCCTATCCTCACCCCATTCAATTATTTTGATTGGAAATATGATATGGAGATCATATTACGTTCAAAAGGTTACTACCGAGTCACTCTTGGTCTTGAATTGGAGCCAAACAACTTGTCAGATAGAACCAAACACTACAACAAGCTTGATGAAGCTTATGGTCTTCTTTGTCTCTCCATCTCCAAATATCTTCACTTCCATCTCAGCGGATTGAAGACTCCAAAAGCTATATGGGAGCAACTTGAAACACTATTTGGCAAGCAAGACGAGCTTAGGGATTTTCAATTAGAGAATGAGTTGATTGCCCTTAGTCCTGAGAATTTCGAGACCATTAATGAATTCTTCACAAAATTCGAGAACTTGAACTTGCAGTTGAAGAACAGTGGAGTTATCAAAGAGGATAAACAATTGATCATCTCCATTCTCAACAAGCTTGGTAAATATTATTCGGTATTTGTCTCTACTTTCAATTCTGGTAGGCTAACTACCCCGAATTGGAAGATGCCTACCTTGAATGCCTTCATTGAGTCCGTCACAAAAGAGCATGACAAGTTGATTCAAATGGGGTCCATAAGCTCCAACGATTCAGCCCTATATGTTCAAGGACCCAAGATCTCGAATGGTAAAGGAAAGCAAAAGAAGGAGAAGCCCAAATTCGAGCCTCACAAGTAAAGAGAGAAAGGAAAACAGACAGATGCACCATCCAGTTCAAAGTTAAAGCAAAAGGGAAAAGAAGGTAACCAAATATCTAAATGTACTTATTGCAACCGTGGCTTTCATCCTGAAAGTTCATGTATGAAGAAGACTATAGATCAAATGGCCCTCCTTTTGGAAAAGAACAACATAACTCTTCCTGATGGTGCAAGGAAGAAGGATAGGAATGATGATCATGAAAGAGGACAAGCACTCATAGAAACTGTTTCGAAGCCCGCTACTCTCTTGATAGATTCGGGTGCATCGAATCATATGGCTGCAAATATTGATTCTTTTTCTTCATTCGATCCAAACAGCTCCATCCCCATCCATTCGGGAGATGACTCAAAAATTTCTTCAAAGGGCAAAGGTACGATTCATGTAGATCATGGAAGCTTTCAGAATGTTCTCTATGTGCCTTCCTTGGCTTCAAATCTTCTTTATGTGTATCAAATGACACACACTGGTGAACCGAAGCAAGTTACATTCAGCCCTAATACAGTTGAAATTTCTGATATGAAAAGTGGAAGACTTGTTGCAGTCGGAAAGGCAAACCACACTGCAAAATGCTATGAGTTTTCACACTTTATTCCGCTTGCAAAGCCCACTGCTCTTCGCACACATGGTAATGAGGTTAGTAGGCTTTGGCATGAAAGATTTGGACATCTTAATTATAAGTATTTTCTGCTGCTATCAAACAAATCTATGGTAGATGGTCTTCCACAACTCCGTTCCTCGAAGGGAATATGCACTGGTTGCATTATTGGGAAGCACCCCGAGCACAGATTCGACCGCGGAAAAGCTAGCAGAGCTTCTATAGTTTTGGGGTTGATACATTCTGATATCAGTGGTCCACTGCCCCATATGTCATTAAATGGTTCAAGGTATGTTTTGACATTTATTGATGATTTTTTCCGCTTTACATGGGTATTCTTTTTCAAAAACAAGTCAGAAGTGCTTGGAAAATTCAAGGATTTTAAGGCTTCTATTGAGATCGCCACTGAGAGCAAGATCAAAGCTATTAGATATGATAATGATGGAGAATATATCAAGTCTGAGTTGCTGCAACTTTGTGCCCAAAGCGGAATTCAGATCCAACATACAGTTCCCTACACACCCCAGCAGAACGGTGTAGCGGAAAGGAAAAATCGGTCACTGAAAGAGATGGCTACATGCATGATTGAATCAAAAGGTTTGGCTGCAAATATTTGGGCTGAAGCAATCAATATTTTTGCATACATACAGAACCATGTTCCACATTCATCCGTGAAAGTTATGACTCCTTTAGAAGCATTCTTTGGTCACAAACAGGATGTGTCAAATTTGAGAGTTTTTGGCTCTACTGCATGGGCTAGAATTCCTTCCAAGAAGAGACGAGCTTTGGATCCACAAAGTATTGAGTGCATGCTGATAGGATATGGGGAAGAATCAAAAGCATATAAACTCATGGATATCAGATCTAAAAAGATATTCATAGAGCGCAGTGTGCAATTTGAAGAACCGCTTCAAGAATTGCAACTAGTCAAGGAAGAGACTGCCGATTCACCGCCTTCACCAGAAGAAGATCCGTGCAGCGATAATGAAGGTATGAGTTCTGATATTTCTGATATTGTAGCAGCATATGATGATCATAACATATCAGGTTCAGAATCCGCCCATTACGATCCTCCTCAGTTACCAAAGTGGGCCCAAAACACTCTTCAATCTGTTGGTTCGAACCTTGGAAATCCTGTTGATCCGAGACGAACAAGAGCAGACTTTCAAAGAGCAGGTACGGCCCTTTCTATTGATGATCCATTACTTCCTGAGATTTGTTATTTGATGGCTATTTTAGATCCCACATCATACTATTCTTCCCACCGAGATCCGAGATGGCAAAGTGCCATGGATGAAGAGTACAGTTCTCTTCAAAAGAACAACACATGGGAGCTAGTTTCTCTTCCACCTGGAAGAAAATTAGTGAAGTGTAAATGGGTCTACCGCACGAAATTTTCTGCTGATGTCTCTATCAGAAAATACAAAGCAAGGTTGGTGGAAAAAGGTTTCTCCCAAGTCCAAGGAGTGGATTACACTGAGACCTTTGCACCAGTTGCAAAGATGGATTCCATCCGCATTGTTTTGGCTATTTCCGCATCCAAGCACTGGGAAGTGCACCACATGGATGTGAAGAGTGCATTTCTACATGGAGAACTTTCTGAAGAGGTATATATGCAGCATCCATAGGGCTACACATCAGATCCATCATTAGTTTGCAGATTGAAGAAATATTTGTATGGGTTAAAACAGGCCCCAAGAGCTTGGTATGCAAAGATGGACTCCTTCCTTCTTTCTCAGAATTTCCAAAGATGCAAATCTGATCTGAATGTGTATCTTCAGCGAGATAAAGGTAATTTGTTGGTTATTGTACTTTATGTTGATGATCTTCTCATTACTGGTAGCACTCTTACTTCAATAAACAAGCTAAAAACTGCCTTAAATCTAGCTTTTGACATGAGCGATTTTTGATTGCTGAGTCACTTTTTGGGCTTGGAGATAGCTCAAAATTTTGATGGGATCACTATATCTCAGCAAAAATATGCTTCCAACCTATTATTGAAGTTTAATATGGATGAATGTAAGGCAGCCCCGTTCCCATTCCTCTCAGAAATCAGTCTTGAGGAGGGAGATTCTACACCGCTTGCAGATTGCAGTATGTATCGACAGTTGATTGGTTCACTACTTTATTTGACACACTCAAGGCCTGATATTTCATATGCCATGAGTGCCGTGTCAAGATATATGCAACAGCCACATGAGATTCATTGGCGAGCAGCCAAGCGGATCTTGCAGTATGTGCAAGGTACGAGACAGTTTGGCATACATTATGCTGTAGATTCTGAGCTTGATTTCATTGGTTTTACTGATTCAGATTGGGCAGGTGATAGCATTGATCGGAAGTCCACTTCCAGTTATGTTTTCATGATTGGTCATGGTGTTATTTGCTGGTCCAGCAAAAAGCAATCAGCCATTGCACTTTTTTCAGCAGAGGCAGAGTATCGAGGGGCAGTCAATGCCTGCATTCAGGCAGTTTGGTTGCAGGGTATTCTTTCCGAGTTTGGTTTTGGTGGCACTACTTTGACTGTCCTATTTTGTGACAATCAAAGTGCTATCAAGATCTCCACAGATCCAGTTCAGTGGCAGAGGACCAAACACATTGAGATTCATATGCATTACATTCGACAGTTGGTGCATGACCACACCATCATTCTGCAATATTGCCCTACTAATGAATAAATTGCAGACATCTTCACCAAGAGCTTCACTGAGAAGAAGTTCTCTTACCTCCGTTCACTGTTGGGGGTGAGTTCCATCATGGTGGAGACAGATTGATCCATCATTATGCTTTAGCTTGAGGGGGGGCTTTCTTCCCACTAGGTTTTCCCTCTTTCCTCACTTAGTTTGTTTTCAGCATTTTTTGGATTATTTTATTGGGGTGACCTTTGGTCTTAGTTACCAGGGCCCCACATTATTTTTTGCACATCATAGTCTAGCTTGAGGGGGGGTGTTTGGATATCCACATCATCTTTTTCAAGATCTTGCATGCAATTAAGGTTTGCATGCATCCCAGTCACCAGGTTGATGCCTCCAGCACCTTAGCCACCTTATTCTAGCACCCGGGAGCCACTTACTTCAGAGTTTTAGCCCTCCTAGTCAAGAAGGCGCCCACTTCTCACCTACTGCCAGAGAAGGGTGCACTTCTTCACCTACCACTGCATTTCCACTTCAGTTACACTCAGTTAGCTCCGATTCTCCCTGATTTGAGGCTAGTTTCACTCCCGACTGACTGTTTCACTTCCGTTGGACCTCCAGATTGACTAGATTACTTGTTCTGACTTCAGTTAGCCTCCCATGCGCCCTCCACTGAGCCTCCTTCCCTTAATCAGTGCTACACACTTCAGTTACACTTGTTACAC
Source organism: Larix kaempferi (assembly GCA_027924585.1). NCBI lineage: Eukaryota > Viridiplantae > Streptophyta > Pinopsida > Pinales > Pinaceae > Larix > Larix kaempferi. Next base: position 36,060,875 of record BSBM01000091.1, on the reverse strand, counting down.
TCAATTAGACTCAGATTGACACCTGGATGACTGGTTCTTGTGCATTGATGACCACCACCGATTGATGATGAGGACTCCTAGTTGGAGTCAAGCTACTCCATTCAGTGATTCGAATGACCTCCTTAGGCAATTCGAATTGCTCAGTCATTGTTACTGTATTGTATTGTAATTATTCACCCTCATTGGGATATTGAGCACTGATGCATGTTTTGCACAGTTTTACACCATATTTTCTATGTTCATCTATTGTGATTGATTTACTTGTTCATTAGATCTGCTGTGACTAATTTTACACCAAACTGGTTGCAATATGTTCAACAGGGCTATCTCTTCTATGAACTCCATGCTTCTTCATCAGCAGGGCACTCTGGGTTCCTCCAAAAGTATGACTGGGAACAATGTAACTTATTTTGGCAGGGAATGAAAATGCCAATTCAACAGATGGTGGTTGACTGTGATACTTCCAGGTCAACAAGGGTGAAACGACACTCCTTTTGGGACTGCTCGAACCCTTTCCCATCCCTACACAGATTTGGACAACTATTTCTATGGATTTCCTAGAAGTGCTCCGGTGGTACAATACCACATCTACAAGGACACCATATGAAGCAGTCTATGGATAGGCATTGCTAGTTCTTCTTCCATACACCCTCAACAGCTCCCTAGTTCAAGCAATTGACTTGGTTCTTCGAAATTGTAATCAGATTCTTCTCATTCTGCAGGACAATCTTTAGATGGAAAGAATTCGACTGAAACAACAAGCCACTCAGCACAGTTTAGAATGCACTTTTCATGCAGCTGATATGGTTCTTCTTCAGCATTCCAAGCAATCCTCCTGAAACTCAAAAGGCGTCAGTGGCCTGGAATGCAACCCGAAGATGCTACAGGGGAACCACTCCATCCAATTCTGCATCACTTTCCACATCTAAAGCTTTGAGGACAAATCTTTTTCTAAGGGAGAGGGGATGTTAGGAACCCATGTCAACCCTTCTATTTACTTTGTTAGTATATTGTTGTTGGACGCATATGCTTTGTAAGTCGTCCCGTAGTATTTGGTTATCCATAGTTGTGTTATTGTTGTTTGGCGCATATGCTTTGTAAGTCGCCCATAGTATTGTTGATCCATAGTTTATATTGGCCCATGGTTTTGACCCATAGTATTGGTGCCTAGACTTAGTATAGAAGTGTGTGTTGAGGCCTATGAAGGCACTGTGAATTTATTTGTATTGAGCTTGCTCAAAGGAGGTTTCCCCCTCGAAGTGGCCTACGATCAATATAAAAGTGATTCTGAGTTCTGTCATTTCTGCTATTTCGCATATTCTTATTAATTAATTGTTGTAGGTTCTTCACACATATTTTCTAGAGTGGTAGTCGCCGCATTCAAAAACTTCATACACAAGTTCTTAGAGGTTTATTTTAATTATTGGACCATTTTCGGATTACTAACGAACCTTGCTGCAAACCTCAGGGTGATGCTGGAAAAATGCAGACAACATCAAATTAGACCTTGTGTGCCCTACGAAATTTTGTTGGGAGACATTGTGTGCAAACAGGGCTTTATGGTAGACCTTGCTAAGATCGCAGTCATTGTAAACTTGCCTACACCCAACTCAGTTAAGCAGCTGCGCACTACACTGGGGCATACCGGTTATTATAGGAAGTTCATAAAAGGGTATGCGCAGATAACCACAGCTATGGAAAATCTCCTAAAGAAAGACGTACCATTCATTTGGAATGAGGACTGTGAGAAAGGATTTGAAAAATTGAAAGAGAAAATGGTCACTGCACCGATCCTAGTTTTCCCAGACTGGGAGAAGCCATTTCGCATCCATGTGGATGCCTCATGCATAATAGTGTGCATTGTTCTTGCTCAACCAGGAGAGGGAGGTATGGATCATCCCATTGCATTTTCCAGTAGAAAGTTTTCTTCTACCGAGAAAAATTATACCACTACTGAAAGAGAAGGACTCGCTATAGTCTATGCGCTGCAGAAATTCAGACATTACTTGCTTGGTGCACATTTCTCCATGTTCATTGACCACTCTGCTTTGAAATACTTGGTCAATAAGCCAGTGTTAGGGGGGCGCATATGCCGATGGTTACTACTCTTTCAGGAGTATGATTTTGAAATTGTTGTTAAGCTAGGCAGGTTGAATTTGGGACCTGATCATCTGTCAAGAATTGAGTCAAGAGAGGAACCCACAAATATGGAGGACAATCTTCTTGACACACAGCTGTTTTCTATACAAGTTTGTGATGATTATTATAAGGACATCATTGACTTTCTGACTACTGGGTTCACACCCACAAAGTTCACTAGGAAGCAAAAGAAGCAACTCGTTGTGCGCACATCAGACTTCACCATAATCGTAGGTCAGGTGTACAAGTTGTGACCGGATGAAGTACTGCACAGATGTGTATTAGAATATGAGAAACCATTCATATTGGCATAGGCACATTTAGGAGTCGCAGGAGGCCACTGTGCAGGAAGAGCTACCACGTAGAAGATATTGCGCACAGGGCTATGGTGGCCTACGATTCATAAAGATTTGAATAAGCATTGCTAGAGCTACGACGTGTGTCAAGGGACAGGGAAGCCATCGTGCAGGGATGAGATGCCACTAAACCCGCAGTTAACTTTGCAGGCATTTGAGAAATGGGCTATTGATTTTGTGGGTCCTATCAACCCACCAGGGAAGAGAACTGGTGCGAGGTACATTATTATCGCAACTGATTACCTCACCAGATGGGTAGAAGCAAAGCCAGTAAAAGATTGTAGCATAGCTACAACTGTAGAGTTTATCTATGAGAACATCCTGACAAGGTTCAGATGCCCGAAGATTTTGATGAGTGATCAAGGCACTCACTTTTTGAACAGAACAATTGAAGCATTGACCGAAGAATTCTACATTCACCATCAACGCAGCACACCATATCATCCATAGGCGAATGGAACTATTGAAGCATTTAACAAAGTGTTGGAGAATGTGCTAACTAAGATATGCAACATTAATCGGGACGATTGGGACCTATGCATCCCCTCGGTATTATGTGCATACAGGACTACATGCAAGAAACTGACTGGCCATACCCATTTCAGGTTGGCCTAAGGACAAGAATCAATAATGCCAATGGATTACATCATTCCCAGCTTGAGAATAGCTGTGTTTACAGGCATGGCAGACTGCAGAGTGCTAGAGGAAAGGCTGCTGCACTTGGTTGGTCTGGAAGAAGATCGCTTCGTCGCAGGCTTCCACCAACAAGTACAAAAGGAACGTGAAAAAGCATGGCATGACCGCCACATCAAGAAGCAATGCTTCTAGGTAGGTGATCTAGTCCTCCTATATAATAACAAGTTTATGAAATTTCCTGGAAAATTTAAGATGCATTGGCTTGATCCATATAATGTAATGCATGTTACTAACGGTGGTGCAGTTCAGTTAGCCACTTTAGCCACAGACACCTTGCCCAATTTGATCAATGGAAGAAGAATAAAGCTTTACCGCGATAGCCCTAATTAGCAAAGTCTTGTATGATCCAAGGAGGTGTACCGCGCAACACTTCTAAAGCTATGCGGAAAAAAAAAAAATTGCTCCTATCAGAGAAAGGAATAGCTGTGCCGAGATGAATAATGCAATTGAAGGTGCGCAACACAGGCAAACATAAGTATGGGAAATCTGCGCCATACACTGAACACTGACAGCATGTCAGGACAAGAAAATATGACCACAACAATTTTCAGCAGGGTATTAAACCGTTAATCAAAAGTACGCCGCCAGCTAGATCGTGCATTTATGAAAAACCCTATCCAGTCAGGAATCGTAAAGGCTAAACTGACCGGGGTCATAACGGGATCTGCCCGAGGGATTTGGAAATTAAAGTTTAACTGGCTGTGAGACAGCCTGGCATTGCTAGCCTACCCCACCAATTAAAGAAATTATACATGACATGACGTAAAGAATGGCGGAAAGAGATCAATGACCTGGAGGAATCTAATCCCATGGGACTGGCACTTAATGCCTAATCCAGCTGTTCTCAGTGCATTCAATATCATATTAGACGCAGATTTCGATGGTATTTGCTAAAGTTACTGTGACACTTATTTCTCGAGTGATTCATTAATGGCTGTAACATCCAAACATGCCCTACAAATACCCATACACTTGTCCTTATGGAACGTTACCATGAAATTCAAATTTTAACAAGTGTGAAGAGCTTAAGAGTCGAAGTAGCAAGAGTATTGATTTCCGCTGCGTTTATGTCCAAGGAGCCAAACTTAGAAGAGATCTTGGGTGCATTCAAACATTCTGGCATAAGTGGAGTCATGAAGCCTCCACAGAAGAAAGCCTCAGTAGAGAAGTCGGCCCCATATCAGAGCTCGAAGCCGAGCCAACCGAAGCAACCACAAAAGAAGGATAAGCAGTCGATGGCGGCACCGCAGAAACTAGAGGCACCGGTTACCCCGAGGCAGCTTCCGCAAGGGAACCCACCCCCACCAGTATGAGTTATTCCTGAGTACATCAGCCCCAGGAAGGCTGATGTCTCAGCACTGCAACTGCAAAAGAACCCACGTTATGAAGTTCCGATGCCGCCAATACCAAAGCGCATGAAACAAAGGGATGATCTACTGAGAAAGATCATGGAATGAAAGTTTATTGATTTCAATCTGCAGGATGCCGAGCGATCTCCTCATCTACAGGTTGATCAATATATGTGTAGTGTCGACAATCTGACCATAAACAAGCCAAAGATTGTTCTTATGGATTGGGTAGTACCACTACACCAGGCCGACCTGCTTAACCTATTGCGCATCCCACATTTTGAGCACAACAAGCAATATAAAGCTATGGTACGCACCCTACTCTCTTGCATGCACCAGGGATATATCTAGTTAGATTTCAAAGTCAATATTACTCTGGATCTCATCACTAGGATCATAGGGTTGATCAAGAAAGGTGACGACCCTTCCAAAGAGTTTGTGGGCAAGAAAGATGATCAAGAACTCGCTGCAAACATCAAGAGCACATTTAATTTGTCCAGAGGAGCTAGGGGGTATGAAATAGACCCCATTCCAATTAGACCTCTATGGTTCTCAATTCAGCTGCTGGCAGGACGACTTCTACGGAAATCCAGACCTACGCAGGTATCAGCTTCAGCTATCGCCTTAGCTACAAAAGCTATGGATGGCGACGAATACAATTGGGTGAACTTCTTGTTGAATGAGTTATTACTGGACATTGAGGATGTCCAGGATAAGGGGATTCCCTTCTACTTTAATTGGCTACTGGTCCTCATCGCCTTTGTGGGATTGAGAGAACCCAACTATTAGTGTTGCCTACTAGTACCGCAGGATGATTGCCGCCCAGTACGATTTGCAAACATGTGGTCCTCTACCACTCCATAGAAGCAGCAAGTTAATAACCTACAATTATTCACTTTCCTCAAGCAGCTGCACACCGTGATTGAGAAGACCCCGCGCATCATGAGAGAAGTGGCCACCCATTACAAACTGTTCTTTCTTTTTGAAGTCAGGCTTCATTCAGCCGTTCCTGAATGCCAAAAAATGGTTCAAGGGACAATACCAGCTAGGAGTCCCAATGATTGAGATCATTATTGAGGAATGGCCTACTGAATGGAAAGAGCATGCCCCATAATTGCTCATTACTCCATAAAACGAAGAAGAAGAAGAATACCGCAAAGAGGATGCAGAAGTTCAAAGCGCTTCGACTTCAAATCCTGCACAGGAAGCAAGCGGAACAACGAAAGAGACACAAGTTGGTGACAAGAGGAAAGAGCCAAGCACTGGAATCCCTGAGAAGCCACCGCATAAGAAGAAAGTTAAGGCCATGAAACAACCATTGGATAGAATCTTGCACGATGATGACTATGAGATGATATCATCATGTACAACTGCACACCTAGAAGATTTCCATAACTTTACAGGAAGACAGGAAGAGCCGGATTAGGCACAGGTCCAAGACAGTATTGACAAGTTGACTAGTTTGGTCTTGAGGATAGAGCAAGTCTACCGTGACTTTGCTCAGGAGACCGACCGCCATGACCAAATAGGGGAACCAAGTGACACGATGCGTAGAACACCCGACTTCACAATGCGGGCATGCATCATCAAGATTGCATCTGCATCCATTCTATTCCCCACAGATAATATGACGAAAATTATGAGATGGTTGTAGCAGTTGGAGCTAAACATAGCCATGATTTTGTTGATGTATTTGTAACTTCAGAATGTATTTCATATATGTATATTGTATTCCTATAGAGATGTTATTATTCCTCTATACGGAAGTATCATCATTTATATTGTAAGTGTCGTAACTTATACTTGATGGGTTAGTAGACCACCTTGGTGAGGTCGACCCTATATAAGTCATGTGGGTCAAAGGGTTATTAGACCACCCTATTGGGGATCTACCCTGTCAGCATTATGTTATGTGGTTAAGTTAAGGCCGACCTAGTAAAGGTTATTAGGCAAGTCAAGTCAAGTATAAATAGAGTGCAGGAGGCACTCTATTTGATCATTCACTTTCTCACTCATACTCTCATTGGAGAGTGGCGCACTTATGGAGGAGGAGAAGCTGCTGCTAGAAGATGACTATCTCTTATGCTTGGGTTGTATCATTTCTCTATCTATCTCTGAGGAGGTTGTGGGGTTTTTCATCTTCTTGTTTTTCCCCGGTGAAACTCTATTTCTCTTGTGTGCTTGCAATATTTTTGTCCATGTTTGATATGTTGTAGATAAGCTGTACATGTTATTATCTCAGTTAAGATCCTAAATCAGATTGAAATTCTGAGAAACTAACATGGTATCAGAGCTAGCCTGAAATAAGCAATGGTATGGCATTTATGACACTTGTTGCACTTGCGAAACTAGGGCTTGATATAGCAAAAACCATTCATCGTAGCGCTTTCACTATAAATCCATTTTGGCGAAGTTTCGGTATCTGAAAATTTTACAGGTCAAAGATAAGATCCCAATGTACCTTTGTTCGAAGCACAACTTCTAATTCATTGTACTTTGTGTTTTATGATCTTTACAATCTAGGGTTTCTGCCTCTTCCAGATCTCAGTCATAAACAGGTGACCTAGGAAAAAAGGTCACAATTGGGCTAGGAATCTCCAAATGAAATTTCGTAAAGAGTGATAGGTAGGACAAGGACTATACTTTCCCATGCCAAAGGTTCAGAGGCTTAAAGTGCACCAATGACATGTGGCACTCCATAAATTTCGCTCTCCTGTTTTATCCCATAAACAGGTCATGTTGCGACACTTGGCATAACTCTCTCTTAGAGAATCCAATTGAGGTCAAACCTGTGGCGTTGGAAACATGACAGGTCATGCTACCACAGGTCGCATTTTCAGACCCTGTGGATTCATAATTTTGGATTTACACCAGAAACAATTAGGTGCATATTTTTGTCAAAATAGAATTGGATTTTGAGCACCTTCATTCATGGCTCTGGGAATTTAGGGTTTCGGAGAATGTTGAAATTTTTGTATCAGAGACCATGGCTGAATGATCCTCATCAAAATCAAAATTTAGAGACCAAGATCGAATTTTTTGGTTGGGTAGAAGGCCGGGCTTGATCAAACAAGGGCCAACATGTCTTGTTACACTAAAGATATAGGATTTATGCCATATCCATATGAGCAAGCCCGAGGAACAGTTCATTTTAACTATTCACATGTAGCTTCATTTCTATCTATGGACCCGGTATTTAGCCGGTCCTCTAAGTTTCTTATGGTTACCAATTTCCTTTTGCGTGAAATGTCTTAATCATTAAGTTATTTTATCTATTGATCCAAATTTTACAGTTCTTCCTACATTTTTGCTCATTCCTTCCCTATTGTAGGAAAAGACAAAATGTCTTCCACATAAAGTTGTTCGTCTTTCATTCTTAGCTTTGTAATAGAAAATTTGTTCTTTTTACATTCTTAACTAACAAATTGATTAGCTCCAATAAAACAATAGACCTGCACTTTAATGTTTTAGTGTTGCTCTAAATTTAGCATGCTTTCACTCTTAGTAATGGACTAATATGCATCTCAGTTTGCTTATCTTATGCTGCACAAAATCCAACTTTGACTTTTAACATATTTTTTACATGTTTTTAACTTTGATTTTTAGCATAGTATCCATTTTTAACTTATTTTACTCTGGCCAGAAAGGATTCATGCTATTAACGTCCTATTAGCTTCATTGATTCTCTATCATGCTTGCATTGTCCCAAAGTATAGGAAGGATTGATTTTTAGGTGATCAAATCGTAGCTTCAATTTTCCAATAGAATGGTAGTTTGCATCTTTTGTGTAGAAAATGTGAAATTTATTCATCTATACATTGTATTGATTGTATTTTTCCAAATCCATTCTGCTTCAAATTTATGAAATTATGAGAAAAAACCTTTGTATATGTAATAGAGTATTCTTTGTTTAAAAATCAAAAGATGTAATTGTCTAAGACATTAACATGCATTGATGATAATATATTTCCTACCACCTAAGATAGTGTTTCCAATCTATGTTTTCATAAATATTTATACAACCTTTTTGTTTTTTATATTCAACACAGATGCTTTATATGTCAACCTAGTTTTCCAATGGGCATTTAAATCGATTCAAGTACTTCTTGTTTTTATCAAATTTGTTTTTGTGAAAATCTTGTTCACACCAAGATCTACTCAAGCAATTACAAACTCTCAGCCATTTCCTTGCAAAAATTAGTCATAGAACACTGAAATTAGTCATGAGTATGATGCAAACAGTAAAAATCTATTGAGAAATTCTAAATCAGCCAAACTTGGGAAATGCAATGGCTATCAAAATATATAATCACATCATATATTTGAAGGCTAAAGATTCCATTTGAAATCCTCACAAAAGCAGGCTTACTAAAATATGAAACCCCCCCTAGGTGCAAAAAGTGCTTTCCAAATCACTTCAAAAGATCATGAATTGGTAAGGGAGTGGTTGGATGGTGAATTAGGCTGCAAAATCATCCTAATTACAGAATTTAGGAACAGGAAACATCATGGAGGATGAGTTGGCCAAAAAATAGCTAAAGCAAGTCAACTAGCTTTCACCTTTTCACAAAAAACAGTAAAAATTAGTAAAAGAAGGAAATTTGCCCTTATATTCTCGGAATGGATTAAAATCTAACAGAATCTCAAAATATTCTATCTAGAATCTTCAGAAGTGCACTCAAACAACTCAGGATGGCTTGTGGTTACACAATGGATGAATTTGGCCAACTACCTAGTCAACTACCTAGAAAAATAAAAAATAAAAAGACTAATAATTCTATCCTAAGTAATAAATGGTCATGGATGGGTTTAAAATACTCCAACAACCCCCTTTAAGCATGAATTTATGTGCTAAAAATCATAAATAAATAGGGCCCATCAACTTGGCATGGTCACCCTTTAACATACTGCCTTGTCCACAAAATAAGGAAAGAAGGAAAACCTCATGGGAAAAACCTCCCCGAAAACATGGACATGAACAAAATTGAAGAATTTCTGATCAATCCTTCACTCCACCACATGTTCATCCATCCCAAGCATTGATCTAAGATTAGGGTATTTTTTAAGGATTATAATATTATACTTAAATATAGTATTTGAGACAATCATTTCAGATTGAAAAAAACATATATATATATATATATATATATATATATATAGATAGATAGATAGGTAGGTGAATATTAAATATGAAACATACAATTTACTACCGAAACTTGTAAACTTTGGCGAATATTATGCTAAAAAAACATATTTTATGTAAATATAGGCGATATTAGAGACTAAAAATGACCAAATAGCGAATTTATTTTTGAAAAAAAACCCAAAAAATAGCCAATTGGAAAAGTTTTGCCCCTAAAAATTTCTGTTGCTGAGATGGTTGAAAGTCTTCTCAGCAAAAGCTTTGGTAAAGATGTCCACAGTTTTCTCAGCTGATGGGAAATATTGCAGATCATTGATGCAATCATGCACTAGACTCTTGATGTAATGCATATGGATCTCAATATTATTGGTTATTTTCCTTTGTACTGGATCACTTGAGATCCTTATAGCACTCTGATTATCACAAAATATGAATGTAGGATTGCTAAAGGAAAATCCCAAACTCTGAACTAATACCTTGTAAACACACACACTAAGTTGCAACATTCATTGATCCTCTATATTAAGTCTCTGCTGAAGAGAGTGTAATTTCATTGTGTTTCTTACTTGACCAGAAAATAGGTCCTCTTCCAAGCATGAAAACAAATCTGGAGGTGGACTTCCGATCTAGGCTATCACTAGCCCAATATGAGTCAGTAAAGCCAAGAAGATCTAGGCTAGAATTTTCAACATAGTGAATCCCATCAGACTTGGTGCCTTGCACATAATGAAAGATTCGTTTTGCAGCCCTACAATGAATCCCATGTGGTTTCCCCATGTATCTTAAAGCTACACTCACAGCATAAGCAATATTAGGTCGAGTATTAGTCAAGTACAACAAGCTTCCAACTAGTTGCATATACAAGGTGCTGTCAACCAATGGTGTAGAATCTGCTTCTTCAAGTCTTACTCCTGAAAGGAAGGGAGTCTTTGTAGGCTTGCAATCGGCCATCTTGAACTTCTTTAGCAATTATGAATCATATTTTGACTGATATGTCTTAATTCCAGACTTGTATTTTGAAATCTCAAGCCCCAAAATCTGCTTAAGTATTTCCAAGTCACTCATGGAAAAAGATTGATGCAAGGAGGTATTTAATGAAGATATTTTATCAATAGATATACCTGTGATTAATAGGTCATCAAAATATAACACAATAATGAATATTGAATCATCAATCAAATTCATATAAACATTCGGATCAGACTTGCATCTACTAAAAAAATGTGACAAGAGGAAGTTGTCCATTTTGGCATACCAAGCCATGGGGGCTTGCTTAAGGCCATACAAAGACTTATTCAACCTTCACACAAGGTTATGATATGATGTATACCCTTATAGATACTGCATATATATATCCTCCTCAAGATACCCATTGAGGAAAGCACTCTTGACATCCATGTGATGCACTTCCCAATGCTTAGATGTAGAAATTGCCAGAGCTAGGTGAAAAATTCTCATTGTAGTCAAGGCCATGGACTTGGAAGAATACATTAGACACAATAATTGACTTATATTTCACATCTACACCATCAGCTACAAGTTTGGTCTTGAATATCCATTTACATCTTACCAATTTTCTACCTAGAGGAACCTTGAAAGGCTCCCAAGTTTCATTCTTTTGCACTGAATGAAAATCATCATCCATGGTTGTATGCTATTTTGGGTCATGTGAGTCCTCTTCATATGTTTGAGTATAAAATTAAACTATAAAAATAAACTTGTGAGGTAGGTAAGGATCATTCACTGAAAGAACACTCTCAAATTGTTATCTAGTCCTCCTAGGATCCCGAGGATTACCCACAAGTTCACCAACTTCTTCAAGAGTATTATCAGCCCACATATCCCTTGTAGGTGAACTTGGATCTACAATAATATGGTATTCATCATCTGATATATCAGAATCAAAACTATCAGAATAAACTTCACTTACTCTAACAGGTGGTGGTGCAGAAGGTTCTCCAATTTCAACAAATTGCAAGGGCTCTTCTTCAAATTGAACACTCCTCTCAATGAAATATTTTTGAGTGGTAATGTTAAGAAAATTATAGACCTTCAATTCTTCTGAATATCAAACAAAGAGACATAATTGGCTTTGGGGTTGCATGGCCCTCCTCTTCTCAAGTGGAATTCTAGCCCAAGCCTCGGAGACAAAAATATTGAAATGAGAGACATCAGGTTTGTGCCCAGTCCAAGCTTCAAAAGGAGTGATTACTTTCAATGCTTTATGAGTCACTATGTTTTGTATGTTGGATGCACAATTGATAGCCTCGGGCCAAAGTCTTGGAGACAAAGACTTGTCCTCAAGCATACATGTAGCCATATCTTTGAGAGATCTATTCTTCCTCTCGGCAACACCATTCTGCTGAGGTGTGTCGGGAACATTGTGTTGCATATGAATGCCAACAGAAGAACATAATTGTTGAAAATCAGATTTGAAGTATTCCCCACCATTATCATATATAAGGACCTTGATGTATCTACCAGACTAGTTCTCAGGCGAGGCTTTCAAAAGCTTGAACAAGTTGAACACTTCAGACTTTAACTTGAGGAAGAAGATCCAACAATATCTAGAAAAGTCATATATGAAGGTTATGATGTATTTTACATTGTTCAAAGACTCATGGGGGAATGGAACTGATATGTCACTATGAATAAGCTCCAAGGGTGTTGATGTTCACTTAGTTTTGGCTCTTCCAAACTTGTGCTCAACGTGTTTTCCTAGGATACAACTTTGGCAGATTGAGTCCTTTGCAAAATTTGATATTCGGAATCCCTATGACCATATCCTTATCATGAATTTTAGAGAGATACTTGTAGTTGAGATGACAAAATATCTCATGCAACAACTTGCTTGACTCATTGGAATGAGTGAGCAGATCATAAGGTGATGTGATAGGCATAAAGTGAGAAAACCTATAGAATTTTGAGTTGTCGTCAGCATACCTAATGCAACAATTCGGCCTGTGGAAATATCAGAAATTTCAACATCATTAGGTGTGAAGACAACCTTTTTGGAAGACCTAGTGTGAGTCATCTAGTGGACTGACAAGAGGTTTGTAGCAAGGCCTGGAACATACACCAAATTAGATAAAAAAAACCATACTCAAGGTCAATACTACCTTTACATTTGCAAGTAGTTTCAGAATCATCACCCAACACAATAGTTGGAACACCAGAAGAATCAAGAGAGGAGAATGTCTCTCTTGTAGACACCATATGCCTTGAAGCTACAGAATCTATGATGAAAGAGGTAGGCTTGGTTGTGCTTTCCAATGCATTAAATCTCTCCTTTTCTTTAGAATTCGAACCTCTTTCCTTCTTTCTTGCACTCTTAGGAAGAAGGATATTGGCTTTCTCAAGGAGGTGATCCATTTGATCAATGGTCTTGTTCATGCATAATCTCTCTTGATTAAATCCCCTATTGCAGTAGGTGCACTTAGGCTTCTCTTTCTTTTGTTGAGAATTCTTCTTGGAATTTGAGGAATCTACATGAGCTATATGTTTGTCTTTCTTCTGATCAGGTGGTTTCTTGAAATTGGCCTTCTTCTTGTCTCTCGAATTCTTTGAGTCTCCAGCAACCAAACAATGGTATTTTTATGTATTTTTTATTGTTCTCGTCAACATCAACTTGTCTTGCTCCTAAGTGAGATATTCCATGAATTATGCTATTGAAGGACTCTTCCAATTTCGAACTGCTAGTCTTGTAGCATGAAAGGTCAAAACATAGACTGAGTAATCTGGACAAAGCTTGGAGAGGATGTCCAAGATAAATTTCTCATCTTTTTTATCAGTGCCACATTGCTTCAATTGCATAACAAGAGACTTAAATTTGGAGAAGAAATATTGTAGGATCTCGAAATTGTTTGGACTCAGTGAAACTAGTTCATTCTCCAGTTGATGGCCCCTCAATTCATCAGTGTTGTCAAATAAATTTTGGATCTTTACCCAAAATTCATTAGGAGTGGTAAGACCATCTATATGGAAAAGAAAATCCATGTATTTACTGAGACATAGGATACCATAAGCTTCATCACTTATGTTATGCCACTTTTCCTTCTCAATGATTGCAATAGGCTCAGTTTCAATTGCCATAGTCACCCTATAGAGGCCTTTGCTCCTCAAAAGGATCCCCATTTGCGCCTTCCAGTCCAACTAATTGAATGGAGTGAGGATGATTTGGTGTGTCTCATCCATGGCATCTCTGAATTTATCCTTTGATTGGTTTGGATGCACCCCTGAGATGCTCAGTTGTGCCCTTTGGGTGATTGGATGCGCCCTCTGGATGATTGGATGTGCCCTTTCTCAGACTGGCTCATACCTGTAGTAAACAAGAAGGAGAATAGAACAACTTTCTAGTCCTTATACCATGTGAAAATATTTTTCACACCAAGATCTACTCAAGCAATTACAAAATCTCACAAACTGGCTTGCAAAAACTAGTCATACAACATTGAAATCAGTCATGAATATGATGCAAATAGTAAAACTCTATTGAATAACTCTATGTCTTCCAAAATTTGGAAATGTAATGGCTAGGAAAATATATAATTACATCATATATTTGAAGGCTAAATATTCCATTCAAAATCCTCACAAACGCAGACTTACTAAAATATGAAAAAACCCCCTAGGTGCAAAAAGTTCTTTCCAAATCACTTGAAAAGATCACAAATTGGTAAGAGAGTGGTTGGATGGGAATGTATGCTGGAAAATAATCCTAATTACATAACATAGGAAGAGGAAACATCATGGAGGATGAGTTGGCCAAAAAACTACTAAAGAAAGTCAACTAGCTTTCACCTTTTCACAAAAAACAGTAAAAAGCAGTAAAAGCAGTAAAGGCGGCCTTCTATTCTAGGAGTGGAATAAAATCTAGCAGAATCTCAAAAGATCTTATCGAGAATATTCAGAAGTTCTCTCAAGCAACTAAGGATGGCTTGTGGTCCACACAATGGATGAATTTGGCCAACTACCTAGGAAAATAATTAAAAAAGTCTAATAATTCTATCCTAAATAATAAATGGTTATGGATGGGTATAAAATACTCCAACACTTTCTATGTTTATGTGATTTAAATTCTTGTTTTTTCAACCTCTATGATTTCGTGCAAGTTCATTTTACACTGTGGGATTGTATTTGAACCTAGTTTTGAAAAATGCTACGAGTGGTCTTGATAAAAAATCGAAGCAATAAATTCCAAGCATGCACAAAATGTGAGATACTATTTTTTGTAGACCAGAAAAAGTGTCAATGAATTCTTGTATTCATGGTTCATTCTTTGTGCACAAAATGCATGCCAACAAGTGTTTTTTTTCTTTGCTAGTAAAGTCATTGACATATCGCTTATCCAGTATCCTCTATGATTTAATTGGTTTTGTTCTACACACAAGCATATTGTAAAACTTACTCTTGTTTAATGTATTCATATTGAGATATATTTGTATTTATTCCCTCTATGTTCATGCAAAGAAAAAAAAAATTAGTCTAGCCTAATGGCTTACTAGAAATTTCATTTGGTTTTAGAATTTACTGACAATATGGTTTGATATGGTGTCTCACCTATAGAAACAAAAAATAAATGGAAACAACTTGTGTCTAGTAACCATGACCACTATTCAAGATACATTGGATGTTGAATATTTTCCTGCACAAATACCTCGTTGTCTTTGCTACTGTTTATAGACAAAGTGTTTGCTAGCTTCTTCTCTTTAAATTTTTTGCATTCAAATGATAGTGCCAAATATTCTTAAGCAATAGCTATCCAAATAGGTCGTTTCCAGGCATCACATTCAATAGTCAATGTCATTTGAATGGTTGATGTAGTAAAGATTGTAGTGGTGTTCATAGCCTCCTTCAATTGTTGCATCTAATATTCCAAATGAGTTTTTCTTTAATAGGGATGTCACAAGTATTTCAATATAACAATATTTGTGGAAAAAAAAGTAGTAATATCTTCTCAAGGAAATGAATCTCGGAGATCCATGGTCTTCTTTTGTATGTGATTATCCACTAATCCTTATATATATATATATAGTCTACCTATTAAGGAATGGCATTATCCCCTTGGTTACCTCCTTAGATACTCGATACTATCCTTTGTGGGCACATTACACTATGTTAAAGCCTTCATGCAATAAATTATTGGCACATGTTCGTGAATTTTCATGCTTCAGTAATGCCCTTGAGTAGAGAAAGAAATATTGTTGGGTCTTTATATTTTTTCGGTTGCTTGAAGCTATTATTGAAAACTACTTTTACATATTAGCCGGTGAAAGCTTTTGGAAGAAAATCTATTTGATTCTGCTCACATATACAAGCTACATTCATTGTCTTATTATTTAAAATTTTACTAAAAATAGAATTTGCACTTTCAGATTGGCATGTGTTTCTAATCCTGGAGGGACAACATTTTCTTTTCCATAAGCTTATTTCAATTGTTCATAATGATATCTTTTCATGCTTGAGCATATATAGCCACTCTATCCAACCTCTTTGTTTTGTAAAATGTAATCTTTGAATTTCTCCAATTCAAAGTACTAGTATAGAATCCTCATTTGAATGAGGTGATCATGTACTCACATTCAACTTCTACATGAAAATTGATGTTATACAATGCATTTGAATATCTGAGCTGACATTCTCTTATCATGTAAAACATATTCAAGTAGTTAAAACATAGGTTGTTTAAATAAATTTTCATGTTGGTTGTGTTAAAATAAGTTATTGGGATTTAAGTGGTTCAAATATAAGTTGTTTAAATTAAATTTTGATGTTCATTGTTTTGAAATAAGTGGTTTGGTTAGTTGTAGGAGGTTTTTTTATTTTGATAAAGGATACAACCTCACAAGTAACATTATTTAAAGACATGTTGTAGACTAATTTTATTTTGAAAATTGAAAGATTAAAAGATAAATTAAAAACTTTTTAGATAGATGTTTTGTACTCGAAGTATAAATATTATATGATTCCAATGGTACAAAGAGGAAATACGTTTTTTTTAAACAAGAATGGCAGTTATTACATCCATTTGTATTTGTTAAGAAATTAATCCAATCTCCTAACAATATTCACGGACCCACAGGGACATCACCACCTCATGGTTCTTGTTTCAAAATTATAATTCTATTCATCATTTTTCCAATTTTAAGAATGCAAGATTCATTAAAACTTATTTTAAACTAGTACATAGATTCCAAACTACATCTTAAATATGATAAATATCAAAATTTTATAATAATTTTTTTAAGAAAATTAATTTCTTTTAAAATTAATTTGTGAAACTTTTTTTAAAAATTTTTCTTTTTCTTAAAAACAAAATTTAAACATATTGAATTTTAATAATGAATATATTTATTGAAAAAACATGATTACTTTAACTTCTTACTTTTTTAATATTTCCATCGCCTATTTTAAAATTTTGATGTTCAATTTTATTTTTTAATTTTTAATTTTTGTTTTTAACATTAATTTTAATTTTAATGTAATTAATGGAAAAAAAATTATGTACAACCTTTTGATTTATAAATATTATTTTATAAAGATTGCTTTATAAGTATGATTATTTTAAACTTGTAATTTTACTTAATATTAAATATCATAATATTTTATGAATGTATATTAATTTTAATAGATGAAAAATTAACTGTTTAAAACACATTTATAAAGTTATAATATTTTAAACTTATTCTTTTAATTAATATTAAATATTATAATACTTTTTGAATGTATATTATTTGAGTGAGATGAAAATCTATTTTTTTTAAACACATTTATAAGGTTAAATTTAATGTGAGAAATGGATTTTATAGGGATGGTTATGAAAATTTTAGTTTTTCTCTCTTGAATTGGAAACCTAGGATGGATAAATAGGAAGAAAAAAGGGATTCGAGTTCAGTTTGTCGTTCTGTGGCTACCTTAGTACCAGCCAGTATAAAAAGTGGAAACAATATTTAAAACTTTTTTTCTAAATATTTTTTCCGATTTTGTGGTTTTTCAGGAATAAGGATTAATCCTTTTTTTGGTCATCAATTTGGCTTTGTCGTCCATCTTTTGTTTTATTGTGAGGATTTGAGTGGGGCCATTTTAGAATTGAGTTGTCTAAAACTGCTACGATTTCGCCCGGAGAAAATCGTTTTTCCAAACACAAATTTTCCAAAATCCAGGATAGAATTTTTAGAATCTCAAATAACAGTATTAATCCTTCCCTAGAGTTTTCCAGGGTGTTGAATTATTGTCTCCCATAAAAAATAGCACAGGCATGAATAGTCTCAGAACCAAGTTTGTTTCAGTGGGTTTTAAGTCTTTTAATGGGGGTGTGGGTTCAAACCCTTCTTTTTTAGATATTGTTACCAACTGCGTTGCACTATAGTTGGACATCAGTGAGCTGCCAGTATTGCACATTTACTTGTGCCTTTTTTAGAGTTCAGAAGTTCCAAGTTTGGCCTTTTTAGGGCCCCTTTTTTATTTTTTGTAATGCATGACCATGCCCCATGGGGTTTGTAATATGTGTGTTTGCATGGTTCCTTTGAGTGACTCGGTTCCCTAGGACTTAACAACCAAAGAAGGTATTCGAAAGAGTTTTTTCCCTTATCGATTATGCTTTGCCTTTACCCAAGTATAATCAATGAGTTTTTCTCCTGCACCTCCAAAGCTGGAATGCCGAAAGTGGGGGTTAGGCCTTAGGGAATTATTAGAGCCCATTTTTTAATGTTTATAAACATGATAGACGCTATTTTTTTGTCGTTTGGTCATGTACTAGGTCCCCCTGAAGTTTTAGTCAATTCCGAGAAAAAATATTTTTTCGCATTTTTAAGCCATTTTTTAATGGTTTAATTGAAAATTTTCAAAAGGTGATGAAAGTGTGATATGGAGTCGTAATTTGGTGCAGGGATGCTTGTTTTCAATATTAGAGCATCCTCTTTACCCTGGTACCCATTTTTCCTACATTTTGGGTGACTGAGAACCCCCGTGGAGCAGTATTTTTTATTAGAGCTACATTTTGGCACTTTAATGCTAAACGTGCAACAAAATGCATTGTGGCCAAATTGTTAAAATATTTTAAAAAAAAAGAATATTGGCACATGCCAATTGACATGGAATAAATCAATTTAGGAGGGAAACTATGTCAAAGTGATAAAACATATTATATAATTATCAAATTTAAAGTTTGAAGCAATTGTATTAAAACCAAATCCGTACGGATTTCTTCACGTGGGCCAGTCGTACAATTGTATTGGTGGATAATTCGAATTGTGGGCAGCTACATCATCGTGGCATGGCCCATATGGTGAGCTTCTAAGTGAATGCCCAGCTGATCCCACCTTCCAATGCAAACCAAGGTTGAAGTTGTGTTTCTCCTCACGGGTGTCATCTCCACTCAATCGTATACAGATTTGGATGACAGCTCATTGGTGGGGGAGACTACACCATTGTGAAGTGGCACGATCCACTTGGATTAGTTGCCATTTACAACACCCAATCGAACCATCCAAAGCATCAAGGAAACATCACATAGTTCTACTTCTTCTTCACGTGAGTTTTTTTTGCTCCATAGGGATGCTTCCATTTTTTGAGTGTTTTTTCCAAGTAAGGTAATGCATTGTCATTGGGTTTGAGCTTTCCTTGCTCTATAATCTTGCTTCTTAGGGTTTTATGCCCTAGTTTACTCAGTGGGTGCTATTTATTGAGAAGCTGAGGGCCATTGTAAAGGATCTGAAGGTAGAACCTCTGCTCTTGTGTCTGTAATAGTTTTCTGAGTTTTTGAGTTAATAAAGAGAAGGATTTGGAGGCTACATTGTGAGTTCATGTCATGTGTGGATGCTTGATGCTTCAAAACCCATGGAGGTAACTTGTATTTTTGCATAAGTATTTTGCTTATTGTTAGGATTGCACTGACCTTGGAAGGAAATCTATATTTCAGTAGGGTAACAAATATGATCTAATGTTGGTTTGTTATTTGATGATAGTGTAACATGCTTTAAATATTATGCATCTCTTGTTTGAATGCTTCTATTTGCAAGTCTTTTATATTGTTAATATCGGTGCCATTGAATCCTCTTGTGCAAGTGCTTGTGTGAAATATTTTTTTGCAACTTACCAGAGCTTAACGAGGAGGCATGCATGTTAGTTTTTCCACTTCCCAAGATACTTCAACGGAAGTGTAGTCTCTCTTGTTCCCACTTTTATGCAGGCTCCATTCGCTCAACTCTTTCCAGCTTACAACTCGGGTTTTATCACCTTTAGTTCAACTTCTTTCATTCTGTCTTGGTTACTAGTTCCATGGCTCTCTAGATCTCAAATTTTGAAAGTTTCTTAAGGAAGTAGATCTAGATTTATTATTCTAATGTTAGTATGCTATAAAGTTTAAATCTTATTACTTGCATTAGTAATCAAATCTCTTGTTTTCTAGCATTTGAAAAGCTGAATTTTAAAAGAGATTAGAGAAGAGAAGTGTCCTTTAAAGAATTTTAAAGATAGCTCTAAGCATTTGTGGCTTGCAACATTAAAAAAGGGCCAGCCAAAGATCCTAGCAAGACAAGCCCTCTAGCTTGTCTTACTAGTTCAATTTTCTTCTTATTTCTTTCATCTCTCAAATCGTAATTTTTAGGCATAGTTTGCACCTAGAAGTACAAGCTAGTTTAGATCATTTAGAGAGCATTTCATCATTTTTTAGCTTTTTGGTTTTTTGGTTCTGCATATCATAAAATAATTTTAAAATCACTTAAAGACTCAAAAAAGTTGTCCAAAACACCCTTTTTTACATACTAGTCTAGCTAGATTTCAATTTTTGCAATTTCTAGCATTGTCAGAACACTCGTAAAGTGTTTTGATTGTGATTTCTAATCAACTCTTTTCTTTCTGGTATGATTTATTTTCCCAATAGGTTGGATCTAAAAAACTCACAAGACAAGCATTCGAAAGCTTCTTGAACCATCCTGAGAACCAGTTTTCCAAGCACCTTCGTTTTACTTTCATAATTGTAAACTGACTTGTTCCCTAAGCATAAAGGGAAAGCAAGGTTTCATTTATAGTTCATTTTGTAAACAAAAAAATAAATAAAAAGAGATCAGCACACAATTCCAGTGCCTGAACCCAATCCCCCTAGGGGGATTCACACCATTTTTTTTATTTTATTTTTTTTTGCAACTTTTTTTAATTTTTCGTTTTAGATTAGTTTCATTTGAGCAGTAGTAATTAAACAAATCACTCAAGCACACAACGTCCTCCGAGGACCCATTTACCGTTTTGTTATATGATTTTGTGTTTTATTCAATCGTTATTCTGTTCTTAAAATTTAATCCTAAAATTAACCCCCTTTTCTCTACCGAAGTACTCCACCATTTGATGTGAAGAAAATATATTCTTTGGGTTTAGTGTAGATTAATCATCCACTTCGTTTTAATAAAACGAACCATGCCCCAAGCCCAAAGTATTCTCTTGGTCGCTGCAGCTTAGTCAGAACAATTGGACCAATCAGAATTGGGTGCAAGGTACTTAGTTTAATAGGACAATCCAATCTCATCTTTCTTGGTGGATTCGAGAGGTTGCATGGGTGTATACCGTAGAGTAAGCAGTCTACTTTAAGAAGGTTTATTCTTTCCTGGTAGGACACTCGGTTAAGTCGCTAAAGCACTCAATCCAAAGAGTTAGATCTGGTTGGGCCAAACCAAGAATTAACCCATTCCTTAATCCACTCATTTAATAATCATAAAATTTACCAACTGAGACACTGCAATACTTTCACCAAGACCACACAAGCAACCCTACATAGCAGCAGTTGCACGCATTTTACATTCTCGGCACTGGTCATTAATTTTCCATGTTTTAAGTTTCAAATCATGAATGTCATGAATGCTTATCTATCTTGTGTGGTGTTAATTAATTGATTTAATTTTCAAGCAGTTCTTAGTTGTTATTTTTTCATCTCGTCATCTCATAACTCCTAGAATAAGATTTTCCTTTTCATAGATTAAAATCCTTAGATTCATTTTTTCATAGGGACCACCCCCCTTGGCTTCGCTAGGAGTAAGCCTAGATGGAGGAGTCGAGTAATCAGGTGACAGCACTTGACTCTCGCTTTCCCCCAAGGACACACCAAGCGGCTTGAAGGTTTATTGCCGCGTCCCCCCTAGGAGTGTATAGGCTGCAACATTTTGGTGTCGTTTTCGAGGATAAACCTTTCTATTCTCAGGTCACAACCTTTGTTTCTTTTTGCTTTTTTTACTTTGTTTGATGTATCTTGTGAATATTTAATTTTTACTTGGTTCATCTGGTGACTCCACTTTGAAACAATTCAATGAAGTATTCAACAAGAATAAATTCAAAAGGATTATTCAATTTTATTCCTGAACCTGAAAAGGTATATAGAAGAAGAATGAATAAACAAAACTCTCGGAGATTACTCGAAAATCTTAGACTTGAGTCAATCTTAGATATTCACCATCTTTTTCAAGAATCTAATCCAAGAGAAGACATGGGATATTTTTTCATCCCTTTAGACTTTACTGCAATCGTAGGGTACCCTCATGTCATAACTGAGAAGGCAATTGAAAAGTTTCCTTCATTGTAGGGAAACAATGCAATAAGTGCTAACGCACATTTAAAACTGTTTTCACAATGCTTCAATAAATGGTGTCCTAACACTAAGTATGAAGATGTGAAGATGAAGTTGTTTGCGCTATCCTTAGAAGAAGATACCTTTGATTGGTTCTCAGACCTAGATTCTGACAGCTTCAAAACTTTCAAAGAGTTTGAGAAGGGGTTCCTAACCAAACGGGGAGATAAGAAAGAAAATAAGTACCTGTTCGCTTCCCTAAACAACATGAAGAAGAATGAGAATGAGACTATGGAAGAGTTCAACAAAAGATTCAACAATCTCATATCTAGCTTGCATGTCGAGAGTAAGCCTCGTGATGGCTCAATCCTCATACATTATATTGAATCTTTCAATGGAGAGATGAGATATCAACTTAGGGATAAAGAACCCACTGATCTTAAGAAATCCCAAGTTATAGCTTAAAAGATTGATAAGAACATGCAGTTATCCGGAAAGTCCAATCTTCCAGGTTTTACCATAGGTACTTCATCAAAACAGTAAGACAACAAGGACAAGTCAGCATCAACAGATAGCAAAGACCTAGCAAAATATCCTTTGAGAGAATTGACAGATGTCATCAAAGCTATGGAAGCCAATCATGCCGCACAACTCAATTCCATGCAAAATAGACTTATTGCTATGGAAAGAGAGAAATATCGCACGCCTTCCAATAGGTATCCTCCTAGACATAACAATGAATGGAAGCAAAAGTATCCATCCAACAATCAGAGGATCCCTAGTCAACTTGATTCAACCAACATCATTATGGAAGAGGTGCCCCCTTTCTGTAGGGCTTGTAATGAATTTCATGATGAGTCAACTTGTCTTGATTTTAACTACATAAACAAATAAGGTCCTCCTAAAGTCAACAACTATGTAGGGTATTCAAACCAACTTGAGTATATCAATCATGTTGGTAAAACTCACACTTTATCAAAGGAGGTTTGGAAACAAGCTAAAGAAAAGGCACAGGAAAAAGACAATGTTACAAAGATTTATGGAGAGAAGCCTACCCCCGAAGAGATCAGAGAATTAGCGAAGTTCAAAGGCTTCACCTATTAGAGAAGAAAGATTGCCATCCCTGTAAAGCCAGATCTGCATATTCCTAAGGTAACTCATATTTTTTCCCAAGAGTTAAATGTTGATGTGGTTAGCTGGCTAGCTGGTGCTAAAATGCTTGTTCATGTAACTGAAGTAATTAAATTGCCAGGTCAAAAGGATAGACTGATAGAAGCATTAAAATCTAGTGAACATTGTTGAAGAGCACATGGAAATTCTATGTGAGAAAAATAAAGGAAAGGTCCAAGAAAAGACTAAGGATAAGGTTCAAGAAAAACCGAAAGAGGTCATCCCTAAGAAACCTAAACAAGTCATTTATGATTTTTCTAATAAAGTCAATGAAGATCTTCCCATTATATTGCATAGTATGGATCCTCGTAAAGAATATCATCCTCCATTCTATGTATCCTTAGTTTCCAACAACATGCTACTCCATAATTGAATGCTAGACTCAGGCATTGCAACCGACATCATGACAAGAAAAGTCATCGCACAATTGAACCTGCAAGTCACAAGACCCTATCATAATGTATGTGCAATGGATTCTAGAGAAATTGGTGTCATGGGCATAATCATGAACTTACCTGTTAATTTAGCAACCTATCCTGATGTAAAATTGACTGGATATATCCGACATTAGAGACTAAAAATGACCAAATAGCGAATTTATTTTTTGAAAAAAAACCCAAAAAATAGCCAATTGGAAAAGTTTCGCCCCTAAAAATTTCCATGTCTAACATGGCTAAAAGTCTTCTCAGTAAAATATTTGGTGAAGATGTCCGCAATTTTCTCAGCTGATGGGAAATATTGCAGATCATTGATGTGATCATGCACTAGAATACTGATGTAGTGCATATGGATCTCAATATTCTTGGTTCTTTGCCTTTGTACTGGATCACTTGAGATCCTTATAGCACTCTGATTATCACAAAAGATGAATGTAGGAGTGCTAAATTAAAATCCCAAACTATGAACGAATACCTTTCAACCACACACACTGAGTTGTAACATTCATTGATCCTCTGTGTTAGGTCCTTGCTGAAGAGAGTGAAATTGCACTCTGTTTCTTACTTGACTAGCAAATAGGTCCTCCTCCAAGCATGAAAACAAATCTGGAGGTGGACTTCAGATCTAGGCTAGAATTTGCAACATAGTGAATCCCATCAGACTTGGTGCCTTGCACATAATGAAAGATTCGTTTTGCAGCCCTCCAGTGAAGCTCATGTGGTTTACATGTGTATCTTAAAGCCACACTCATAGCATAAGCAATATTAGGTCAATTATTAGTCAAGTACAACAAGCTTCCAACTAGTTTCATATACAAGGTATTGTCAACCAATGGTGTAGAATCTGCTTCTTCAAGTCTTACTCCTGAAAGGAAGGGAGTCTTTTTAGGCTTGCAATCGGCCATCTTGAACTTCTTTAGCAAGTCTGAATCATATTTTGACTGATATATCTTAATTCCAGACTTGTATTTTGAAATCTCAAGCTCCAAAAATTGCTTAAGTATTCCCAAGTCACTCATAGAAAAATCTTGATGCAAGGAGGTATTTAATGAAGATATTTGATCAATAGATATACTGTGATTAATAGTTCATCAAAATATAACACAATAATGAATATTGAATCATCAATCAACTTCATATACACATTTGGATCAAACTTGCATATACTAAAAAAATGTGACAAGAGGAAGTTGTCCATTTTGGCATACCAAGCCCTGGGAGCTTGCTTAAGCCCATGCAAAGAATTATTCAACCTTGACATAAGGTTATGGTATGATGTATACCCTTATGGATGCTGCATATATATCTCCTCCTCAAGATCCCCATGGACGAAAGCACTCTTGACATCCATGTGATGCACTTCCCAGTGCTTAGATGTAGAAATTGCCAGAGCTAGTCTTATTGAATCCTGCTTTGCAACTGGTGAAAAATTCTCATCGTATTCAAGGACATGGACTTGGAAGAATCCATTTGACACAATCCTTTCCTTATATTTAACATCTGCACCATCAGCTAAAAGTTTGGTCTTGAAGATCCATTTACACCTTACCAATTTTATTCCTAATGGAAGCTTGACAAGCTCCCAAGTTTCATTCTTTTGCATTGAATGAAAATCATCATCCATGTTTGTCTTCCATATTGAGTCATGTGAGTCCTCTTCATATGTTTGAGTATAAAATGAAAATATCAAAAACAACTTCTTAGGTAGGTAAGGATCATTCACTGAAAGAGCACTCTCAAATTGTGATCTAGTCCTCCTAGGATCCTGAGGATTCCCCACAAGTTCACCAACTTCTTGAAGAGTATTATCAACCCACTTATCCCTTGTAGGTGAACTTGGAACTGCAATAATATGGTATTCATCATCAGATATATCATAATCAAAACTATCAGAAGAAACTTCACTTACTCTAATATGTGGTGGTGCAGAAGGTTCTCCAACTTCAACAAATTGCAAGGGCTCTTCTTCAAATTGAACTCTCCTCTCAATGAAATATTTTTGAGTGGTAATGTTAAAAAAATTATAGACCTTCAATTCTTTTGAATATCAAACAAAGAGACAAAATTGGATTTGGGGCTTCATGGCCCTCCTCTTCTCAAGTGGAATTCTATCCCAAGCCTCGAAGAGAAAAATCTTGAAATGAGAGACATCAGGTTTGTGCCCAGTCCAAGTTCAAAAGGATTGATTCCTTTCAATGCTTTATGAGGCACTATGTTCTGTATGTTGGATGCACAGTTGATATCCTCAGGCCAAAGTATTGGAGACAAAGACTTGGCCTCAAGCATACATGTAGCCATATCTTTGATAGATTTGTTCTTCCTCTCGGCAACACCATTCTGATGAGTTGTGTCGGGAACATTGTGTTGCACATGAATGCCAACAGAAGAACATAATTGTTGAAAATCAGATTTGAAGTATTCCCCACCATTATCATATCTAAGGACCTTGATGTATCTACCAGACTAGTTCTCAGTCGAGGCTTTGAAAAGCTTGAACAAGTTGAACACTTCAGACTTTAACTTGAGGAAGAAGATCCAACAATATCTAGAAAAGATATATATGAAGGTTATGATGTATTTTACATTGTTCAAAGACTCATGGGGGAATGGAACTGATATGTCACTGTGAATAAGCTCCATGGGTGCTGAGGTTTGCTCAGTTTTGGCTCTTTCAAACTTGTGCTCAGCGTGTTTTCCTAGGATACAACTTTGGCAAACTGAGTCCTTTGGAAAACTAGATATTCGGAATCCCTATGACCATATCCTTATCATGAATTTTAGAGAGATACTTGTAGTTGAGATGACAAAATATCTCATGCAAAAACTTGCTTGACTCAATGGAATGAGTGAGCAGATCATAAGGTGATGTGATAGGCACAAAGTGAGAAAACCTATAGAATTTTGAGTTGTCGTCAGCATACCTAACGCAACAATTCGGCCTGTGGTAATATCAGAAATTTCAACATCATTAGGTGTGAAGACAACCTTTTTGGAAGACCTAGTGTGAGTCATCTAGTAGACTAACAAGAGGTTTGTAGCAAGGCCTAGAACATACACCAAATTAGATAAAAAACCATACTCAAGGTCAATACTACCTTTACATTTGCAAGTAGTTTCAGAATCATCACCCAACACAATAGTTGGAACACCAGAAGAATCAAGAGAGGAGAATGTCTCTCTTGTAGACACCATATGCCTTGAAGCTACAGAATCTATGATGAAAGAGGTAGGCTTGGTTGTGCTTTCCAATGCATTAAATCTCTCCTTTTCTTTAGAATTCGAACCTCTTTCCTTCTTTCTTGCGCTCTTAGGAAGAGGGATATTGGCTTTCTCAAGGAGGTGATCCATTTGATCAATGGTCTTCTTCATGCATAAGCTCTCTCGATGAAATCCCCTATTGCAGTAGGTGCACTTAGGCTTCTCTTTCTTTTGTTGAGAATTCTTCTTGGAATTTGAGGAATCTACATGAGCTATCTACTTGTCTTTCTTCTAATCAAGTGGTTTCTTGAAAATGGCCTTCTTCTTGTCTTTCGAATTCTTTGAGTCTCCAACAACCAAATAATGGTATTTTGATGTATTTTTTATTGTTCCCATCAACATCAACTTGTCTTTCTCCTGAGTGAGAGATTCCATGAATTATGCTATTGAAGGACTCTTCCAATTTCGAACTGCCAGTCTTGTAGCATGAAAGGTCGAAACATAGACTGAGTAATCTGGACCAAGCTTGGAGAGGATGTCCAAGATAAATTTCTCATTTTTTTTATCAGTGCTACACTGCTTCAATTGGAGAACAAGAGACTTAAATTTGGAGAAGAAATATTGTAGGATCTCGAAATTGCTTGGACTCAGTGAAACTAGTTCATTATCCAGTTGATGGCCCCTCAATTCATCAATCTTGCAAAATAAATTTTGGATCTTTACCCAAACTTCATTAGTTGTGGTAATACCATCTATATGGAAAAGAAGATCCTTTTATTTGCTGAGACATAGGATACCATAAGCTTCATCACTTATGTTATGCAACTTTTCTTCTCAATGATTGCAATAGGCTCAGTTTCAATTGTAATAGTCACCCTGTATAGGCCTTTGCTCCTCAAAAGGATCTCCATTTGTGCCTTCCAGTCCAATTAATTGAATGGAGTGAGGATGATTTGGTGTGGATCATCCATGGCATCTCTGAATTTATCCTTTGATTGGTTTGCACCCTTGAGATGCTCAGTTGTGCCCTTTGGGTGATTGGATGCACGCTCTAGATGATTGGATGTGACCTTTCTCAGACTGGCTTGTACCTGCAGGAAAAAATAAGTAGAATAGAACAACTTGTTAGTCCTTATACCATGTCAAAATATTGCTGACACCAAGATCTACTCAAGCAGTTAGAAAATCTCACAAACTGCCTTGCAAAAACTAGTCATACAACACTGAAATCAGTCATGAATATGATGCAAATAGTAAAACTCTATTGAATAAGTCTACGTCATCCAAACTTGGGAAATGTAATGGCTGAAAAAATATATAATTACATCATATATTTGAAGGCTAATCATTCCATTCAAAATCCTCACAAACGCAGACTTACTAAAATATGAAAAACCCCCCTAGGTGCAAAAATTTCTTTCCAAATCACTTGAAAAGATCACGAATTGGTAAGAGAGTGGTTGGATGGGAATGTATGCTGGAAAATAATCTTAATTACATAACTTAGGAAGAGAAAACATCATGCAGGATGAGTTGGCCAAAAATAAACTAAAGAAAGTCAACTAGCTTTCGCCTTTTCACAAAAAATAGTAAAAATCAGTAAAAGCAGTAAAGGTGGCCTTCTATTCCAGGAGTGGAATAAAATCTAGCAGAATCTCAAAAGATATTATCGAGAATCTTCAGAACTACTCTCAAGCAACTCAGGATGGCTTGTGGTCCACACAATGGATGAATTTGGCCAACTACCTAGTCACCTACCTAGGCAAATAATAAAAAAAGTCTAATAATTCTATCCTAAGTAATAAATGGTCATGGATGCGTATAAAATAATCCAACACTTTCTATGTTTATGTGATTTAAATTCTTTTTTTTCAACCTCTATGATTTCATGCAAGTTCATTTTACACTATGGGATTGTATTTGCAACTAGTTTTGAAAAATGCTACAATTGGTCTAGATAAAAAATCGAAGCAATAGTTTCCAAGCATGCACAAAATGTGAGATACTAATTTTTGTAGACCAGAAAAAATTTCAATGAATTCATGTATTCATGGTTCATTCTTTATGCACAAAATGCATGCCAACAAGTCTTTTTTTTTTCTTTGCTAGTAAAGTCATTGACATATCGCTTATCCAATATCCTCTATGATTTAATTGGTTTTGTTCTACACACAAGCATATTGTAAAAATTACTCTTGTTTAATGTATTCATATTGAGATATATTTGTATTTATTCCCTCTATGTGCATGCAAAAAAGAAAATTAGTCTAGCCCAATGGCTGACTAGAAATTGCATTTAGTTTTAGAATTTAGTGACAATATGGTTTGATATGGTGTCTCACCTATAGAAACAAAAACTAAATGGAAACCACTTGTTTCTAATAACCATGACCATTATTCAAGATGCATTGGATGTTGAATATTTTCCTGCACAAATACCTCGTTGTCTTTGCTTCTGTTTATATACAAAGTGTTTGCTAACTTCTTCTCTTTAAATTTTTTGCATTCAAATGATAGTGCCAAATATTCTTAAGGAATAGCTATCCAAATAGGTCGTTTCCAGGCATCACATTCAATAATGAATGTCATTTGAATGGATGTCCCCTCCCATGGATCCAACTCCGATAAGGGAACTTGATGCCAATCTATGGGGCTTTCACAAAAGCTCAGCCCATTCATTAGATTCATAGCCATAAAATTAATGTGTGCATATGCAAATCAAACATATATGCACAGCGAAATAAGAACATCACCCACACACATCTTTCATATGCATTCAACATATCAATAATAAACATCAAATTAAAACATTGCAGAAGTAAATGCATAGGTAGAAAAACACTTATCTTGATTGTGCAATTGTCCCAAACAACTAGCTATGTTGCTGCAATGTTCCACCCAACCATAGGCCAGTTGTGTTCATCAATTCTCTCGACACGGCTGCCACCCCCGAGCTGGGCATGATTCTTACAAGGAAAAGGGAACATTCCAGCTCATGCACAGCCAAAGCAATAGAAACCCATCTCAACCCCAACCTTCTTTTACACACAGCAACTCAAACTGGGCATGGATGCCCATTTTCAGCAATGGGATTTTACAAATAAGATGGCCATGGAATTCCCCAAATCGTGGGCACACCAAAAATGAAATGGCAATTGGGGAATCAACCCTGGAAGAGCAAAATCATTACCAGAAAACATTTATAGGCATTCAGGGAACAAAAACAACCTCCATAAACCCCAAAATCATGGCTCCCTTCCTTCCAGCCATTGTGCAATACAAAAAATGAGTTCCGAGGCATGGGAAATGCAGGAAAATGGTGAAAAATGTGATGGGGAAATCCCAGTTAGCTCCAAAAACGTGAGAGAGGCAAAACTGCTTCCTGGGTTATGGCTTGGGAGGCAATTTCATGGCTCTTTTCTTGCCAAGGAAGCCAAACACATTTTTCCATGCAGGGTGGTTTTTGATACTCGAATTTTGGATAGCCATACCTCTCATTCCCCAAGGAATTAACTACCTCAACCAACTTTTGGGAGAAAAGAATGATTGGGTACAAAAGTCAACATGGGTAGTTGATAGTTTGATGGGTTATCTCATTGACACTTGGCTTGACTTGATTGGCTCAAGGGTTTGAATGTTTTCCCTCCCAATTCCTTGTAAGATCATGCCCCCATCTCTTGTTGCATTGCATAGCTAGTTGTGGGTATTTTTATTAAAATGCATATTTACATGATATTCACAATTCTATTGTGCATGGCTAGCACGTAAACCATATACATCAATAAATCGATGGTGGGGCCTTGGCCTTGAGCTCCTCACCACGATTTTGTAGCAATATTACATCATTTATAATTTTAATTCCATGGGGTCAAACTGGGGACATTAATTTCCCCTCCCCTTGGAATAACACCGTCCTCGGTGTTCCAATACTTAGGAATAAATACCTACTTTACACATGCCGGAGAATTCACAAATGGTGGCAGGTCTGTCCTACATTCATCTCTTTACTTTGAACTTTCAGGATCAAGTCCTTTTGCTTCCACAAGTTGCTCATGTTGGCTTGATCTTCCAGCTCTGCAAGTGGGCATTGCTCCACAGCAATCCCTTTCTTTTATTAACCTTCCAGCTGATCTACAAGTCTGGAACTTCATGGCTTCCATCTTTCTTGCCATCCTGGCAACTGATTGAGGAAGATTTTAAGCCAAAACAAATAGCTTTTGGTCTGCCGCCATGGCTAGTGTGCACAACTGGCTCTCATTTTTCTCACTAGCAACACTTAGTTGGTAACAGCTGCAAACAATGGCTTTCAATTTCTCACCTGTGAGACTCATCATGGCAATTTTTGTTAGGACAAGCATAACACAATATTTAAAATTAGTCAATTATTTTCCCAATTGACATGGAACGTCCATGCTTTACTCATGACACTTCCATACTTTTCATGCTTTCCCAACATACACATGAACTCATTCATGGTCATCCTCTCACAGGGGAATAACTATTTCAACATTCACAATTTATTTCAAGTAATTAAACACAATCTATTTTAGTCACGACATGCATTCAACAATTCCATTGTTTTTAAGATGCATCAGTCAAAAGGAAAGAGAAGAGTAAGAGTTCCCCCTCTTAGTCTTGTTCCAATCCAGAGCCACACCATCACTTGTGGTTCTATGCTGCTTAGCCTCTTTCACTTCAATGTGAATGCTTGACTTGCCCTTTCTTGGCTATGACCCTTAGTGTCTAAGGTCCATCTAAGGATTTTCAACTAGGGAACCTTTCCCCATTGTTGCTTACAGAACCTTTAGCTGCTAGGACCCGTACATGTCCACTAGCACCATCTTTAATTACTGCTCTTACTTGAGCTCCTTAGGACGGTCATATGTCCACATGCATCCTTGAGATGCTTTCATAGTCCTTGCTTGCAACAATACCTTCACTCAAACATTGAGTCAATTCACATGTTCTGTTTATTCTCATAGGTTTTATTTCCAAACGAGAGTTTATGAAATCCTAAACAATTCATATACCCATGTATATTCATAAGCAAGAAGCTGCAAGATAGCCAAATACTTATCTGTACGGGATGCCTTCACTTTATTCCACAGGATCCTTCTTTTCTTTACAAGCCTTGGATTTCCCGTGGAAACAATAATGAATGTTGGGCCAGCACGCAGGCTACTCCACAACCATTCGAATAGGCAATGCCAGGCTAGTACACTGACTGCGTTTATCAATCATCTCATTTAGCAATATGCTAGGCCAGTGCTCTAACTGGTTTTATTAATTAATTAAAGGATGTTTAGCCAGCACGCCAGCTACTCCACAACATCAAGGGTTTAGTGCCCCCACCGACTATTCTCTGAATTCATCGAGCATCAGTTACTCTCTGGATTTACTAAGAATTTATAGTTCTTTCAGGGTCCGTGCTTTCCTGCAATGACCAAGGTTTCCAACAAAGAAACAATAGTGTATCAGCTTAGTTGTTAGAATATTTATACCTGAAATATTCATTATTCCAAGTAGGAACTAAAATGAAAAATGTATACTTATCTGTATTGTGCATTTTCCTTTCTAGTCCACAGGGTTCTGCTTCACCTTGCAAGCCTTGGGATCTCCTATGGGATTGGATGTTTAGCCAGCACACATGCTGCTCCACAACATCTTCCGAATATGCATTTCCAAGCCAGTACGTCAACTGGGTTTATCAAGCATCCCTAAAATCAGTATGCTAAGCCAGTACGCCGACTGGGTTTATCAAGCATTTCAAAAACCATTTCCAAGCCAGTCCTTCGATTGGGTTTGTCAGGAAATAACACCAATCACCAATATCTCCATAACATGAAACAACCAATGCCAAGCCAGTACACCAACTGGGTTTGTCAGGCATCCAATTTAAAAACATGCCAAGCCAGTACACCGAATGGGTTTATCAGGCATCCAACAACCATTGCCAAGCTAGTACACCAACTGGGTTTATCAGGCAATAAGAACAAGATAATATGATTACGTGGCTCCTTCTCTTATGCAACTAGTAGCTCCCTCGAGGAACTCCATAGGTGTCTCACTTGACTGCAGGCTAGTATGGCCCCACAATACCCACTCACACTACACAAGGATGATACCCTTTTTGTGTAACACAACTCCGCAGGCCTATCTATCTCTTCTAGCGTCCTTTAGTGTGAGCGTAGGAAGGTTACCATTTCCCATATAGTCCTCTTGAGCACCCTTTCTTCACTTTTCCTATTACGTGCAACACCAAATTGCATTTGTGTAGCTGATAGCACAAGAAGGATAAGTAGGCTCAAAAATTGTAATCATATTTCATAACATTCACTATCAAGTATTGAGACACTAGGAATGCGTCCATTACCTTAGGGTGTAGTCAATATTGAAAACCCTAACACAACCCATTACCGAAAAGGTATGCATCCCTTTCCGATGTGATCCGTGTAGGCCTTAGTCACACTCAAGCAGTTTGGAATAGTAATGAAATAATAAAACATGCTTTGCATATTAAATATAATAACCAGGCATATATATCTTCAGTTAGGGTTATAGAATACTCATTCATTTTACAGATGTATCTTTTCTTTATTTGTGAAGAATGGGGGCTCCCTTCTCTGAGTCAACAACCCTTCGGTTTTTCACCCCAATATCTTCACGTTCCATAACCCACACATGCCTTCTCAGCATAATTTTACTGTCTCACTCACATGATTCACCCACATGTAATTTGACTGAGACATTATCAACATTTACAATGGTGTTTCACCTGAAACCCATTTCCAAAGCATGGGATCCGTCCCATCTAGTTTGGCTTCTGTAGGCCATCACACATGGTCTTCCTACAAGGTGTCATCTTGTCACACTTGTCAAATAGCCAAACAGTGATTAGCAATTATAAGCGATTCTCAAACCTGAAATTTGTAAATCTTCTTTCCAATAGAAATTAGATTTACCACAATGAGATTAGTCTCACAAATTTAAACCATAAAATTTTCAAATTTGTTTCATGCATAAGTTACAACCATGAGAACCTTCTCATAACCTTTGGCTTCTGCACATGGTAGATATCGGTCTCTACTATGGACTTATCCTCATTGCCATACATAAGACTTTTCTACCTAAAATCTGAAACTTCAATCAGCCAAACACATTGTGAGTATTTTATGCATATAATCCTTTCATTGCTACAATAGTCACTGAAGTGATCTCAGAATTATGACACTCAATAATTCAAACATCTTCAGATGTTAATATTTGAAATGCAATGAAATATATACATTCCTATATATGCATCATTATCACAATAAAATTGCAAGACATGGTTACACTATCCATGCAATTTAAATAAACTGTAAATACTCATTACTTCACATTCCATGCAATTTTGTCCTTCCAACAGAGTGCTCTGGTAGCCCATCACATGTCTACCTTCTTCATGCAGTCTTTCCCCTGCATTCATAGCAACTCATGAAATGGTATCAAGATTAACAATAGTCCACCATTTCATCTATTATCTAACTGCAGTGAAACATATATATATCACAACCATGCATTCACACAATGCATCTCAACATGTGCACCTGCACATATGCATGCACATTCACCACATTTTTATAATCTTTTAATGTGCATTCACTTAATGCATAACTCCTCAATACAACCTTGTATTAATCCGTGAGTACTATGCATTCCAACATATTATGGGCTAACCATGCCTATCTCATAGCACACACTACCGCAATAGGACCATAAGTCCTCACTTGCTTTGGTTGTTAAACTCACAACCATCACAGACAAATGGCATGATATAATTTCATATGAATGCATTGAGATTTCTAAGCAATTATAGGGTGTAAGGCTTCCTTCCTTCACTTACCCATACCTCACCATACTTGGTAGGCTGACATTCACATTCAGACACTCAATCTCTCATACAAACAATTCAACACATTTTTAAACATAGTTGAAGGGATCTCATCAAATCCTCTTTCAACATTCATGCAATTAAGCACAATTAACCATTACCTGCATGGCTGATATTAACATCACTTGATATTACCTGATCAGTTGGACTCTTACCAAGGCTACTCGGTCATTTTTCCAACATCATGATCATGGACTTGATGCACCATCCTCTCTTCATAAGGTTTTTGGTCACGTGCAACAACGTCATCAACTTCTTTAGCCATGCTTTGATTGTATTTTGTCCTACAACCAATGCGGACACAACTAATTATTAGCAACCACAATCATTATCTTAAGTGGCTCATTGCATATGTAAAACCTCACTATTTTACCAATGTGCAATATCATATACACGCAAAAACATTTTCACATGCACTGTGCAATGTTTATTGCTATGCAATCTAGTGCATATTCATCTATTGTTATGCCATCTAGTGCTATGTAATCTCTTTCAGTTTTAACATTCTTATGCCATAGTTTATATGCATGACAATTTCATAATTATAAGTACGATAGCAAACAGGGGTTAAGGAATTCTCCCTTTCCAATCCCTCATCGTAGAATGGAATCCCTCTTCCATATCATAGTTGGTATGATTTCCTTCTAGTCATGCAATTCTAGAAATTGCCCATATTGACAACAATTTTCTTTTGTCAAAACAGTCGCTGGCACGCTTCTGTACCAAATATCTATGATATATGCAGACCTCATTCAAATTCTGGTCAGGCATCCCTGTTCTCCTCTAGATAAGCTTTCTAACTCCTATCCCCATTCTCCATTCCAATCCAGAACATGGAATTTACATTCTTTCAGAAATGCAAACTTTGCCCAAACTTTCCGCACTTTTACATAGCTGCAATTTGTTCTGAAAGGCCAACTTCAGCTGCTTGTAGAAGCAAATATAGGAAGAATCATGAAAAATTATCTACCGGGAGAAGGTATTCTATATAACAAGGAACACTCAGCAACCTTCGAATCCTTGTTCTGATGTACCAGCCAACTTCTATAAAATTTGGGGTTTGGCTACTTTTCACTTTTAACTTTTCCCCCAAAATCTAAAATTTGGCCAAAAATGGCTATCTCCCAAACTATGCATTTTTGGAAAATCTTCGTCTAATAGAAACTGTCCATATTAATGAGAAGATTAAATGTCTAGTTCAGCAAAAATTTTATTCCAACATCTAGGGTCACTTTTGTTGTCCACAAGCTTTTCAAAATCTCGAAAAAGTGGCCCAGAACAGTGCTTTTTGGCCTTCTTGCTCACCCCGACTCCACATCCTTTGGAGTTCTGATCCAATATTCCAAACTTAACACTGTGCCTACTCCATGTCCACACCATATCGATTTCATCCCAAACCGACCTTCCATTGAGCCTCGGGACACCCTCTTGCAAAAGTCGCTATTCTCCATTTTCTGTCAAATTGGAGCATACTGGGTTCAGGACCCTCTTTGGTTCTTTCATGGCCTTTGTTAATGTCCTCCGAGCCTCTAGAAGGATTTCAATACCAACCAAGATAGGGTCGCATCAGTAAATGACCATTTAGAAGAAAACCAAAAGGTTGCCCAAGCACTTAAATAGAATCTGAATACTGCCAGGAATAGAATGAGACAACAAGAAGATCGACACCGAACAGAACGAGAATTTGAAGTTCGAGATTGGGTATTTGTAAGACTACAACCCTATAATAAATGATCACTTAAACAAGTTGGAAAGAATAAATTGGATCCACGTTTTTATGGCCCATATCAAATCAATAAGAAGATTAGTCAGGTGGCATATGCGTTGGAATTGCCAACTATAAGTCGCATCCACAATGTTTTTCACGTTTCATGCTTGAAAAAGATGATAGGTCAACACCAGAAGGCACAAATAATACTTCCCTTGTTAGATGAAGAAGGAAGAATAATATTCAAGCCAGAATCTATCATTTCTACTAGAGAGAAAAGATTAAGAACGCAAGTCATAAAAGTGTACCTCATAAAATGGAAAAATCTTCCCGAAGAAGATGAAACCTGGGAATCAGAACAATTTCGACAGCTACTTCCCTCATTACTATTGCTTTGAGGACAAAGCTCCTTAAAAGGGAGTGGCAATGCTATGAATATTAAAATGATGTATTAAATTAAGCAGTAAATTATTAATTAGTTAATTGAAGGGATGTAACCCTTCCTTAAGCCCACTCAAACCTTATAAAAGGCGAGCTCTTATAATACATTAATTATCTTATCAATTGAATAATATATCTTTTATTCAAATATGGATCTCATGTCCTAGTTTCTCTGTTGCACGAAGGATTTTCACAGTGAAGACATGTGTATGCCGAAGCACATGCGGATTCTACACATGAGGGTTGCGTGTATACTGAAGTACGCACAAGTTTACAGTAGATCAAGTGTGGGTATGTCATAGCACATGCAGGTATGTACACTGAAAGAAACGGGTCTATAGTTTACACATGGGTTTCCAGTAGGAAAGTTGCAGTTGCATTCGCTGTCTGCGAAGAAAAGTCACGGGTGTCCTGTTTTAGGCAGAAAAAAGTGTCAATTATTTCGGTGATGGAAACCTGCACAAAGTCTACCAAAATTGGACGAAAACACTAGATCTAAAAAATGAAAGATAGATCTCCTTGAGAAGAATCCAAAAACATACAGATCTATAGAAAAAAAATCAAGAAACCCTTGAAAAAGTTCTACAAAAATCTACACAACAAAGTTAGGATTATATAAAAATAAAAAAAAAATATGCAGAATCATGACCAGATTTGAAGAGAAGTCTAATGGCTACAAGATAGAAAGCAAATATACAAAAAATAAAGAGTTCTCGGATTAATATAATAGTTATTGGATGAAATCTATAGAAGGTGCTAGATCATATCAACCAGCTCTGATAGCATGTCATAATTATAGATCTAGTTAAACTAGCTTTCCTATCTAAGTATCCAATAACATATCAACATAAATAAGAACACAAAGAGAAAAAGGAAAAGAATACACCAGATATACTTGGTTCAGCCAATTGGGATACGTCCATGTGAAGGTTGTCTTCTATTATGTCCAGGAATCTCCTTCAATCTTACAAAGAGAGCAACTCTAAATAACCCCAATACAATATAGTAGAGAGATTTTGAGCACAATAGAATGTGTTGTGATAGTATGATGGAATGATGATATGAGACTCCCTTCACCCTATTATATACCAAGATACGTGGAGGAATTACTCTTGAATATTGCATGTGGGATAATATAATTCTCCATAATAACACCTCTTTATATAACAATGGATATCAAGAGTATACTTTACCATAATGAATATGGGATATAATTTATTACTGTTTTACATAAGATTGCGGATAAATTACGACATAATACAAATACATTACTAGCTTCCAAGGAATATAAAATATATTCCAACAATATGTCCCTTAGACCCTTTGATAGCCCCGACGGACTTTACAATGTTCCATTTTGTTTTCAAATAAGGAGTGACTATGTGATTGCATGTATTGTTATCAACATCCTTCTCTAGACTCATTATGTGTAGGTCGCTCGATAATTAGATTTAGACAATATAGATTGTTGGCTTCTGTGCTTGTTTTCGAACTTGCTATGGCACATATTTCAAACATGTTCTATATTTCAATTTTTTGGAAGCTAATTTGCATGAAAACATTTTATCATTGGTAGTATCTCTCTTAAAATAAATTTATATCAATTCTACCCTCTTATTATTGATTCAGAAGTAATTTAACTCTATAGGACATTGATCGATATCCTTCTATATATGTTGTATTATTCTAGCTTTTACAAATATGTCTATACTATGGCCTGCTAGTCAATAGCCCCCAAAACAAAATTGAGCTAGTTGTCTGAAACATGTGTCCATATTTTAAATTATTTGGCCTAGTCTTAATGTGATATCCATTTGATTGGATTTTCCTTATGAAAGGTACAATAACTAAACTTTCCAACTAGAGGTGGAACATTGATATTGGCAATAATTTCACTTCATTCTCTTATCATAAATGCATTTTCCTTCTTTCCAATTTGGCCATTGTTTCTTTCTCTGTGTTGCAACATGGCACCAATAGAAGCAACAAAATCATTTGATGTCCCAAACTGACCAATAATAGAAAATGTTTTCACAATAAGTGAATCAAATTACTTTGAATAAATTGATCGTGCACTTGCATCCTCATAGTTGTTTTGATTACGACATTTCCATTATCACTCAGGAGCTTGTTTTTTGATTCCCTAGTTGTATTGCTCCATTTCTAGTACAATTTACTTGAAATAAGAGAAGGGATAGTCAACCATTTTAGAAATTGCTTGGGCCATGGAGACCCATTTTCTATTATCTCAATGAGAACATAGATCATTTTTTAATTCTTGCATAGCCTGCATAATGTAAATGGTGTCGAGACGTACCTAGAAAGAATGGCCATTTTGACATCTTCATCAAATACAAATAGTGTAACTGGTTTATGGGGAGACATATTCTATATAAAATGGTTTTCAAAGTGGTTATATGTTTCAATTTAAATTTGTTCATTCGAAAAAAGAAAGAAATACTTGCGTTTCAACTCTGGAAAAGAACAATACGAATACCATTTGTTTTTTCATGATAGGAATCCATTGTATGGATACTCTGAACCAATATTGTACTACCATTCAACTATAACTATGCCAAATTGAAATATTTCAAGTGCTTCATGCATATATCTGTATATCATATCCATAATTGACTTGCATATGTTGCCACTTAATCAAGCGCTTTCATAACAAAGTCTATGTTTGTGCAAGTGTATTCTCAGTGATTGCCATGATTCATTGTTTGAATCCATTTGCAATTTTGCACCATCTTTTGATGTCATCTCTTTGAGAAAGACAATGGCACAAACCTTCTTTAACTAATATGTAGGAAATGACATGAGGGAAATAAATACATTAACCTAATATCTCTCTGGTAGCATTCTTTGATACAATCACTCAATTGCGAATTGGCGGGTTTACATTATCAAATTCTCAATGCTTTATGTAGAACGAAACATAGAAGGAGGTTCTTGCAATCTAATGGTTGTGTGAAATGCATCATGTTAACATATGCATTTGGAATCTTAAAACACATGAAATTTTCGTAAAGTTCATTCCATATGAACCATATTCAAATGCCATTAATCTATTGCATTGTTGTATTGTCCCTAGACATAGCCACTACCAACCATTGGTTTTGTACCAACATGACAAGAAAGTACATCCCAGTAACGGTTCTTCGCAACCCAAACCTTCTACTCTATCCAATGCAAAAAAATCTTGTAATCCTGATTCCAGAAAACTATCTCTCCATGGATTTGAGAGACACACTAAATTTAAAGCTCCAAAACATTTAACCGAAGCAAGTATTCCAAAGAACCTCAAAAGAAAAATAAAATCACTTACAACAAGAAAATAAAGAAAAATTAGAAGGGAGGATACACATACTTTACCTTATAAAAAAACATTTGATTCAATGCCCTCTTCCTAACAATGCACTATCATAAATAAAGTGCCAAAAAGGATTTATCATTTGAAATGCTTCAATTCAATGTCAACAAAAAAGAGACCATGTTATGATAAACAAAATACCAAAAAGGCTTCATCACTTGAAGCAATCCATAAGAAGGGAAAACTCAATTCACTATCAAAGGAAAATAGATCATTCAAGGGAAATAGATTCAATTGAAATATATATAGAACCAATTCAAGGCACACCCACCTATGCATGTACAGTTTGACAATGTCTACAATTTCAAAAATACATTCAGTATATTGACATTTCTATAATAAAAAATATAGCATGTTCAACATATCATGCACATTCTACAGCAGGAAAGCGTAGTCAACAGATATGTAAATACTATAAGAATGCAATTTGCAATGGAAAGATACCTTTGTTTGCAAGTCCAACACAAATTCGAAAATGAAAAACTTGATTTTGTTTCATATTTAACACCTTTAGAGGAAATATTGGTTTCATCAATAATGACCTTTGCATATATAAGACAAATTGGATACAAAAAATCTCAAATTGACCTCACAGGCACAATCATAAATGTGCCCACCAATTTGAACATAATGCAATTAGAATTTCCAAGAAGGCCATCTAACACGATGACAATTGTTGTAATGAGAAAAAGAAAAATGGAATATAGGAATGTGCTAGAAATATTCAACTAGTGCATGTCATGACTGCTCTAAAATGCTTATGTGAGACATCATTGTGCAAATTTGAAGTCATTTTCAATAACAATGAGTGGGAATAAATTTTTGAACTATACCAACAAAATTAAATTCCAAACTTGGAACCTGTAGATTCATATGATAGTAAAGAAGAGCTAGAACCAGTATCTAAAACATTAGTGCATGGGTATGTAAAAGCACATCTTATTGATGACCTTCAAAATCAGATCATACAAATTGCACCTTCTAAAGGATTAAAGCCATTGGGCATTTTTGAAAACAGGTTCTTTGAGGAGCTTAAATTCCCCTCTTTGTTCTATGGCTCTACTCACCCTATTGATGTTGTAAACCACTTTTCTTATCAAAAAATAGATCAATGGGAACTATTATGTGCATCGAAATATTTCTCTACACATATTACAAACAAATTTTCAGGGCAATACAGAAGCTAATGAAATAGGTTTCAAATTCTACATGGAT
Organism: Larix kaempferi; assembly: GCA_027924585.1. Classification (NCBI taxonomy): domain Eukaryota; kingdom Viridiplantae; phylum Streptophyta; class Pinopsida; order Pinales; family Pinaceae; genus Larix; species Larix kaempferi. The sequence goes on along the minus strand of BSBM01000091.1, from coordinate 36,019,164 downwards.
TTCTATTCGCAAAGGAGAGATAAAAGGAAACAAACTAACTGCAAAGAATGAAAAATATCACACGAGTCTTGAAAACATATTGAAATCACCAATTGCATACCAAATGCTTCAAAGCATATGGACATTGATTGATTATTTTGAAAACATTAGGAAAAATGTCTTTGCAATGATAAGACAACTTGGAACCCCTACATTCTTTTTCACTTCTACTATTGTGGATCATCTTTGGATGCCACTAGCCAATGCATTGCAACAGAAAAAAATTGGTGTTGCATATAGTCTTGGAAATAGTTGCTTTGATCGGTATATTGATTCAATTATAAGAAACTATTATGTCATTTTCATTTGGTACTATACACATAGAATCTTGGCAATGCACACATTAATTGCAAAAAACAATGAATTGTTTGGATACCTGGAGGACTATTTCTTTATTACCGAATTCCAAATCAGAGGAAATGAACATGACCACATGTTTCTTTGGATACAAAATGCATCAATCCATGGACAAAGTTCTGAAAATGAGATTACAACATTTGTTGAAAAATACATATCTTATGACTCAAGACTTTTTTCTGAAGATCTTATCAAAATCCAAACACATCACAATACAAGAACTTGTAAAAAAAAGAATCTATTCTTGTAGATTCAATTTCTCCTTACCTCCAATTGATAAAAATACTATTTTGAATCCACTTGATGGCAATATAACAATACACAAAAAGAAAGAAAAATAAAATTGATCATTATTACAAGAGAACACTTATTCTAGAAACATTTTCTTTGACAAATTTATGCATGACCTCTAATTATCCATAGAAGGGTACATTAGTGTCTTGCACTCATGCTACTATGCCTTGTTTTACTATTAAAAATAAATCCATGTGACATTTGCATAAATGCATTTGCAAAACAAGTACTAGAATTGTGGCATGCTAACACATATGTACAATTCATTTTCGATTCCTATGCTACAACAACATATTGCGGCTCCTACATGAAAAAAATGGATCACACAATGACAACTACTTTCAAAAATATCATAGAAGACTATTACTCAAACAATAGTAGCAGAATTGAAATAATACAGAAGCTTAGGAATGCACTACTTAATATGCAACAAGTTTCAACTCAGAAACATGTCCACGTTTTTCTTTCTTTTCCTTTGTACTCTTCTTCTAGAAAATTATTATTTGTTAATACTACACCTTTTAAAAAAGAAATTTTTTCCTATAAATGCCTCGGATCTTGCAACATGAACCAGATGACTTTGAATACATGGCATTCCCTCTTGACACAGTTCTATCGAAGGGGGTTCACTTCACACTATTGTCAACAAACATCAACCAAACACCCGTAAGCATCGGCCCAGAAAGTTCCTACCCTTTCCAACAACACCTATAGAGCAAGCGAGTTCTCACCTGAGATGTCTAAGGGGGGATGCAGGAACCAAGTTTCCGCAGTTGGGAGAAGACATGCGCTATTCTACTCTCAGTTGACACAAGCCAGAGATTTGCATTTGCATTAAAATATCATATTATCATCCTAGTAATCCATGTTTGCATTATCATCTCATACTTAGCAAATTAAACAAATCAACAAAGCATGTTTGAGGAATCTACGGTACATAACATATCTATGAAAGTATCTAATGTGATATCAAGAAAACATCATATTGCGACAAATAGAAGATAGATATGCATATTTCTCATGGTACAAAGCCAAAACCAGAAAATTACTCCATATATCGATCCAAAACACCGAAAGACAACAGATGCGAAGATATCATCTCATATTTCATAATGCATAAAAATGCCCGTAGGCTTACAATGGCATAGAAGGTTCTTCTTATATGGTTCTCCTCTTTGCTATGATCTAAATCTTACAATGTTATATATATTTATAGGCGCACTTGGCCATTACAAATGGTCCTAATGACCCATTGCTAACTAACTTAACTAATTACTTCCGCAAATTCTGGCTTTGCAACTTGTCCTTTGTTCATGTCTTTGACCCTTTCGTCATTTTGGTTTTGCACTTGTGCACTCCAACCCCGTGCCAATAGGACCCCAACAAAAAATTGTGGCTCGCCCTCGAGCCACTTCAGCTAGAAATTGTTGGTGCATCCACTTGCTTCTTGAACTCGTCGTATGTTGATGTGATTTGATCGACAACTTCCTTTGCTAATGCCTTCAGAGTCGTGCAATATGTTGCTTCCTAGTCTTTTGGATGCTCACCATTTATCTGATGCTCCTTCTGCAAGTCTTATTTGATCTTGTGCATTCCATCCATTGCTTTAACTTCTAACTACTCGACTTTCGTCTGTAATTCATCTAATTGCACGGTTCTTCTTTGTTGTCTTGTGTGGGATTTGTTTACCCGATGTTGTAGCTCCTTCAACTTGATTTCTTTTGACAGCCTCACAAGTAGGGGCATCTCCTGAAGTGATCCCCTTAATGTCTCCAGTTGCACTTCTACTTCTTCGAGCTGTACGTTAAACTGCTGCAGCTACTTATCTTGTATCAAAATTCCCCAAAATTGTGTGACATCTTCTGTTATTGTCTGCACCAATTTCTCCAGTGCTGTGATATCTATTACGGCTTCTTCAATCGCATTCTTCCTTTCTTCAATTTGTTCTGGAAGTGTGTCGGGCACTGTTCTAGCTTGTAAATATTCATTCTCCTTTCTCATGTCTGCAATGACCACACCTAATCTGATTGCTTTTACCTCTAACTTTATGTCCTTGTCAACCTCTGGTGCCTCTTCGCATGTGATGGAGATGGCATGCTCCAATATCCTTCTGTCTTTAATGGCCTTCGTTGCGTCCTCCATGCTTATTTATTTTCCCTCTTGGAGGTATTGAATCTCTGCCTCGGTGCTCTGCACCTCTTGTTTATACTCAACCATTCAATCATGCGTTGTTGCTTCTCATTCAAGAATTTCTTCACTTGTTGCATGATGAGTTCTATGCAACATTACCATTGGTACGATGTTGAAATCGACAGTGATTAGGTCATGCTGTCGCAGTGTGGCATCTAGGTCCTCATCACCGGTAGTGATAGCATTGTGTACTATCTAGACTATGTTCAGCCTCGCACCAATTTCCACCTCAACTCTATGTATTGAAGCACTTGGTCATACTTCTCCTTGTGGAATCCTTGTCTCAGTCACTGCATTCGTCAATGTCTATAATAGTTGTGATACCTGATGGAAAAACTCAGTCGCATGCTGAGTGACTTTCCCCCGGTTGTGTTCCACCACTGTTGTTATTTTCTCCATGAGTTTGTTAAGTTTCTCATCGGGGAGGCCAACACTTGTGCTCCCTTCACCCCAATCCATCCTGTTCTTTGTTCTTGTCTCTTATCATTGTGCTTCTAATTATGAATCCATGGGGGTTTCCGATGAGGCTCCATCGTGACTTAATGTATGCAAATGCTCCTTCCCAAGTTCTCCTTCTCCTGCATCCTCTTGTCCATTTTTTGCATCCTTCTCTTCATTTGGTGGATTTGGTCCAGTTATCGACTTCCCATTCTCCAGATCTGACAGTTGATCCTCCGCTGCTGGAATTTTCCACTCCTCTGGACACCCTTCAATGATGGCATCTAGTTCCTCCTTGCTGAGTTTGTATTGTATTGGCAGCCACTTCCTCTGCGGATTTTCCCATGCTTGAATGAATATTGTATGAGACTCTACCGATAGCCTTGCAATTCGTCGATACTTCTTTGCTTCTGGCTCAGTTATCCGTGGTATCGCTTGTGCATCTATTCATATCATATCCAGGAAAAGATAGAATTGAATATTGTTATTTTCTTGGAATTCTTTGTCATTGATCGCCCACAAGTTTAGGTATCGTGCTCCTCAACAAATCTTGGCTATTTTGGTTTCCATTCCTTGGTAGTGCAACAGTTCCCTCCATCCCACTAGTGCAATTAGCATCAAGATCCATGAATACGTAAATGGATTCCCTTTTTCCTAAGCTACGACGGCTTCCTCCATCAATTCATTTAGCAAGAAGAGAGACCAGTTCATTTGCAATTGTACTGCGCATTGTTCCACAGATGCAATGATGCCAAATGTGCATTATTTCAGTTTGTTCTTCCACACTAACTTAATTTCCAATATCTTCACTCCAACCCTAACGGCATGGTCATTAATAGTGTCAATTAGGTACCCTCTTGAATTTTTCTCCACTCCATACTTCCTTTTTCAACTTCACAGCAAGCGTTTTGTCATTATCCTTCCCCTGAAAGAATTGGGAAGGATTTACCTTGGCCTTGGGTAGTCCAGTGATCCTTGAAATCAAGTCGATTGTGACCGGGATTTTCTCATGTAGCCATAAATACACGCCATGGAAACAAGCTAGTAACTGCTTGTTAAATTTTCTGAATTTACTTCAATATGATCTAGGATCTTAAGTGAGAGAACAACATGTACAGCATATCTACAGCATATCAATCATGGAGACAATAATGCAAGCACACAAGAGACACAAAGATTTACTTGGGGAAAACCATAAAGGTGAAAAACCCCAATAACTTCCTCAGAGATAGATAGAGCAATGATACAACCAACCAAGAGAGATAGCCATAGCCTAGCAGAAATCCTCCTCCTCCATAAGTGCGCCTCTCCTCCTTGAGAGCATGTGTGAGAAGTGAGTGAGCAAATAGAGTGCCTCCCGTACTCTATTTATACTTGACTTGACTTGCCTTTTTACCTAACTCATGTCGGATCGAACTTAACCACATAACATAATGCTGAGTGGGCCGACCCCCAATAGGGTGGTCTAATAACCCTTTGACCCACATGGCCGACCCCCAATAGGGTGGTCTAATAACCCTTTGACCCACATGACTTATACAGGGCCGACCCCAAACAAGGTGGTCTAATAACCCATCAAGTATAAGTTACGACACTTACAATATAAATGACGACACTTCCTTATAGAGGAATAATACCATCTCTATAGGAATACAATATACATATATGTGAAATACATTCCGAAGTTACATATACATCAACACTCCCTCTTAACTAGGAAGTTATTTCTCAGCACAGTTCTTCTAGCACAAGTCATCTTCTCTGGATCATCGTCACTGGATAATCGTCATCGAGTCATCATCATCGTCACTGCTGCTGCTATCTCAATCAATCTCTGAATCTACTCGTCATAGGAAGTTCTACAGAGCCAGTCCTTTTTCATACCGGATGTAGGCCCACCACCTGCAGGTCTTCGTCATCACTGGCCATACTGTGGAATCCTCAGGACTTTTACGTGCGTCACAAAACCTCGCAAGAGCATCCCAGGCTGTTACGAGCACACAGCTCTACCTATAGGATCTCCCAGGGCAACGAATTACATGTGACCTCACCACAAAACCTCGCAAGAGCATCCCAGGCTGTTACGAGCACACAGCTCTACCTATAGGATCTCCCAGGGCAACGAATTACATGTGGTCATGGAAAAACCTCGCAAGAGCATCCCAGGACTGATTACGGGCACACAGCCCAACCTATCGGATCTCCCAGGGAAACGAATTACATGCCATAGGACAAAACCTCGCAAGAGCATCTGCCAGATATCCCAGGGAAACGAATTACATGCCATAGGCAAAACCTCGCAAGACTATCTGCAGATCTCCCAGGGCAACGAATTACATGTCCTCCCAGAGCAAAACCTCGAAAGAGCATTTGCCAGATGTCCCAGGGCAACGAATTACATGCCATAGGCAAAACCTCGCAAGACCATCTGCAAATCTCCCAGGGCAACGAATTACATGCTCATCTGCACAACCTGATCCACGGCCACAGAGTATCAACCTGATACTCACCATACATCATCCTGATGTATCCATGATCATCCTGATCATCATCACTGCAACGTCCTGATGCATGTCATCTGGAGCAACATCCTGAAGCTCGTCATCTATGATCGTCCTGATCATCACTGCAACATCCTGCTGCATGTCATCTGGAGCAACATCCTAAAGCTCGTCATCTATGATCATCCTGATCATCACTGCAACATCCTGCTGCATGTCATCTGGAGCAACATCCTGAAGCTCGTCATCTATGATCATCCTGATCATCACTGCAACATCCTGCTGCATGTCATCTGGAGCAACATCCTGAAGCTCGTCATCTATGATCATCCTGATCATCAATGCAACATCCTGCTGCATGTCATCTGGAGCAACATCCTGAAGCTCATCATCTATGATCATCCTGATCATTAATGCATCTACCTGATGCATACCAAGTATCTACCTGATACATATCATCATACATGATCCTCCTGATCATCAATGTATCCACCTGATACAAATACAAAACATATGATATATATCACCATACATGATCCACCTGATCATACAATGTATCCACCTGATACATATACAGATACATGGTCCAAGCATCCAACATGATGCATATAAAATACATACACATGATCCAACTGATCATATCCAGCATCCAACATGATGCGTACATACATACATAAAATGATCCAACTGATCATATCCAGCATCCAACATGATGCGTACATACATACATAAAATGATCCAACTGATCATATCAAGCAGAAACTAGAACATCATCCTGATGTTCATCATCCAGCACTTACATCCACAGCCATGTGAAGGATCCTCCTTCCAACATGCTTGGAATGGCTTCAGCAAATGTGTCCATCACTTCTTCCTCGAAGTGTCCTCGATCTGAATAACGCCAAGCCTCTCTCTGAAGTACTCGAACTTCACCCTGGCTAGTGGCTTTGTCAGCACATCTGCAATCTGCTCGTCCGTCGCAACATACAGGAGCTTCACAGCTCCTCTCTGCACCATGTCCCTGATATAGTGATATTTGATCTCTATGTGTTTCGACCTGTCATGAAACACTGGGTTCTCGGACAGCTTCACACAACTCTGGTTATCACAGAAGATACTAGTAGCCTCCAACGGGAGATCAAATAACTCAGACAATAGCTTCCGTGGCCATACTGCCTCGCAACTAGCTGAGCAGGCTGCAACATGCTCTGCCTCAGCTGTACTCAGTGCTACGCAGGACTGCTTCCTGCTAAACCAAGAGATCACACCTGATCCCATACTGAGGCAACACCCAAATGTGCTCTTCCTGTTTGCAGCACTGCCATCCCAATCTGAATCAACATAACCCTGCAGGTTAAACATTTGATTCTCCTCATACCTGAGCCCATAATACACTGTACCCTTCAGGTATCTCAGAACATGCTTTACAGCAACCAGGTGAACACTCCTCGGATCCGTCAGGAACTGGCTCAATGTGTTCACAGCAAAGAAAATGTCTGGTCTCGTGTTCGTCAGGTACATCAAGGACCCAATCATCTGACGATACATAAAGACATCAACTAGCTCAGATGAAGCATCACATAGAAGCTTTAGATTCGATGCCATAGGTGTGGCCATGGCCTTGCAATCCATCATCCCAAACCTCTTTGGGATCTCTACTGCATACTTCCCTTGTTCAAGGAAGATTCTATCTGCACTCTGCCACACCTTCATGCCAAAAACAAATAGTGCATCATCCCCAAGTTCTTCATCTCGAACTCGATAGTAAGCTTCCGCTGCGTGTCGTCAATCAATCTATCTTCACCATACCAAGTTCTGCACATATATGATTTCCTATCATGTGTCTCAGAACCAAGTGGCTTCTCTACGTACACTTCTTCTTCAACTACACCATTCAAGGAAGTTGTCTTGAATCCATCTGGTGTATCTTCTATTTCATCACTTTTATATTTCTCAATGCTGCCATCTGCAACATGCTTGATCTGATAGTCATAGCAAACTTCCCTTCATGTCTTTGGGATTACATCCCAAACATCATTCTTCATGATCGACGGATCATGGCATTTCATTTCTTCATCCCAGATCCTGGGAACTTCAATATCTTCAATATCTTCAATAGATATCTTTGTTGCTGGAACAAATGTTGTAGTTCTTCTTTTGTAGGAGATGGCATATGATCTTTCCTACACAACAAGTTAAATTGCATGATTAGAAAACATCTTATAGTTTTCAGAACAAATTCTTACACATAAAGAAATATGCCATATAGTCATGCAATTATCTTAGCCAATGCTTCAATACAACATTTATCCATATCCCGTAACTTTCTAGATGCCTTCCAATCTCTACCAGAACATTGTTAAGAGTGTGCACAACTCCCAACATGTCAGCAAAGAGGTTTCATTCTAGATAAGTAGCAATGGAATGTTGTACAGTGCCATAGGCTACTTACCCATGCATATTAGTAGTATACTGTTCATCAATGCAATTATTCTAATATGCATAATACACAACCTAATTCTAGGAACATCAGTATATACATTATTGAACAGTATTATTTAAGAAATGACAATTCAAATACTTATCTTTGTTTGTTCGTTGGGTGGACTCCCTCTGAGTCTTTGCTTCCTTGCAGGAGCTGCTGGAGTCCTAATCTGAGGTATCTTCTTCTACACCTTTCTGTTGTGAAATGTAGAGAGATGATCAACTCCCTCTAAATATCTGCATCCTTGCAGAAACTACTGAAGTGTGCTCCTTTGCTTTCTTGCAGGAACAACTAGAGTGTGCTCCTTTGCTTTCTAGCAGGAGCAACTGGAGTGTGCTCCCTCTTGAACTTTGCTTCCTGAATTACCTGTTCTTGAACTCATATTCATCCTTGGTCCCTATGCATGCTTATTAGTATCATGAATGTGTTATCCTTGTGATCTCATATAAAATCATACATTCATTAGTATACTATTAAAACACAATAATCTCAAGCATGTATAGTCATGATCATTTCAAACAGAAATAATAAGCATGAGCATTCAAGGATTCTTATGGTTAGTCAAATCATAAGAAACATAACATGTCTAAACCTGTAATTACTCAAGCCTATGACTCTTCAGGTTAGTTGAATCATCAATCAAGATAAGAGATATAAAATGCATAAAACCTGTGATTATTCAAGCCTATACTTTCATGATTCTTCTGGTTAGTCATATCATCAATTATAATAATATACATCCAACCATGATTATTCAAACCTATGACTTCATGAATAATTATTATCAACAACAGTATAAGATCCTAACACAAGGTAGGATTTTAGCTTGATATAGGAAAAACATACCTGGATTAGCATGCTAGCTATTTATGTCTAACATACCCGCATAATGTCTTCTGGTTCTCTTTAGTGACTTGTGCTAGTAACCTGCATGTCTCATAAGTTAACCATTATAAAACTAAGTTATACATACCTCGAGAATGGATCTTCTATGAGATCCATGGCAATGGATGAATCTTTGTCCTCATGTCATCATGATCATATGTTCTTGAACTAGAACATGATTTGTCTTCTTGGTGTACCTTTCATGTTAGTAGACAACATAAAACTCATACAACATCACAATGTGTTAGTACAAACATAAGTTTCATACTCCTAATAAATGAATGACTTCTATCATGCATTCATAATTTTATTAAGGTGATATGACAAGTCTAAAATCAAGATTGTACTAATCGTGATAATATGAAGACAAGCATACCATAAACTTAATTATGAACAAATCTCAAAACATACCTCGATGAGTCATACCTGTCGAGATCACTTGTAATCTTCTTATGTAAGGCCTTAGCCTCATCTCCCTCTGAAACAGGAACTTCTTCACTTATGCAAGTGACCAATCCATCTTCTTCTAGGATTAACCCAATCCACTTGATTTGCAAGAACTGGACCTTGAGCTGGATATGGGTTTGTCAGAGAAACCCCAAAAATTCAAACTTTGAATTTCAAACTTCTGATAGGATAGAAATATGTGCCTTGATGAGCTGATCAAGTTGGTATATTCAGAATTTGAAAACTGCAAAGTTTCACTCCTCAATTTTGCCTTTGAAACTTCTAGATTCACTAGATGTGACCCTGAACTGGGGTTTGATGAAGCCCACTCTTCTTCCCAATCAAAATGTTTGATCCAAAGCTCTAAGCTTCTATTTTTCCAAGGAGCTTCCAGCCGTGGTCACAGATTTCAAAAATTCCCATTTTTACAGAAGCCCTAATTTTCCACTTTTCTGATCAAAGTCCCGAACTAGGGTCTAATCAAGCCCGGCCTTCTGCCCAACCAAAAATTCTGATCTTAGTCTCTAAATTTCTATTTTGATGAGTAGCATCCAGCCGTGGTCTCCGATTACAAAAATTCCAACTTTCTTCAAAGCCCTAAATTCCGAAAGCCATGAATGAAGGTACAAAAAAAATAATTCTGTTTTGACAGAAATATGTACCTGATTGTTTCTGGTGTAACTCCGAAATTTTTGATCCACAGGGTCTGAACAAGTTTCCTGAGATAGCCTGACCTGTTATCTTTCCATCCTGACAGGTCTGATCTCAATTGGATTCTCTGAGAGAGAGTTATGCCAAATGTCGCAACGTGACCTGTTTTGGGATAAAACAGGAGAGCGAACTTGTACGGCGTGCCATGTGTCACTGTTTTAACTTCGGCCTCTGAAAAAATTTTCTGAGATATCTCGGCCTGTTACCTTTCCATCCTGACAGGTATGACCAAAATTGGACTCTCTGAGAGAGAGTTATGCCAAATGTCGCAACGGGACCTGTTTATGGGATAATACAGGAGAGCGCACTTGTACGGCGTGCCACGTGTCACTGGTTCAACTTCGTCCTCTGAAAAAGTTTTCTGAGATATTACAGACTGTTTACTACCTGTCACTTTTTACGAAATTTCATTTGGAGCTTCCTATCCCAAGATATGACCTTTTTCCCAAGGTCACCTGATTTTGACTCAGATCTGGAAGAGGCAGAAACCCTATTTTGTACAGATCATAAATCACAAAGTACAACGAATTAGAGGTTGTCCTTTGGACACAAGATACCTGGAGATCTTAGCTTCGGCCTGTAACAATTTCCGATCCGAAAACTTCGCCAAAACGGATTTATAGCGAAAGTTCTACGATGACTGGTTTTTGCTATATCAAGCCCTAGCATCGTAAGTGCAACAAGTGTCATACATGCCATATCATGCCTTCTTTTAGGCTAGCTCTGATACCATGTTAAATTTTCTGAATTTAATTCAATATGATCTAGGATCTTAAGTGAGAGAACAACATGTACAGCATATCTACAGCATATCAATCATGGAGACAATAATGCAAGCACACAAGAGACACAAAGATTTACTTGGGGAAAACCATAAAGGTGAAAAACCCCAATAACTTCCTCAGAGATAGATAGAGCAATGATACAACCAACCAAGAGAGATAGCCATAGCCTAGCAGAAATCCTCCTCCTCCATAAGTGCGCCTCTCCTCCTTGAGAGCATGTGTGAGAAGTGAGTGAGCAAATAGAGTGCCTCCCGCACTCTATTTATACTTGACTTGACTTGCCTTTTTACCTAACTCATGTCGGATCGAACTTAACCACATAACATAATGCTGAGTGGGCCGACCCCCAATAGGGTGGTCTAATAACCCTTTGACCCACATGGCCGACCCCCAATAGGGTGGTCTAATAACCCTTTGACCCACATGACTTATACAGGGCCGACCCCAAACAAGGTGGTCTAATAACCCATCAAGTATAAGTTACGACACTTACAATATAAATGACGACACTTCCTTATAGAGGAATAATACCATCTCTATAGGAATACAATATACATATATGTGAAATACATTCCGAAGTTACATATACATCAACACTGCTTTACACACGCATTTACCTGCATTGACCTCCCAAAGTGCGCCATGTGGATGAGGCCCAGTAATCCTGATTGCTCCAATCCCAATGCCCACTTTGCTTGTTCTCTCACGACCGAGCCTCATTCTTCATGTGCGACCTCAATATGAGTTTCTTTTATGCATTGTAGGTATGCCATGAGGTCATGGTCGCTATACTATAGCTTTTGCAGGTTCTCCACAATATTCTCGGCGCTATGAACTCCTTTTGGTATCGGCAGCATCTTGATTATGTATCTTGAATTCTTACTCAGACGAATTGCTAGTGTCCCTTCCTTGCGTGATGGTACATACCCTGGTATGTCCGCTATTACTAGGCCAAGGTTCCCTCCTCGTGATTTCCTTTCCCTCTCAACAACGCCTGATGTTCCTGCTTCTCCTACTGTAATTTGTGTTGAATTGCAGGTCTCTCTCTTCGGCTTTCAACCGGTTTCTGTAAGTCAACTAGCACTTCTCGTCTTTCTGAAAGAATATACTGATGTGATCCTTGGTTTCTCATACATGATTGGCGTCATCTGTGGTCATTCTTCAGTACTTGTGCTAGAAATGAAATGTGCCATCCACTGTCTATTTGGATCTATTCTGAAACTTCTCGGCTAACCCACTTAATACAAAATGAGTCGAACTACCCCCTTACCCTGTATTTATGGTTTCAATTTACTATGTCTTGTCCATATTGCCAATTTCTAATAATTATTAACAAATCCTACGTTTGATTTACTGAATCCTCTACATACATTGGTCAATAAGTGTACCATTACCCACTTGCACAGCCATCTATCACGGCTTAACTAGTACATTTATGAATGGATTTGACCCATTCGCGTTGTTCCAGCCATTGACATGCACCAAACCTCGTCGCTTATTCTTTACTCTGCTATTGTTTTGTTGACAAACCCAATGCGGTCGACAGATTTCCAACTTTTAATCATCTTCATCATTCTTTTTTCTTTCTTCATCATTCTTCTTCTTCTTCTTCTTCTTCTTCTTCTTTTTGTGCGAACCCTGTTTCAGTCACTATGCGCCTAACTATGTCGATAAGGATTCAGTCGGCTTCCATTCACTAAACTTGTTAGCAGTGTCCCATCTAACCTTTTTAACTGCACTGCACCTCCGTCGGTAATAGAATAAATAATATATGGACCCAACCAATGCATCTGCATCTTATCTAGGTACTTCGCAAACTTACTGGTCATACAATAGTACCATATCTTCGCGTTGGAAGTGCTTTGCTTTGACATGGTGATCGTGCCAAGCCTTCTTTCGATCCTTTTCTACCTATTGATGGAATCCTGTGATAAACCTGTCCTCATCAAGTTGTACCAACTACGGAAACCATTATTCAATTTCCCTGTCATCACTCATTCTCGTGGCTTCTATGATGCGCAGACTCAGGACAATGTACTCCATTGGCATCACCGCTTCTTTTTCGTAAACTAAATTGAATGGATTATGGCCTTTCAATTGTTTACAATTCGTTTTGTACACCCACAGTATCCCTGGAATTTTCAAATCCCAGTCATCGTTGTTTGTGTTACACACCTTTGTGAGTGCATGCTCAAATACTTTTTCCAATGCTTCCACTGCACCGTTCTTCTGCGGGTGATATGGGGTACTCCTTCGATGCTAAATTTGGAATTCTTCCATCATTGCCCTGATAGTTTGATTGACGAAGTGAGAACCTTGGTCACTCATCAGTATCTTTGGTCACCCAAACCTAGTGACCACATTATCAAAGAGAAATCTTGTTGTTGTCACAGTCGTGCAGTCCTTTACTGGCATAGCTTCAGCCCATCGCTTCAAATAATTAGTCGCAGTAATTATATATCACGACCCTGTTCGTTTTCCTAGTGGGTTCATAGGTCCTACGAATTCAACTGCCCATTTGTCAAAATCCTGTAATGTTAGTTGAGGTACTAGAGGCATTTCAACCCTTCGCAATGGTTTCCCTATTCTTTGGCATACATCGCAACTCTTTGCGTAATCTCCAGCATCTCCATGCATCGCCGGCCACCATATTCCAACTCTAAGTATCTTTCTAGATGTGGTACACCCTTCGTAGTGTCCTCCTGTGATCCCATCCTAATATTCTACTAATATTAGCTCATGTTCATGTGGAAGGACGTATCTGCGAAGGATTTCGTCTAGCCCCATTTTGTAGAGTTGACCTGCAATTAACTGAAAGTCGGCAACCCTCACAAATAGCTATTTTTCTTACTGGTATTCAATCCTTCTGGTGCATGTCTTGTAATCAAGAACTAAATGATTTTCTCGTAATGGTCATCGACCATTCCAATTCGGAATAGTTGCGCATCTGGTAATCCCTCATCAATACTTCTTGGTTCTTCACCTGACTCAATCTGGGATAGGTGGTTGGGTCCTACATTCAAGTTCCCTAGTTTCACAATGATCTCAAAGTCAAATTATTGGAACAATAGCAACTAGCGATAGATTCCCCCCCCCCAACACAGGCTTATTGACCAAGTATTTCAATGCAAAGTGGTCAGTAAATGTATTGAAATGTCCTCCAAGTAGGTAGCGGTAGAATTTTTGTAGCACATAAACCATTGCTATCCCTTCCCTTTTTATTGTCATATAGGTTTTCTCCACAGTGGACAACTTCCTACTTGCGAATGCAATTAGATGATCGATCGCTCCTTCTCCTATCTAGGAGAATATCACTCCTAGTGTGATTGATGTTGCGTCCACATGAACATGGAATTCTTTTGTCCAATCGGGAAAATCTAATATTGGTGTTGCGACCATCTTTGCTTTCGGTATATCGAGGCGCTTCTGGCACTCATCATTCCATTCGAATTTAGCATCCTTTTTTAACAGTTTTTCCATTAACACTGTGATCATTGCATATCCCCTAATAAAATTTATATAATACCCAGTATGCCCCAATGTCACCCTTAATTGCTTCAGTGTCATCAGTGGTGGTAAGTCAACAATGATTGCAATCTTCGTTGGTTCAACCAACATCCCTTCCTTGCATACAATATGTCCTAACAGAATCCCAAATGGAGCACAGAAGATGAACTTCTTCACGTTTAGTGAAATTTGATGTTGTCTACATCTTTCCAGCACTAACCTTAGATTCGCGACATGGTCCTTCACTAAGCCATACACATTCCAATATTCCATATATACTGCGAGGAATTTATGAATGAAGTATTTGAATGCAGAAACAACTAATATTTAAAATATCGTCGAGGCATTTTTGAGACCAAAGGGAATTACTGTGTATTGAAAACAACCCCATTCTGTTACAAACGTTGTCTTATGTCGATCCTCCTTCACAATATTTATTTTGTGGTATCCTGAGAATCCATCTGCAAATGAATATATTTACTAAACTCCAATTCCTTCTAGTAATTCGTCAGTGAATGGTGTCGGGAATGGATCATGCAAACATGCATCATTAAGTTTCCTTAGGTCGATGCAAATCCTGATTTTGCCAGTCTTCTTATCTTGGACAAGCATCAGACTGATCCATTCGGATTCCTCCACAGGATCTATGATTCCTACAGCCAACATTCGCTCTATCTCGGCTTTCACTTGATCCTTGTCCATGGGGTTCAGTCTATAGGGTCACTGCTTTACCGGCTTCACATCAGGTTTCAGTGGAATCTTCATTTCTCCCAAGTCCCCGAAAATGTCTTTCATTTCTAAAAATTTCATTGGGAACAAATCTTGAAACTCATGTAGTCGATCAGTAAATTTTGCGATTGTCGCATCGTCCCAATAATCTCTAATACTTTTGAACTTGGGGTCTGCCTCCGACCCAATATTAACCTTCTTTATTCGCAGTGATTGTTGGAATTTGTTGAAGGGAATATTCGATGCTTCGACATCCGGCTTCCTTTCGAATATGGTACATAAACAACTCGTGGATCATCCTCTTCATTAGGTCCTCCTATCACATTGTAGCATTCCAACAACATTTATGGTGTCGTATTCCACCATAGTCCCATTGGTTTTTCCATCAGGACTGCTTCAAGTACCTTCTCCTGAATCTCCTATAGTGCACTATGGATGAAGGGGTTTTCATCCGAGAAGCTGAAAGTTTGGCTAAAGATAATAGTTATATCTTCCCACGTAGTTGTTTTGCATGGAATTTCTGCTGTGATGTGTAGCGTTCCCCAATCCCTTCCCTAGGATCACATACCTATCTGTCACGTACTCCGAACCTCTATGGATTCTTTCAGGGTGATTGAAGACTCTGATACTTTTTTTTTTCAAAATGCTTCCATTCATGCCTTTCTGCAATTTTCATTACCGGATCTACAATCTACAATCTGCAACTCTCTTGGATCCACAATCTGCAAGCCGCAATCCGTCCTTCCACAATCCGCAATCCACAATCCGTCCTTCTACAATCCGCAATCTACATTGCGGGATGCGGAAGACGGATCTCCCAACTTATCTCTCCAATGCCCTTCTGCAATATGCAATCCACATGGCAGAACTCGGGATAATGGAAGTATAATTATTCTGTCAACTATCTTTCCGCAATCCGCAATCCACAACTGCGGAAGTCAGAATTGCAGAATTCCAACTTCAATTTACCGAAAGATTACTCTTTCTGCAATCCGCAATCTGCATTGCGGAAGTCCAAACTTGACTTTCCGAAAGACTTTCCTTTCCGCAATCCACAATCCGCATTGCAGTCGCGGAAATGCGGAAGTCAAAACTTGAATTTCCGAAAGACTTTCCTTTCCACAATCCGTGAAATGCATTGTGCATACGGAAATGCGGATGTCCAAACTTGACTTTACGAAAAACTTTCCTTTCTACAATTTGCAATAAACATTGTGGAAGCGCAAAGCCGGAACCTCCTTCTTTACATATGCAAACTTCCCATACTTGTTTATCCCTCGTCTTTGAGCCAAATGAGGCATGTCTGGTACCATTGGAAATATCTTGGAGAGATATTTCCACTGCTATAACTCTCTCATCCATCCGAGGATTATAAACTTGTCATTATCTCAGCTAAATATTCCATCATAAATTTAATTTTACATGCCTTAGAACTTCTTAAAACTCTATCTTCCTTCTCCCATGACCTTCCCCATTCACCTGATTCAGAGAGGGGTTCTGAAACACATCAGGGTATCCCCCTCTCTTCCCAAAGATCATGTGTAGTGACGCAACTAATTCATAGGGTTAATCAAACATATCTCGACATGTAAGGTGCATAGGGTTACATCTAACAATCATATCTATCACATGCAAGACTTATAATGCATTAAACTCATGCAATACAATGATATACATAACAATAACTCAACCTCCTACTCAGATTCACATATGATATTCCTCTCAATCAAATTGATACAAACATACATTTCATAACTGAACATAAGAAACCATATTATAACAATCGAACATCGTCATTCATCATAACAAGGAAGTACTTATCTTTTAACTTTCTAAAGCTTTCAAGAATCTAGCTAAGTGAGAGCAACGTTCCACCCAACCTTAGATCTCTATCCAGCCTGTACTCGTTTTGCTGAGAGATCACCCCCGAGTTGGGTTGTGTATCCACTAAGGAGGGCTACCAGGTTCTCTCACAGTCAAGGTTCCATCCCAATGCTAAGCCAATCTACAGTTGGGTTTATCAAGTATTCCAGGCCATCTTCCCATGCTAAGCCAACCTACAGTGGGTTTACGAATCATTCCGGGGATATTTTGGTCATGCTAATCAAACCTGTACTTTGTTTTATCAAGCATACCAAACAAGAACAGTCATGCCAAGCCAGCATACAGTTGGGTTTATCAAGCATATCAAGCAAGCTGATCATGATAAGCTAACCTACAGTGGGTTTATTAGGCATAAGGGATAACAAGGAAGAAATTGCTAAGCCAGTGAGCTAAACCACAGAGTTGCAGGCATCTCAACACTCAGCAGACCTGGAACCCACATTACCTATCGTACCCAACACAAGGAAGATCCTCTTCTCTTCTACACAGTCCCTCAAGGCCTCTTCCCTTCTAGTTCTATTCAAGATGGGAATAGAAAGGTCCAGTCGCTAGTTCTATGATATTACAACCTTCACTGGGTTTATCAAGCAACCCAACCTTCTTCCATAGTTCAACAAGAAGTCTCCTTTCAGGCTTGTGGGTAGGGCTCTGTTCCATAATTTACTCTCTGCGATCGAATCTTGGGTCCTCACGGTTTACTCTGCACTGTTCAAGATTTGTGATTCCTCACAGGCTCTTATCACTCTATCACGAGTAGACTGGGTTCTCTCACACACACTTCCTATGGTATTTTATATTACACAAGAAAACATGATTCTCTTGAGGCTTCCTCATGGATGGCTCTGCGGGTCTGTGTATGTAGGAATATCTCTACCAGTTCTCTCTCGATTAATGGATGGATCTTGAATGGAGAGTCGTCAATGCATGAATGAATGTCCCCCCCACAAATGGGTGGTCAAGCAGGTTTTGTGAGCTTTCCCAGTGATTGAGTGTCGTCTAGCATAAGCAATTAGAGCCATGTCTGCCATACAAAATCGCAGACATGCTCCATACTCCATCGGCTTCAGCAACAAGTTTCTCAACCACCCTCTGCAACCGAATTAATGTCAACAAGGAGGTCAAAAAGGGTACACAGTCGAACATGTGGAAACATGGGTAGCAATCCCATAACCCCCTCACCTCTCCCTTGTGGATGCACGTGGCCCCTTCTCATTAGTTGCATCCTTAGCCAACTTCTTGGTTATTTTATTCATTAATAAATAATTACATCATTTACATTTCTTCATGGCTTAACAACCCATGAATAATCAAACTGTCAAATACTTTCCTATGCAATAACTTTTAAAATCCACTAGTGGGGCCTTGGCCTTGAGCTCTACACTAGGTCATATACACACACACCGCACATACACAATGTTTACATTGAAGCCAATAAACATCAAGGGAAAAAATCGGGTATTACAACTCCCTCTCCCTTGAAATAACACCATCCTGGGTGTTCTCAAAACTGAATAAAAATGGGAATGCCTCTTTCATGGCATCCTCCAGCTCCCACTTGGCCTCTTCTGGGATAAGGTGCCTCCATTGCACCTTTACCTTCCCTACGGCCCGATTCCGGAGCAAGGTAACCTTCCTGTCAAGGATGCATATAGGTTCCACCTAGAACTCTCCCTCTGGTTCCACCTATATTACATGCCAATCAATGATATGATTAGGATCATGTACATATTTCTTAAGCAAAGATACATGGAAAACATTATGAGCTTTCATGTTAGCAGGAAATGCAATCCTATATGTAACAGGCCCTATCCTATCAAGGAATTGAAATGGTCCACAATATCTTGGTGCCAACTTGGCACAACTTCCCAACTTCATGTAACTATTTATTGGTTTCACTCTCAAGTAGAGATGATCCCCAATCTGAAATTCCTTATACATTCTTTTCAAATCTGCATAAATTTTCTACATGTCCTGTGTTGCCTTCAAATTATGTCTGATCTTCACAATCTCTTGCTCCATCTCCTCGATCATTTCTGGTCCAAGCACTACCCTATTCACTGGGTTGACCCAGCTCACTAGAGTTCTGCATCCTTTTCCATACAACACTTCAAAGGGACTCATTTTCAATGATGTTTGATGTCCATTGTTGTAAGCAAATTCCACTAAGTGTAAATAGTCTTCCCACTTAGATGGCTTGTCCATCACATACATCCTTAACATGTCTTCAAGAATCTGATTTACTCTCTCAGTCTGACCATCTGTTTGAGGATGATAGGCTGTGCTAAACTTCAAATGAGTTCCTAACTCTTGGAACAATCCTTTCCAAAAATTAGATGTGAATTTTGTGTCACGGTCTGAAATTATTGCCTTAGGAAATCAATGCAACCTGAATATCTCTCTCATGAAGATATTGACAATGTCATTGGCCTTGTGAGTGGACTTGACTGGAATGAAATGAGCTACCTTTGATAGCTTGTCCACCACCACCATGATTGCATCATGTTTCTTCACTGTCGTTGACAACCCTGTTATGAAATCCATAGAGATCACTTCCCACTTCCACTCTGGAAGGGGTAAGGGTTGCTACAATCATGTTGGATGTTGGTGCTCTTCCTTGACCTATTGACACTTCTGACACCTAGAAATGTACTTAGCTATGTCACTCTTCATACCATGACAAAAGTACTAATTCCTTGCTACTTTAATAGTCTTTTGATATCCTAGATGTCCCAATTATGGTCTTTGATGTATCTAACCCATCACCAACTTCTTCAAATCCACATTGTTTGGAATGTACAGTCTAGTGTTTTGATAAATGAGAACATTACCCTCATCCATCTGATATTTTGCATACTTTTCATCCATAACATCCTGCTGCAATTTCTCCTTGATATGAAGGTAGACTTCATCACTATTTTGAGCCTCTAAAATCCTTTCCTTCAAGTCTGATTCATACCTACTTGCTGCTGCAATATGAAATTTTCTACAAAGTGCATCAACGACTTTATTCTCTTTCCCTTTAACATGTTTGAATTCCAAATAAAACTCACATAGAAACTCCATCCATCTAGTTTTCCTAGCATTCATATTTGGCTAGTCAAACAAATATTTTAAACTCATGTGATCCATCTTGAGTTCAAATCTTCTTCCCAAGAGATAATGCCTCCATCTCTTGAGAGCATGAACTATGGCTGCTAGGTCTAAGTCATGGGTGGCGTAGTTCCTTTCATGCTCTTTCAACTTCCTTGTCTCATAAAAAATTACAGACCCTTCCTGCATTAGTACTCCACCGAGTCCTTCAATGCAAGCATCAGTGCATACTAAAAAATCCTTACTAGGATATGCAATCTTAAAAACAGGGGCACTAGTGAGCAATTTCTTCAAATCTTGGAAGCTCTTTTCACATTTCTTAGACCATAGAAATTGGATGCTCTTCCTTTGCAATGAGGTGATTGGGTGAGCTATCTTGGAGAACCCTCCAAAAAATCTTTTGTAGTAACCAACAAGACCCTTAAAAGATCTTAGATCTGCAACATTCTTCGGAGTAGCTAAATCCATTATGGCCTCTATCTTCTGAGGATCCACTGCAATGCATTCTGCCAATATAACATGACACAAATATTGCACTTCCTCTTGATACAATTCACACTTACTCAACTTGGCATACAACTGGTGTTCTATAAGGACTTACAATACCATCATTAGATGCTCATTATGCTCTTCTTCATTCTTGGAATACACGAGGATGTCATCCAAGAACACAATCACAAACTTATCCAAGTATTTATTGAAGACATTATTCATGAGGCATGTGAATGTGGCAGGTGCAATGGTGAGACCAAATGGCACCACT
Organism: Larix kaempferi; assembly: GCA_027924585.1. NCBI lineage: Eukaryota > Viridiplantae > Streptophyta > Pinopsida > Pinales > Pinaceae > Larix > Larix kaempferi. Next base: position 35,998,059 of record BSBM01000091.1, on the reverse strand, counting down.
GTAAATTCGTAATGACCATACCTAGTCCTGAAAGTTGTCTTATGAATGTCCTCTTCCTTAATCCTCACTTGGTGGTACCTCGTCCTCAAGTCAATCTTGGAGAACACTCTAGCTTCCTTCATCTAATCAAACAAGTCATCAATCCTTGGAAAATGATACTTATTCTTAACTGTCACTTTATTGAGTTGTCTGCAATCAATACACAACCTCAATGTTCCATCTTCCTTCTTCACAAATAAAAAAGGTGCACCCCAAGGCGATTCACTTGGTCTGATATATTCCTTTCCCATTAATTCTTCCAGTTGCATCTTCAACTCTATTAGCTCAGGTGTTCTCATTCTATGAGGATCCTTGGAAATTGGTGTTGCTCCTGGAATAAGGTTAATGGAAAATTCAATATCTCTCTTGGGTGGCAGTCCCGACACTTGATCCAGAAACACATCTTTGAACTCTTGCAACAATGGGAAGTCTTCTATCCTTGGTCCCTTCTCTTATGTTGAATCTGATGTATGAACAACATACAATTGACAACCCTTTTTATAAAACTTCCTCAATTGCGGAGCTGAAATATGCCTCACTGAAACTCACTTCGGAATTCCTTTTACCAGTCTTGGCTTGCCCTCGTAATCAAGGCATTTAAGTGCTTTATCATAATAGTCTAATTTGTCTCTATGCCTTTCCAACCAAACCATGCCAATTAAGGCATCATATGATCCTAATGGTAAGAAATTCAATTTTGCATGAGTGAGGAGTCCATTCAATAATATTGGACACTTCCCCACTACTTCACTTACCTTCCTCTTGGTTCCTATGGCTAACTGAACTAGCCAAGCCTTACTATGATTTACTTTACCAAGAGAACAACTTTCAACTACCTCAGGAGATACATAACTATTGGTAGACCCTGGGTCAATCAAAACAGAAATAAATTGCTTAGCAATCTTACCTTCAATCTCCACCACTGTTGATTGGTGGTCTGCTTGACGGTCATACAATGCTGCATAGATCCTAGGAACTGCTCTTGCCATGTCTCCCATTATATTTTCTCCTTCAATGTTGTGCATGCTCCTCGGGTACTCCCTTTTAGTTGGATAATATCTAAGCATGTGGTTTCCTCCACATCCCCAACACTGAAGTGGTCATTTCTGTGCTTTGTCTATTGCTACTGCCGGCTTAAATCCACTCCTAGCTTGATGTCCTTGTGAAAATATTTTGGGTGGATTTCTAAGAGGTGGTTTAAATCCACTTCTTCTTGGTTCGAACCTACCTTTGGGTTTACATTTCCATATTGACTGCATTTTTCATTTACCTTTACCCTACTCATAGAAATGCTCTGCCATTCTAATGAATTATTCCAAGATCGGTGGACTGAAAAACTCAATCCTATCTCTGTAACTCTATGGTGGACTACCAAGGAAACATTGGATCTTGACTCTTTCATCCTTGATGTAGTCCACATAACTCAGCAGCTCCAAAAACTTATGGACATGCACATCCATAGTGTTCTTACAAGTTTGAGTTCATTGAACTCTTTACTTTTATTATCGTAGTACCTAGATGACAGGTATTTCTCTTGAAAGTAACTTTGGAATCCGTCCCAACTAATTCTTCTTTCACTGATTCCTTTCACCTACATGAGGTGATCCCACCAAATAGAATCTCTTCCACCAAGTTTATAAATAGAAACCTTAGCCTTTTCATTCTATAAATATTCATGTATTCTAAAGTACTTTTTAATTACAAGAATCCAAGCCTCTGCTTCTTGACCTTCTTTACCTTCACCATCAAAAGTGGGAGGTCTTTCCTTCCTGAACGCGCCTTGTGGAATACCTCTGTACTTATTTCTGCTCCTACTCCAGCTGGGAGTATTCCTTGGGTTCCTTGAGAACCCGAGGAATTAGCTGACCTATTAGAATGAGATCTGTAACAAGGTGTTCTGTCTTTTCTTCCCACAGAATTCCTTCTCCTAGAAGGACCACTGGACTGACTTTCTACATTCATTTCTTCTCGGCCTTCGTTGCTTGGATTAGACCCAACATTTACTTTCTGTTGCAGGCATGTAAGACTCTGCAAGATAGTTGCATTAAGTTGATGTTTCTCTTCTTGTGCTTTCATCAACCGTTCATTGAAGCTTACCATGGTCTTGACCAAGTTTGGGGGTGTTACTCATGCCCTCCTTCCATCAGACTCTGCGTCTATATGTGCTTCCTGCACATTTTATCCTAGAACATCTTCCTTTTGCTCGTAAGGATGTTCGTAAGGGCCCTGGGCATTATCAAAAGTCACCATCTTTACTTATTTGTACATGGTCTTTTAGGACAACTCAACTTCCCGTTGCTACTGCTGTCATTGTGCATAACAGAAACATCTACTAGACATTATAAGCATACAATAAATCTTATACATCCATTCAAATCTGGAATTCATTGGCCAATCAATCAATTAATACACATTCATCCAAAACCCGTGTCATGGACTCATTCTTTGCATATAAATATTTCCATGGCTCGGCCCAATAGCTCCAGTGTTGTAACCGAAGCTCTGATACCACTCTGTAGCATTCCCCAATCCCTTCCCTAGGATCAGGTACCCATCCTTCACGTACTCCGAACCTCTATGGGTCCTTTCAGGGTGATGGAAGACTTTGATACTTTGTTTTTTTTCGAAATTCTTCCATTCACGCCTTTCCACAATTTGCATCACCGGATCTGGAATCCGCAATCTGCAACTCTCTTGGATCCAGAAGCCACAATCCATCCTTCCACAATCCACAATCCGCAATTCGTCCTTCTGCAATCCACAATCCGCATTACGGGATACGGAAGATGGATCGCCCAACTTATCTCTCCCACACCCTTCTGCAATCCGCAATATTCATGGTGGAACGCGAGATGGCGGAGGTATAATTATTCCATCAACTGCCTTTCTGTAATCCGTAACTGCAGAAGTCCAACTTCAATTTATCGAAATATAGTCTTTATGCAATCTGCAATCCACAATCCGCCTTGCGGAATTCGGGATTGCGGAAGTCAAAACATGAATTTCTAAAAGACTTTCCTTTCCGCAATCCACAATCCACATTGCGGATGTGGAAATGCGAAAGTCCAAACTTGACTTTCCGAAAAAAATTCCTTTCCACAATCTGCAATCCACATTGTGGAAGCAGAAAGGTGGAACCTCCTTCTCTACATCTGCAAATTTCCCAGACTTGTTTCTCCCTCTTCTTTGAGCCAAATGAGGCAAGTCTAGTACCATTAGAAAGCTCTTGGAGAGGTCTTTCCACTGGTATAACTCTCTCATCCATCTGAGGATTATAAACTTATCATTATCTCAGCTAAATAGTCCATTATAACTTTATTTTTCCATGCCTTAGAACTTCTTAAAACTCTATCTGGCTTCTTCCATGACCTTCCCCATTCACTTGATTCATAGAGGGGTTCTGTAACACATCAAGGTATCCCCCTATCTTCCCAAAGATCAGGTGTAGTCACGCAACTCATTCATAGGGTTAATCAAACATATCTCAACATGTAAGGTGCATAGGGTTAGAACTAACAATTATATCTATCACATGCAAGACTTGTAATGCATTAAACTCATACAATACAATGATATACATAACAATAACTCAACCTCCTACTCAGGTTCACATATGATCTTCCTATCAATCAAATTGATACAAACATACGTTCCATAACTAAACATAAGCAACCATATTATAAGAATGGAACATCATCATTCATCATAACAAGGAAGTAGTTATCTTTTAACTTTCTAAAGCTTCCAAGCAACTGGCTAAGTGAGAGCAATGTTCCACCCAACCTTAGATCTCTCTCCATCCTGTACTCTTTCGGCTAAGAAATCACCCCCGAGTTGGGACGTTGTGTATCTACTAAGGAGGGCTATCGGATTCTCTCACAGTCAAGGTTCCATCCCAATGCTAATCCAATCTGCAGTTGGGTTTATCAAGCATTCGAGGGCATCTTCCCATGCTAAGCCAACCTATAGTGGGTTTATCAAGTATTCAGGGGATATTCTAGTCATGCTAATCCAAACTACAGCAGGGTTTATCAAGCATACCAAAAAATGTGAAAATCCTCACAGCAAATCTAAGAGATGATGTATACCTCACAAGAGAATGATTAAGATTAAGCAAGAAAATAGAAGAAGAGTGGTCAATACATTATAATGAGCAACCGAATAACATGGTACAGTAGAACTCGGATAGAAGCAATAATACTTGACACACACTAGTTATTTAATCACAATATGGACAAATAAATAGTACAATGGTAGAGAGGATTCGAATGCCTAAGGTGGCAATTCGAATTAGCTTCTCAGAGTGATCATAAGATCAATTTTGTGTCATTGGAGCACAACGAGGTGTCCTCATGATCATCAGTGGAGTCATCAATGCACAAGTAACTGTCAACTGTCAGTCAAACTGAGTCTAACTGAGTGTGGTAGGTGTAATTGAATGTAACTGGTACATGGAGACACTAACTAAATGAAGGAGGCTTAGTGGAGGGCGCATGAGGGGCTAACTGGAGTCAGAATGGGCAGTCAAGTCTCAGTGGAGGTCCATCGGAGTGCTAAGGTCAGTTAAGAGTCATTTAATCCTTAAATCAAGGAAGGAACTGAACTAAACTGAAGTGGTAGGTAAGAAGGGTGCCTTTCTCAACTGGTAGATGAAAGGAGGGCACACTAAGCTCTAGGAGGGATGAAACTGAGTGGGAGGAAGCTCCGGGGGCTGCTAACTGAGGGCTAGGTGCTGGGACTGATGACTGGGATGCATGCAAACCCTAAATAATGCATACAAACCCTAAAGGTGCATGCATGAATCAAAATGTAAATGATCAAAATACTGGTGGGACTAGGATGGAGTATAGGAATATCCTAACACCCCCCCTTAATCCATCCTGGGCCCTAGTAACTAAGACCAAAGGTCACCCAATACAATGAATAATAACAGTCAATAAACCAAGGAAGTGGGAAAATTTCATGGGAAACATACCCCCTCCTCAAAAAACAGACTGTAAGGCACACACAAAAAATAAGTGCTCCAAACTCAAGCAGGTGTGATGCTTGGCCATATGTCTGGAGGTATCTTCTTCTTGGGAAGAAGTGGATCATGCTCAAAAAACATGTGCTTGTACTTGCTCTTCAGATTGAATGTGATGAGAACAAATCCAAAAGTATGAGGATGATCCTTGAACCTGTGATTCGAATCAGCTGAGGTAGGATCAAAATCATGAATATGCAGATAGTCTTTTGTCTTCTCCTTCAAACCATCATGGGTGAGATTGTGCCAAAAAGAACCATCAAATAATAATTTCTTGAAATCCAAATCAGATTTAAGACTTGAAGAATAGTTTCTTGAGATCTCCTTTGAACCAGCAGGGGTGAGATCAAAACTATCATATGAATGAGAAATTATCTCAAGTGAATGGCAATAGTTTCTTGAAATCTCCTTTGAACCATAAGAGGTGAGATCAAAACCAATGGATGCATGAGAAATTATCTCAAGCAGGTGGCAATGGCCATATTCTTCAATAACCTTCTGAAAGCATGTGCTAATGATCATATAGTAGTAAATAAGAGATGATTGCTTCAGAGGAGCGAATGCATTACCTCCAATAACTGATTTTACCTCTGAAATAATCATGTGATCATGATGCAAACCAACAGACTCTGGTGCAAGAGAGGATTTAGGACCTTCTGCAATATCTAGAGTGTGAGCTGGCACAGAAAGAGAAGAAATTTGGAGCACGAGTGGAGAATCTGCAAGTTCTTTGTCAACAACTTCAATATGAGATGATACTAGTTCATGATTTGAGAGACCATCAAGGGGAGCAAATGCATCACTTTGCTTGCTTTTGAATGGGTTTGGACCAATCCCTTCATTCTTTCTGCCAAAATTGTCATCCAGATAAGCCCATAACTCTTTTGGAGTTGAAATATCAGGGAGGTCATATAACATGCATCGAGGCATAGCATACATCATGACTGCACAAGCGTTTTCACCTTTATCTAACCAGTCACTCTCTTCATCATAGGATTCAAACTCTCTTTCAAAACAATAATCAAAGAGACCATGTCTCTTTAAATGTGCTATCATTTGTGGTTTCCATTCATCATAGTTGAATGGAGAAAGAGGAGTAATTCCTGATGAATACATAGAAGCTGTAGAGGACCTGCAAAAACAATATAGAATAACTGCAACTACTACTGCTGCAACTGCTGCACTTGAAATCTTGGTAATAACCTGCAAAACCCTCTCAAGAATGGAGATAAACAATACTCTCAACATGCTCTAATACCATGTGAAAATCCTCACAGCAGATCTAAGAGATGATGTATACCTCACAAGAGAATGATTATGATTAAGCAAGAAAATAGAAGAAGAGTGGTCAATACAGTATAATGAGCAACATAATAATATGGTACAGTAGAACTCGGATAGGAGCAATAATACTTCACACACACTAGTTAATTAATCACAATATGGACAAATAAATAGTACAATGGTAGAGATGATTCGAATGCCTAAGGTGGCAATTTGAATTAGCCTCTCAGAGTGATCATAAGATCAATAGAGTGTCATCAGAGCACAACTAGGTGTCCTCATGATCATCAGTGGAGTCATCAATGCACAAGTAATTGTCAAATGTCAGTCAAACTGTGTCTAACTTAGTGTGGTAGGTGTAACTGTATGTAATTGGTACATGGAGACACTAACTGAATGAAGGAGGCTCAGTGGAGGTTGCATGAGGAGCTAACTGAATTCAAAATGGGAAGTCAAGTCTCAGTGGAGGTCCATCGGAGTGCTAAGGTCAGTTAAGAGTCAGTTAATCTTTAAATCAAGGAAGGAGCTTAACTAAACTAAACTGGTAGGTGAGAAGGGAACCGTTCTCAACTGGTAGATGAAAGGAGGGCGCACTAAGCTCTAGGAGGGATAAAACTGAGTGGGAGGAAGCTCCGGGGGATGCTAACTGAGGGCTATGTGCTGGGACTGATGACGAGGATGCATGCAAACCCTAAAATGCAAACCCTAAAGGTGAATGCATGAATGAAAATGTAAATGATCAAAATACTAGTGAGACTAGGATGGAGTATAGGAATATCCTAAATAAAAACACAATCATGCCCAACCATCATACAGTTGGGTTTATCAAGCATATCAGGAAAGTTGATCATCCTAAGCCAACCTGCAGTGGGTTTATCAAGCATACATGGATAACAAGGAAGGCATTTCTAAGCCATTAATCTCAACCACAGAGCTGGAGGCATCTCAACACTCAACAGACCTGGCACCCACATTACCTACTGCACCCAACACAAGGAAGACCCTCTCCTCTTCTACACAATCCCTCAAGGCCTCTTCCTTTCTAGTGCTATTTAGGATGGGCATAGAAAGGTCCAGTCGCTAGTTCTATGAGATTACAACCTTCACTGGTTTTATCAAGCAACCCAACCTTCTTCCACAATTAAACAAGATGACTCCTTTCAGTCTTGTGGGCAGGGCTCTGTTCCGCAATCTACTCTTTGTGATCCAATCTAGGGTCCTCACGGTTTACTCTCCACTGTTCAAGATTTGTGATTCCTCACAGGCTCTTATCACTCTGTCACGAGTAGACTAGATTCGATTACACACACTTCCTATGGTATTTTCTATTACACAGGAAAACATGATTATCTTCAGGTTTCCTCACGGTTGGCTCTGCGGGGCTGCGTATGTAGGAATATATCTACCAATTCTCTCTCGATGAATGGATGGATCATGAATGGCGAGTTGTCAATACATGAATGAATGTACCCCCACCCGCAAATGGGTAGTCAAATAGGTTTTGCGATCTTCCACGACGATTAAGTGTCTTCGAGGATAAGCAATCAGAGCCATGCCTACCATACGAAATCACAGGCATGATCCATACTCTATCGGCTTCAGTAATAGGTTTTTCAACCACCCTATACAACCAAATTAATGTGAGCATGGAGGTCAAAAAGGGTTCACAATCGAATATGTGGCAACGTGGGTACCAATCCCATAACCTCGTCACCTCTCCCTAGTGGATACACGTGGACCCTTCTCATTAGTTGCCTCCTTATCTAACTTATTGGTTATTTTATTCATTAATAAATAATTACATCATTTACATTTCTTCATGGCTTAACAACCCATGAATAATCAAACTGCCAAATATTTTCCTATGCAATAACTTTAAATATCCACTAGTGGGGCCTTGGCCTTGAGCTTGACACTAGGGAGAATACACACACACTGCATATACATAGTGTTTACATTGAAGCCAATAAACATCAAGGGAAAAAATGGGGTATTACACGATGTATGAGCTTCGTGGTACCTCATCCAATGTATGGATGAACACATGGACCCATTCCTATTTTGGTCTCATTCCCTAGGTGATTTGACACTCCTCCAAGTGATCCCTTGGGTCATTATTTTCACTGTATTTTCTTCCACAGTACCCTTGAGTTTCGCCGAATATGAATTCCATTAGTTGTCTACATAGTGGCCAGTCTATTATCGTCAACTTGTGCACTGCCCACCACCGTGCTAGTGTAGCATTCAGTGCTTTCTCCAATGCCAGCAGTCTCTGCAGTTCTACTACACTTTCTTCAAATTCGGCGATAAATACCATCATATTAGGCAATCCTTCATATGTTGGAAGTTCGCATACTTTTGTCACCACCCATCTTAGTGACTGGGTGATTCGTGCACACCTCCTAAATGATACTTCATGTAATCGATTATGTCAATTCTCAAGCGCTTCATCAGAGCCTAATGATTCCAAGCTAATGCTTCGCCACCCCAATTCTCCATCGACGGTGGGATTTATGTAGTCCTATGAGATGTTATAGACATTGTCCCATCCTTTTGTGAATTTGTCCCACATTTTCTCGACATACCTCTTCCCTTATGATGGATCAAGTGGGGCAACAACCCTCATGTCGCGATTTTTGAATGACATTGTCCTTTTATTAAAGTTGATCACAGCTTGATTATCCATTTCCTAGTCTATCCCTAACAATACCAGATAGGGGCTGGTGTTATCAACTATCTCTATAATTTCAAAGTCTGCATAAGTCTTTAACCCCTCTATTTAGAATACGAGGTGACAATGTCGACCAATAGGTGTGACCTTGCTCTGATTTGCTAGTCGAAGTTGTACAGGGTACCATGCCAGCTGTGGTTTCCCCATTGTCTCCAATGTATTTTTCTTCAAGCTATTTACATCTGATCCCAGGTCCAGACTGATAGATTCAATGTCGAATGCACCAATCTGTGTAGTCATCCTCATTTCTCTCCTTGTCTTCTTCCTATGCAATCCATTTACTATTTGAAATTGTCGTCTATCCTCCTGTCGGTGTAATACGCTAGCTATCTCTGATAGTGCATCCTGATATTTTTCTAGTGCCAAAAACCTTTCTTGTAAGTCCCTCAAGGTGTTGATCCTTCCTGGTGGTCTCTCTGAGCTCATTGTATCAAATATCCACGGTATCCCGAAAACGGGTTATTTTTATCCAATGGGTGGCATCTTCATTTGTCTCATTGTCTCTTGCGCTTCTAAAAAGGTCTCCCTTTTCGCTTCCATGTCAAATCAGACTTGTTTCCTTGATGTAGGTCGAATACTAGGTTGTGGCTTGTCTTCTCCTGTTGCAGTCCCCCCTCTGGTCACTACTGCGACATTCACCGGTCGACTTCTTAACTCCACTGAGATCTTCTGTACATTCAAAGATGGATTTTGATTATGATTCACATTTGGATTCAGTTGGGGCAGTTTTCCATTTCGCAATCAACTGGGGACATTCCTCAACACTGTGGCCCGTTGTGCTACAATAAGTACATTGTGGTGTTGGGTTTGGGAAATCCATTTGATAATGTTCGACCTGAACACAATTATAGTACATAACTGTCCCTTGACCTCGTCCAAAAGCTCCTCCATTACAAATGCCTCCACCTCAACCTCCGTGGAATCGTCCTTTGAAACCTCCTCATGGATGACCGTATGGATGTTGGTTATACTCCAACGGCCAATATTGCGATTGGCCATACTGCAGTGGTGGTTGGTTGTACAACGAATATGGTTGACTGTAGTGGACCTGTGGATGGTTATACTAAAGTAGTGGTTGATTGTAGTGCAGCTGCTTTTGATTGTACTGTTGTTCTTGTTGTACAGGGGGTTGTTCCTCCCCCTTCATAAAAAATGTATTCGCGGTCCTTTCTTGGAGCAAGTTATATGCCCTACAATGCTTTTCTTCATGGCCGACTGATCGACAGAAATTGCAGAAAATATTCGTTGGATTCGACACCATATTTTGTAAATATAGGCATTCTTATGATCGATGCCCCTTGTCTGAAAAATTTAGCACCATGACATTCCTCCTTGATTGAGTGGATTTGGTGCGCCAGACTGTAAATACTCGCAGAATTCTAGGCACTAGTCCTCATTATGTCCTTCTGATCTGCAGCGAATGCACCATATTTCCTCATGAACTTCTTTTCCCTTCTTGATGTTTTGTAGCTGGATCGTCAGGTTCGCTAACTACGCTTGGATGTGTTTCATACCTAACCCTATTTCACCAACTGGTGAAGCCTCCAACTTCATCGCGATTTCCAGTGCCTCCTCCTAGGATGCAATCTTCTGCTGCATTAGTGGCATATGAATGGGTGGTGCTAATCCCGCGATGAACCATTCCTTGTGATGTATGTCGTTCATTCTAAAACTTACTTTTGCCATCAGGGTTTTATATCTTTGGTCGAACTCCCTTATTGATTCGTTTGGAAATTTCTTGATCTCTTTCAATTCTGTGATATATTATGACTCAAATTTTGGTTTCTTAAACTCATCAATCAATCCTGCCCTAATTTTTGATAGTGTTTTCTCAGGACTCCCTGTAGGTACTTGTATGAATTTCATAAACCAATCCAGAGCACGACCCCTAAATGTCATCGCTATTTGTCCCTTCTTGATATCGTCATCTTGGACCTGCTTCACTGTCCATACTGCTTCACATAAAAACCAGTATTGCTTAGGATCCTTGGTCCCGTTAACTTAAAAGATCAGCATCTTCACATCGTCACCTTCCATCCTTGGTATCCTACTGTTATTTATAGACCCACTACTCCTACCATTGTTCTTACACATTGGACAGTCCTACGAAGAAATTATGTCTCTTCCTCCAAAATTTGGCCTAGTGCACAGAGTTGTTGGTATGTTGTAGCTTTGGTTCTATCCTTCTTCGGATTTAGGGGTAGCCTAGTTTCTTTCTTCGTCACAGTAAGGTCGCTTAGTCCCTTGTGGCCCTGTTTCATAGTTCTTTGTTTCGGTCACCCTAGGAGACTCTCTCTCAATATCATTCCTCCTCTTCTTCTCTAGCGGGAACCTCACCCCACTTTGCAGGGTACCACAATCTTCCACAACCTCCCTTAAAATTTCGTCGTAGCTCAAATCTATCTACCCTACATCATCCTATCAGACCCGTGTTAAATTTGAGCATTAATTCACAATACTCAAGGATCTTTACTGAGAGAGCAACATGTACAGTATATCAATGCATAACAATCATAACAAGCATGTCAATCATCACAAGAATCAAAAGCATGAGAGATAAGAGACACAGAGTTTCTGTGGGGAAAACCCTAAGATGAAAAACCCCACAACTTCCTCAGAGATAGAGAGAGCAATGGCTCAACCAAAGTACAACCAAAATACACAGAGATAGTCTCCTAGTATCAGATGATCCTCCTCCTCACTAGTGCGCCACTTTCTGACTGAGAGAAGTGTGAATTTCTGAATGATCAAAATAGAGATCTCCTGATCTCTATTTATACTTGTCTGTTTTCCCAGTGACCTTATGGGGCTGACTTGTCTAGCTGGGTACATCAACCATATAATATATATATTCCAGTGTCGACCCCACTCATGGTGGTCTAATAACCCATCGGCAAGTTCACACACTTGCGACACTTGTCAATACACATGATGACACTTTCGTATAGAGGAATGACACATCTCTATAGGAGTACAATAATATAAAAATGAAATACATGGATGAAATATATTCCGAAGTTACATATACATCAACACTCCCTCTTAACTAGGAAGATATTTCTCGACACAAATCTGCTAGCACAAGTCTTCTTCTCTGGATCATCGCCATCGATGCATCAACCTCGAATCATCGTCATCATCACTGCTGCTGCTATCTACACCAATCTCTGAATCTACTCGTCATAGGAAGTTCTACAGAGCCAGTCCTTTTTCATACTGGATGTAGGCCCACCACCTGCAGGTCTTCATCATCACTGGCCATATTGTGGATATCTCAAGACTTATTACGTGCGTCACAAAACCTTAAAAGTGTCTCTTGACTAGCAAGAACCCTAAAGAGCATTCAAGGCCTTTTTCATCCTGTCCAGATCTCCAGGACTTATTACATGTGACCCCACCACAAAACCTCGAAAGAGCATCCTAGGATGTTACGGGTACACAACTCCACCTGAAGGATCTCCCAGGGCACAAATTACATGTGGTCACCACAAAACCTAGCAAGAGCATCTCAGGATGTTATGGGTACACAACTCTGACCTGAAATCTCCCATGGCACAAATTGCAAGTGGTCATGGAAAAACCTCGAAAGAGAATCTCAAGATGTTACGAGTACACAACTCTGACCTGAAATCTCCCAGGGAAAAAATTACATGCCATAGGACAAAACCTCGCAAGAGCATCTCAGGATGTTACGGCTACACAACTCAGACCTGAAATCTCCCAAGGCACAAATTATATGTCCTCTCAGAGTAATGTCTCAAAAGAGCATCCCAGGCTGTTACAGGTACACAACTCCAACCTATAGGATCTCCCAGACATGTTCATCTACACAACCTGATCCACGGCCACAACGTATCAACCTAATACTCATCATACATCATCCTAATGTACACATGATCATCCTGAACATCATCACTTCAACATCTAGCTGCATGTCATCTGGAGCAACATCCTGAAGCTCATCATCTATGATCATCCTAATCATACACTGCATCCACCTAATGCATACCAAGTATCTACCTGATACATATCATCATACATGATCCACCTGATCATACAATGTATCCACCTGATAAATACATAGATACATGATCCACACAATGCATCTAACTGATATATACATACATGATCTATCTGATCATACAAAGTATCCACCTAATACATATACAGATACATGGTCCAAGCATCCAACATGATGCATATACAAAATACATACAAATGATCCAACTGATCATATCCAGCATCCAACATGATGCATACATACATATACATATAAATGATCCAACTGATCATATCCAGCATCATCCTGATGCATACATACATATACATATAGATGATCCAACTGATCATATCCAGCATCATCCTGATGCATATATAGAGCAGTAACTGAAGCATCATTTTGATGCTCATCATCCAGTGCTTACATCCACAGCCATGTGAAGGATCCTCCTTCCAGCATGCTTGGAATGGCTTCTGCAAATGTGTCCATCACTTCTTCCTCGAAGTGTCGTCGATTTGAAGAACACCAAGCCTCTCCCTGAAGTACTCGAACTTCACTCTGGCTAGTGGCTTCGTCAGTACATCTGCAATCTGCTCGTCCGTCACAACATACAGGAGCTTCACTGCTCCTTTTTGCACCATATCCCCGATATAGTGATATTTGATCTCTATGTGTTTCGACCTGTCGTGAAACACTGGGTTCTCAGATAGCTTCACACAACTCTGGTTGTCACAAAAGATACCAGTAGTCTCCAGTGGGAGATCAAATAACTTAGACAATAGCTTCCAAATCCATACTGCCTCACAACTAGCTGAACAGGCTGCAACATACTCTGCTTTAGCTATACTCAATGCTACGCAAGACTGCTTCCTGCTAAACCAAGAGATCACAGCTGATCCCATATTAAAGCAGTACCCAAATGTGCTCTTCCTATCTGCAGCACTGCCTGCCCAATCTGAATCAACATAACCCTGCAGGTTAAACTTTTGATTCGCATCATACTTAAGCCCATAATCAACTGTACCCTTCAGGTACCTCAGAATATGCTTTACAACAATCAGGTGAACACTCCTCGGATCTGTCAGGAACTGACTCAATGTGTTCACTGCAAAGCAAATATCTAGTCTCATGTTCGTCAGGTACATCAAGGACCTAATCATCTGACGATACATAGAGATATCAACCAGCTCAGATGAAGCATCACATAGAAGCTTCAGGTTCGATGCCATAGGTGTGGCCATGGCCTTCCAATCCAACATCCCGAATCTCTTCAGGATATCTACTGTGTACTTCCCTTGTCCAAGGAAGATCCTATCTGCACTTTTCCACACCTCCATACCTAGGAAATAGTGCATCATTCCCAAGTCTTTCATATCGAACTCGGCAGCAAGCTTCCTCTTCGTATCTGCAATCAATCTATCATCTCCTGTTACAAATAAGTCATCCACATACATGGGTAGAATCACAGGATTCCCTTCCTCAACCTTGTAGTAAAGGTTGGAATCCGCTTTACTCTTGGTAAAGCCCAAACTAGATAGGAAACTATCCATCCTACCATACCAAGTTCTGGAGCTTGCTTCAAGCCATACAAGGCTTTCTTCAATCTACATATGTATGACTCCCTGTCATGTATTTCAAAACTGAGTGGCTGCTCCACATATACTTCCTCTTCAGCTACACCATTCAAGAAAGCAGTCTTGACATCCATCTGGTGTATTTTCCATTTCATCGCTACATCCAGGCAAGTATTGTTCTGATGGAAGTATACCTGGCTACAAGGTCAAAAGTTTCTTTATAATCTATTCCCTCTTTCTGAGAGAAGCCACGAGCTACGAATATTGCCTTGTATTTCTCTATGCTGCCATCTATAGCATGCTTGATTTTGTAGATCCATTTGGAAGTCACAACAGACTTCTCTTTAGGTCTTGGGACAACATCCCAAACATCATTCTTCATTATTGATTGGTATTCCTAGACCATGGCATCCTTCCATTCTTTCTTTTCCGTTGCTTATTCATAACTGGAAGGTTCTTTGTTCATGATATCACAGAGTAAAGCAACATAGCTGATATGTGATCTAGTTCTCTTCTTTGCTCCGTGTTCTTCTTCTGGAATGCCAAATCTTTTTGCATCTTGAATGAGCTCTCTAGCCCATGCAGGTTTCCTCTTGTGAGAGTTATTCTCACAAGGTGGATCTACAGGTTCTTGTGGATTTTCAATATCACGAACAACTTCTAGAATTGCTTAAGTCATGGTAGTGTCTTGAAATCTAGTTTCCTTAGGTTCTTCATAAAATTCGATAGGTGCTTTCCTTGATTTGATGAATGTTGATTTTTCATCAAATGTTACATCCCTACTGATGTCAATCTTCTTGAACCCTGGAAAGTATATTCTGTAAGCCTTCGAGCTTTCATTGTAACCCACAAAGATACCCTTCTTTCCTGAAGGATCTAGCTTGGTCCTCTTTTCCTTTGGGACATGAGTGTATACTGGACAACCAAATATTCTAAGATGGATGACTTCAGGTTTCTTACCAGAGAAGACTTGTTATGGTGTCTTCTTGTCCAATATCTTGTGTGGTGTTCTGTTCTGCACATACACAGATGTTCTAGCTGCATCTGCCCATAGATGCATAGGTAGATCCTGGTCATACAAAATTGCCCTTGCTGCTTCCATGATTTTTCTGTTCTTTCTTTCTGCAAATCCATTCTGTTGTGGATTGTAAGGAGAAGTCAACTCCCTCTTAATCCCTGAATCACTATAAAGCTTCTTGAAGTCCCCTGACGTGAACTCTCCACCATTGTCGGATCTGAATGTTTTGATCTTCTTATCAGTTTGATTCTCCATCAAGGTTTTGAATTCCTTGAACTTATCAAATACTTCATCTTTGTTCATTAAGAAGTAAACCCAAGTCTTTCTGGAAAAGTCATCAATAAAAGAGACATAGTAAACATACCCACTTAGAGAATTGGATGACATACGACCACATACATCTGAGTGGATGATTTCCAAGATACTTTTTTCCTTGCTTTCACTGCTTGGAAATTCCTTCTTAATGTTCTTTCCTTTTGCACATCCTTTGCAAACACCTTCATGCTTGGTCTTGATTTCAGGAAGACCTTCTACAGCCTTACTTGCAATTGGTAATGCCCTATAGTGCATATGTGCAAGTATTCTATGCCAAAGTTCACTTGGCTCCATGGAATCATGCACCATGGCATGTTCAGGTTGTCCTTTCAATTTATACAAACCTCCCTCTTGCACTCCAATCACTACTGCATCATCGAATGTTTTACCCTTTGGCCACATTAGGACTTGGCCATCTACAAATGCAACCCTCATACCTTTTGCATCCAATTAGGAGATGGAGAGTAGGTTCTTCTTGAGCCCAGGTACATAAAGGACTTCTTTCATCTTCAAAGATTTTCCAGAATCTAGGTTGTAGGAGGCTTCACCACTTCCTTTGATAGGGTATTGATAATCATCCCCAAGTTTCACCTTATGGGGTGACTCATGTTCAGATAGGTTTACAAAATATTTCTTAAACCCAGTCATGTGTTTGGTGGCCCCATTTTCAATTAACCAATCATTACAACCATGGGAGATAGTACCTGTGAGAGCATAGATTAGAACATACTATTCTTCACTTGATGAGTCATCATCGCTTTCTGCCCTAGCTTTCTTCTTTGGAGGTTCATCATATTCAGTAGCATGAGCATGGTACCTTCTTTTGCTACCCTTCTTCTTTATATTGAAGTTGTTGTTGTTGTTGTTGTTGTCCCTTTTGTTCTTGGGACAATCTGAATCAAAGTGACCCTTCTCATTGCATGTGAAGCACCTTAGATCCTTCTTATTCTTTTGGTGATAGTGAGTGGACTTCTTGTGGTGAGAGTGCTCCTTCTTGGGCTTGCTTCTTTTGGTGTGATCTGCGAGAGCTTGATCTTCTCCTCCCATCTTTTCTTCTTGAGCTACAACCCTATATTCTTCTTGAGAGAATTCCTCCCATAGTTTACTGAAAGAGATCAATTTATTTCTTGCCCAGATTCCTTGAATAAAGGAGTCCCATGACCTAGGTAGGCCATTTAAAGTGGTCATAACAACTTCACCATTGTCCACTACTTCATCCACAGCTTCAAGTTGTTCTTTGATCTGAGAGGCCTTGGAGAAGCAAGATTGAATGGTCTCTCCATTCAACATATTGACCCCTTTCAATTGATTCCGCAGGGTCATCTTTCGATTTATGTTCTTCCCTTCAAATAGCTTAGTCAAAGAGTCAAACATCTCCTTGGGTGTCTTCAGCAATGACACATGTGGTATGAGATGGTCTTTGATAGAATCAACAATGATTCTCTTTGCCTTTACCAAGTTCTTCTTATGCAATATTTTAGCCTCTTCATCCTCTGGGATAGGGATGTCTTCTTTCATGTATGCGTCCAAGTCATTCTCTTCCAGGATTAACCCAATCCTATCCTTCCAAGCTCGAAAGTTATCAGCTCCTTCAAGATTTTCCTCAATATTGGTGTGGTGAGACATTTTAAAGAGTACTTCAAATGGAAATAGAAAATATTTAGGTCTTACCACTTGAATTGCTGAAAACTAGATCTGGTCCCAGATTAGGGTTTGTCAAAGAAACCCTAAAAATTCAAAATGTGAATTTCAACTTTCTGAAAGGATAGCAAGATGCGCCTTGATGAGCTGATCAACCTGGTGTATTCAGAATTTGAGATCTGCAAAGCTACACCCTTCAAAATTGCCTCTCTGTCTTCCTGGATTCACTGAGGAGGACCTTGAATTAGGGTTTGAGTTTCCCAGAGATCTACCTAGCCAAAAATCTCGATCCAAATATATAAACTTTGATTTTTGCAAGGAGCTTCCAGCTATGTATTCAGATTCAAGAATTCCTATTTTTGAGGAAACCCTAATTGTTTAGGGCCAAATATGAAAATGCTCAGAATTGAATTCTGATTGGACAGATAGATTCTCCTTGATGAGTAGAGTCAATCTACTATACTGCATTTCCAAAATATCTGGAGAGAAACCCAATAAACAAGAAACCCTAGTTTCCGTTACTGCGATATGTCGTCTTCTCAGGTTAGCTCTGATACCATGTTAAATTTGAGCATTAATTCACAATACTATAGGATCTTTACTGAGAGAATAACATGTACAGTATATCAATGCTTAACAATCATAACAAGCATGTCAATCATCACAAGAATCAAAAGCATGAGAGACAAGAGACATAGAGTTTCCGTGGGGAAAACCCTAAGGTGAAAAACCACACAACTTCCTCAGAGATAGAGAGAGCAATGGCTCAACCAAAGTACAACCAAAATACACAGAGATAGTCTCCTAGTAGCAGATGATCCTCCTCCTCACTAGTGCGCCACTTTCTAAGTGAGAGAAGTGTGAGTTTCTGAATGATCAAAATAGAGATCTCCCAATCTCTATTTATACTTGTCTATTTGCCCAGTGCCCTTTTGGGGCCGACTTGTCTAGTGAGGTAGATCAACCATATAATATATATATTTCAGGGCCGACCCCACACATGGTGGTCTAATAACCCATCGGCAAGTTCACGCACTTGCAACACTTGTCAATACATGTGACGACACTTCCGTATAGAGGAATGACACATCTCTATAGGAGTACAATAATATATAAATGAAATACATGGATGAAATACATTCTGAATTTACATATACATCAAAAACCCATATCCGTGCGGTACCCAAAGCCTCCACGCACCGATCTTTACTCGTCGTAATTCATATTCAGTATTCCTTTTTCGCAAATAAGCATTTTAATCCATTGTTTCAGTGACAATAGAAACCTTCCTCTAGGTCCCTTGCAAAACTTTCTTTCTTTGTTGTTGTATGACTTAATTGTCTCAACAGTGAATTCTGTGATGTATCCTTCCATAATACTATCTACCGAGACCTCAAAATACCTAGATGCTCTATTGTCCATTTGCTTCAGTTGATGAATCAGTTTAGGTGTCCAATGTTCACTTTACCGCCTTGAAATTTCTTCTTTGGGAACATTAGTTGTGCCAACCACTCGTGCAACAGTATTGGGAATTTGTAGAATAATATCTCATGAATGTCGGAGTAGATATAGTTTTGTGTCCGGTTAGTTGTCGACCATCGAGGGTTTCGATTTCCCCCCTCAAAAAATTCTCGCGCCTTCTTGTCTAACCATTCCTCAATCTCCCGATTTGTCGGTTGCCACAGCATGTCCTCTCTTCCTTCGCACTACAGTCCCGGAAACAGAACCATTTGTTCACACAGTTCTGTCGACAGGGGTTCACTTCACACTGTAGTAAACAAACATCAACCAGACACCCTTAAGCATCAACCCATAAAGGTTTTACCCTTTCCAGCAAAACCCGTAGAGCGAGCAAGGTCTCACCTGAGATGTCTAAGGGGGGATGCAGGAACCAAGTTTGCGCAGTTGGGAGAAGACATGCGCTATTATACTCTCAATAGACACAAGCCAAAGATTTTCATTTGCATTAAAAATCATATTATCATCCTAGTAATCCCCATCTGCATTATCATCTCATACTTAGCGAATTAAACAAATCAACAAAGCATGTTTGAGGAATCTATAGTACATAGCATATCTGCTAAAGTATATAATGCGATCTCAAGAATACATCATATTGCGACAAACGGAATATAGATATGCATATTTCTCATGGTACAGAGCCAAAACCATACAATTACTCCATAGATCGATCCAAAAGATAGAAAGACAACATATGTGAAGATATCATCTCATAGTTCATAACGCAGAAAAATGCCCACGGGCTTACAATCGCGCAAAATTTTCTTCTTATCTGGTTCTCCTCTCCGCTATGATCTAAAGCTTACAATCTTATACATATTTATAGGCGCACTTGGGCGTTACAAATGGTCCTAATAACCCATTGCTAACTAACTTAACTAATTACTTCCGCAAATCCTAGCTTTGCGACCGGTCCTTTGTTCGTGTCTTTGACCCTTTCATCATTTGGGGTTCCGCACTTGTGCGCTCCAACCCCGTGTTAACATGCTCTATGATAATTTACAAGTATATTTCTCGACCATCTAAACTAGAAGAAATTTGTTTAGTTGAATTTGCATTGTGCTACTCTCACTCACGACCAAAATCTAAGATGAGAAAACATGCATGTGTAATATGGTACATTTGTTATAGCAACCAAAAGAATCCTGAAAACTATTATAGAGAAAAAATGATGTTGTTTATTCCATATAGAGAAAATGAGAATTTGCTAAAAGCATATTTCCAAACATGGGAAAAAGCATATTCTTCAAAAAACTATTAGTGGACAATGTTGAAAAACAATTCTCTCCACCACACGAGCATGGGGTGACATTGGCATTGCAAGTGAGATTTCTGCCTTCAAGAGACCTCTTGAAGCGGAAATCTCACTTGCAAGGTACCGAAAAGGTCTCTTGAAGGCGGAAATCCCACTGGTGCCTTGCACATAATGAAAGATTTGTTTTGCAGCCCTCCAATGAAGCTCTTGTGGTTTCCCCATGTATCTTAAAGCCACACTCATGGCATAATCAATATTAGGTCGATTATTAGTCAAGTACAACAAGCTTCCAACTAGTTGCATATACAAGGTATTGTCAACCAATGGTGTAGAATCTGCTTCTTCAAGTCTTACTCTTGAAAGGAAGGGAGTCTTTTTAGGCTTGCAATCAGCCATCTTGAACTTCTTTATCAGGTATGAATCATATTTTGACTAATATATCTTGATTCCAAACTTGTATTTTGAAATCTCAAGCCCCAAAAATTGCTTAAGTATTCCCAAGTCACTCATAGAAAAATCTTGATGCAAGGAGGTATTTAGTGAAGATATTTGATCAATAGATATACTTGTGATTAATAGGTCATCAAAATATAACACAATAATGAATATTGAATCATCAATCAACTTCATACACACATTCGTATCAGACTTGCATCTACTAAAAAATTGTGACAAGAGGAAGTTGTCCATTTTGGCATACCAAGCCCTGGGGGCTTGCTTAAACCCATACAAAGACTTATTCAACCTTCACACAAGGTTATGATATCATGTATACCCTTATGGATGATGCATATATATCTCCTCCTCAATATCCCCATGGATGAATGCACTCTTGACATCCATGTGATGCACTTCCCAGTGCTTAGATGTAGAAATTGCCAGAGCTAGTCTTATTGAACCCTGCTTTGCAACTAGTGAAAAATTCTCATTGTATTCAAGGCCGTGGACTTGGAAGAATCCATTTGACACAAGCCTTTCCTTATATTTCACATCTGCACCATCAACTAAAAGTCTGGTCTTGAAGATCCATTTACACCTTACCAATTTTCTGGCTGGTGGAAGCTTGACAAGCTCCCAAGTTTCATTCTTTTGCACTGAATGAAAATCATCATCCATGGTTGTCTGCCATATTGGTTCATGTGAGTCCTCTTCATATGTTTGAGTATAAAATTAAAATATCAAAAAAAACTTCTCAGGTAGGTAAGGATCATTCACTGAAAGAGCACTCTCAAATTGTGATCTAGTCCTCCTAGGATCCTGAGGATTCCCCACAAGTTCACCAACTTCTTGAAGAGTATTTGTTGGCTTCTTTTTGGATAGACCCGGGTTTTAATGAGGCGCAGCAACAAAACCCCTTGGCGCACTGGCCCTCTCGGAAACGAGCTACGCAGCAGCTCAAGATCTCACCCGAAGTGGCTATGGGGGAGCTAAGGAATCAGATTTCCTTAACCTAGACGATGCAGAGACTGCTATCTTTCCTTTCCTTCCCTGAGGATTCCTTGAAGCGGAATGTATTACTCTTCCGCAGACCTCTCAGTGCAACTGCGCTGAAACTCTCGCTCGACAGCCTAGCTGCGCGGTATCTCCACTCCTGCGCACGAGGAAATTATCCTCTGCGTCGATACTCTATGTATCGTTTCTGCCTACGCGCTGAGCGCCGTAACACATTCCTCTATCACCGCAGCGACAGCGTTCTACAGATTTCCTTCAACACTTAACGATTATAACTATCAAGGGGGCTTTGAGACTTACTTAACATATTCATAAAGATAACGCAATGTTCATATATACCCAGATAGTGAACTAAAACACACAATCACACAACACAGCATCATAACAACAAGAATTTTGTAGTTCACCTCCACGGGAGTGTATCTTATATTAATCTCAAAGATAGAATTACACAATATGCTGTGCACACAGCTGCAGCCTTAGATCTTTCCAGGAAACTCCATGCACACAGCTGGGAGCCCTTCTCTTATACCTAGTCTCTTCCTCTACAGAGATTAAAATAGTTCAGAGGTCGACTCAGATTGTCTGCAACTCAGGGATTAGCTTCACGGCTATCCCGCTCTAACTCTTATCTTCTACAGCACAATAGAAGACTACCTAGCTAACTAGCTTATCTCAAACAGCTAGCTTACGTCTAACCCTCTTCCTTTACAATTACACATATATATAAGTGGCCATGACGGTCGCACCTTTACAAAACTGTGGGCCTTTCCCAGCAGTAATCCCCAAAAACCCTAACCACGGACATGGCTAGGTGTACTATAGGCGCCGCTTGCAGTCACGTCGCCATTTCTTGCAGGTTCCGTGACTTCCGGCGTAGATTGCGGGTATGGGCACCGCTTCATCATTCACTGCTCCTTGTCCTTCGTGTTCAATGCTTTGGTCCGTTGCTCTTCCTTGATCAGAAAAACCATAAATTCTGTACTTAGCCTTAATGAAGGTAGCTGAGCCCTCTACTCCATCGCTTCATTTATTGTGGCAGCTGAGCTTTCTACTCGGCCACATTCATTCTCCTATGACGTGTGCACGCGAGATCTACAATTTCCGGTCTATAACCTGCGCTGAGCTCATCCATCTAGCACCGTACTGCGCACCGTTTACTTCTGCCCAAAAATTGGTGCTTATTCAAAATTAGCACTTTCCTTTCAAAACTTGTGTTTTTTCCTCAAAATTCGCAGCTTTACCATAGCTTCGGCCTAGGCTCCAACAGTATTATCAACCCACTTATCCCTTTTAGGTGAACTTGGATCTGCAATAATATGGTATTCATCATCAGATATATCATAATCAAAACTATCAGAAGAAACTTCACTTACTCTAACATGTGGTGGTGCAGAAGGTTCTCCAATTTCAACAAATTGCAAGGGCTCTTCTTCAAATTGAACACTCCTCTCAATGAAATATTTTTGAGTGGTAATGTTAAGAAAATTATAGACCTTCAATTCTTCTGAATATCAAACAAAGAGGCATAATTGGATTTGGTGCTTCATGGCCCTCCTCTTATCAAGTGGAATTCTATCCCAAGCCTCAGAGACAAAAATCTTGAAATGAGAGACATCAGGTTTGTGCCCAGTCCAAGTACAAAAGGAGTGATTCCATTCAATGCTTTATGAGGCACTATGTTCTGTATGTTGGATGCACATTTGATATCCTCATGCCAAAGTCTTGGAGACAAAGACTTGGCCTCAAGCATACATGTAGCCATATCTTTGAGAGATCTATTCTTCCTCTCGGCAACACCATTATGTTGAGTTGTGTCGGGAACATTGTGTTGCATATGAATGCCAACAGAAGAACATAATTGTTGAAAATCAGATTTGAAGTATTCCCCACCATTATCATATATAAGGACATTGATGTATCTACTAGACTAGTTCTCATCCGAGGCTTTGAAAAGCTTGAACAAGTTGAACACTTCAGACTTTAACTTGAGGAAGAAGATCCAACAATATCTAGAAAAGACATATATGAAGGTTATGATGTATTTTACATTGTTAAAAGACTCATGGGGGAATGGAATTGATATGTCACTGTGAATAAGATCCAAGGCTGCTGAGGTTCACTCAATATTGGATCTTTCAAACTTGTTCTCGGAGTGTTTTCTTAGGATACAACTTTGGCAGACTAAGTCCTATGGAAAACTTGATATTGGGAATCCCTATGACCATATCCTTATCATGAATTTTAGAGAGATACTTGGAGTTGAGATGAAAAAATATCTCATGCAACAACTTGCTTGACTCATTGGCATGAGTGAGTAGATCATAAGGTGATGTGATAGGCACAAAGTGAGAAAACCTATAGAATTTTGGGTTGTCGTCAGCATACCTAACACAACAATTTGGCCTGTGGAAATATCAGAAATTTCAACATCATTAGGTGTGAAGACAACCTTTTTGGAAGACCTAGTGTGATTCATCTCGTAGACTGACATGAGATTTGTAGCAAGGCCTGGAACATACAACAAATTAGATAAAGAACCATACTCAAGGTCAATACTACCTTTACATTTGCAAGTAGTTTCAGAATCATCACCCAACACAATAGTTGGAACACCAAAAGAATCAAGAGAGGAGAATGTCTCTCTTGTAGACACCATATGCCTTGAATCTATAGAATCTATAATGAAAGAGGTAGGCTTGGTTGTGCTTTCCAATGCATTAAATCTCTCCTTTTCTTCAGAATTGGTACCTCTTTCCTTCTTTCTTGCGCTCTTAGGAAGAGGGATATTGGCTTTCTCAAGGAGGTGATCCATTTGATCAATGGTCTTCTTCATGCATGAGATCTCTGGATGAAATCCCCTATTGTAGTAGGTTCACTTAGGCTTCTCTTTCTTTTGTTGAGAATTCTTCTTGGAATTTGAGGAATCTACATGAGCTATCTGCTTGTCTTTCTTCTGATCAGGTGGTTTCTTGAAATTGGCCTTCTTCTTGTATTTTGAATTCTTTGAGTCTCCAGCAACCAAATAATGGTATTTTGATGTATTTTTTATTGTTCCCGTCAACATCAACTTGTCTTTCTCCTGAGTGAGAGATTCCGTGAATTATGTTATTGAAGGACTCTTCCAATTTCGAACTGCTAGTCTTGTAGCATGAAAGGTCGAAACATAGACTGAGTAATCTGGACCAAGCTTGGAGAGGATGTCCAAGATAAATTTCTCATCTTTTTTATCAGTGCTACACTGTGTCAATTGGAGAACAAGAGACTTAAATTTGTAGAATAAATATTGTAGGATCTCGAAATTGCTTGGACTCAGTGAAACTAGTTCATTATCCAGTTGATGGCCCCTCAATTCATCAGTCTTGCCAAATAAATTTTGGATCTTTACCCAAACTTCATTAGGAGTGGTAATACCATCTATATGGAAAAGAATATCTTTGTATTTGCTGAGACATAGGATACCATAAGCTTCATCACTTATGTTATGCAACTTTTCTTCTCAATGATTGCAATAGGCTCAGTTTCAATTGCCATAGTCACCCTGTGGAGGCCTTTGCTCCTCAAAAGGATCTCCATCTGCGCCTTCTAGTCCAACTAATTGAATGGAGTGAGGATGATTTGGTGTGTCTCATCCATGGCATCTCTGAATTTATCCTTTGATTGGTTTGCGCCCCTGAGATGCTCAGTTGTGCCCTTTGGGTGATTGGATGCGCCCTCTTGATGATTGGATGTGACCTTTCTCAGACTGGCTCGTACCTACAGGAAAAAAGAAGGAGAATAGAACAACTTGCTAGTCCTTATACCATGTCAAAATATTGTTGACACCAAGATCTACTCAAGCAGTCACAAAATCTCACAAACAGCCTTGCAAAAACTAGTCATACAACACTGAAATAAGTCATGAATATGATGCAAATAGTAAAACTCTATTGAATAAGTCTACTTCATCCAAACTTGGGAAATGTAATGGCTGACAAAATATATAATTACATCATATATTTGAAGGCTAAATATTCCATTCGAAGTCCTCACAAACGCAGACTTACTAAAATATGAAAAACCTCCCTAGATGCAAAAAGTTCTTTCCAAATCACTTGAAAAGATCACGAATTGGTAAGAGAGTGGTTGGATGGGAATGTATGATGGAAAATAATCCTAATTACATAACTTACGAAGAGGAAACATCATGCAGGATGAGTTGGCCAAAAAAAAACTAAGGAAAGTCAACTAGCTTTTTCCTTTTCACAAAAAACAATAAAAATCAGTAAAAGCAGTAAAGGTGGCCTTCTATTCCAAGAGTGGAATAAAATCTAGCAGAATCTCAAAAGATCTTATCGACAATCTTCAGAAGTGCTCTCAAGCAATTCAGGATGGCTTGTGGTCCACACAATGGATGAATTTGGCCAACTACCTAGTCAACTACCTAGGCAAATAATAAAAAAAAGTCTAATAATTATATCCTAAGTAATAAATGGTCATGGATGGGTATAAAATACTCCAACACTTTCTATGTTTATGTGATTTAAATTCTTGTTTTTTCAACCTCTATGATTTCGTGCAAGTTCATTTTACACTATGGGATTGTATTTGCAACTAGTTTTGAAAAATGCTACGAGTGTTTTGGATAAAAAATCGAAGCAATAGATTCCAAGCATGCACAAAATGTGAGATACTAATTTTTGTAGACCATAAAAATTTTCAATGAATTCATGTATTCATGGTTCATTCTTTATGCACAAAATGCATGCCAACAAGTCTTTTTTTTTTCTTTGCTAGTAAAATCATTAACATATCGGTTATCCAGTATCCTCTATGATATAATTGGTTTTGTTCTCCACACAAGCATATTGTAAAACTTACTCTTGTTTAATGTATTTATATTGAGATATATTTGTATTTATTCCCTCTATGTGCATGCGAAAAAAAAAATAGTCTAGCCTAATGGCTTACTAGAAATTGCATTTGGTTTTAGAATTTAGTGACAATATGGTTTGATATGGTGTCTCACCTATAGAAACAAAAACTAAATGGAAACCACTTGTTTCTAATAGCCATGACCAATATTCAAGATACATTGGATGTAAAATATTTTCCTGCACAAATACCTCGTTGTCTTTGCTTCTGTTTATAGACAAAGTGTTTGCTAGCTTCTTCTCTTTAAATTTTTTGCATTCAAATGATAGTGCCAAATATTCTTAAGCAATAGCTATCCAAATACGTCATTTCTAGGCATCACATTCAATAGTGAATGTCATTTGAATGGTTGGTGTAGTAAAGATTGTAGTGGTGTTGATAGCCTACTTCAATTGTTGCATCTAATATTCCACATGAGTTTTTCTTTAATAGGGATGTCACAAGTATTTCAATATAACAATATTTGTGGAAAAAAAGTAGTAATATATTCTCAAGGAAATGAATCCTCGGAGATCCATGGTCTTCTTTGCTATGTGATTATCCACTAATGCTTTTATATATATATATATATATATAGAGAGAGAGAGAGAGAGAGAGACTACCTATTAAGGAATGGCATTATCCCCTTTGTTACCTCCTTAGATACTCGATACTATCCTTTGTGGGCACATTGCACTATGTTAAAGCCTTCATGCAATAAACTATTGGCACATGTTCGCGAATTTTCATGCTTCAATAATGCCCTTGAGTAGAGAAAGAAATATTGTTGGGTCTTTATATTTTTTCCACTGTTTGAATCCATTCTTGAAAATTACTTTTACATATTAGCCGGTGAAATGTAATGTCCCCTCCCGTGGATCCAACTTCGGTAAGGGAACTTGATGCCAATCTACAGGGATTTCACAAAAGCTCAGCCCATTCATTAGATTCATGGCCATAAAATTAATGTGTGTAGATCCAAATCAAACATATATGCACAGTGGAATAAGACCATCACCCACACACATCTTTCATATGCATTCAACATATCAATAATAAACATCAAATTAAAGGGGAACAACTAGCTATGTTGTTGCAATGTTCCACCCAACCATAGGCCAGTTGTGTTCATCAATTCTCTCAACACAACTGCCACCCCCGAGCTGGGCATGATTCTTACAAGCAAAAGGGAACATTCCAGCCCATGCACAGCCAAAGCAATAGAAACCCATCTCAACCCCCAACCTTCTTTTACACACAACAACTCAAATTGGGCATGGATGCCCATTTTCAGCAATGGGATTTTACAAATAAGATGGCCATGGACTTCCCCAAATCGTGGGAACACCAAAAACGAAATGGCAATTGGGGAATCAACCCTGGAAGAGGAAAATCGTTTCCAGACACATTTATAGGAATTCAAGGGACAAAAACGGCCTCCATAAACTCTAAAATCATGGCTCCCTTCCTCCCAGCCATTGTGCAATACAAAAAACAAGTTCCCAGGCATGGGAAATGCAAGAAAATGGTGAAAAACATGATGGGGAAAGCCCAGCTAGCTCCAAAAATGTGAGAGGCAAAACTGCTTCCTGGGTTATGGATTGGGAGGCAATTTCATGGCTCTTTTCTTGCCAAGGAAGCCAAACACGTTTTTCCATGTAGGGTGGTTGCCCATACTCGAATTTTGGATAGCCATACCTCTCATTCCCCAAGGCATTAACTACCTCAACGAACTTTTGGGAGAAAAGAATGATTGGGTACAAAAGTCAACATGGGTAGTTGAGAGTTTGATGGGTTATCTCATTGACACTTGGCTTGACTTGATTGGCTCAAGGGTTTGAATGTTTTCCCTCCCAATTCATTGTAAGATCATGCCCCCATCTCTTGTTGCATTGCATAGCTAGTTGTGGGTATTTTTATTAAAATACATATTTACATGATATTCACAATTCCATTGTGCATGGCTAGCACGTAAACCATATGCATCAATAAATCAATGGTGGGGCCTTGGCCTTGAGCTCCTCACCACATCTTTATAGTAATATTACATCATTTATGATTTTAATGCCATGGGGTCAAACTAGGGACATTAAATTCCCCTCCCCTTGGAATAACACCGTCCTCAGTGTTCCAATACTTAGGAATAAATACCTACTTTACACATTCCTCAGAATTCACAAATGGTGGCAAGTCTCTCCTGCATTCATCTCTTTACTTTGAACTTTCAGGATCAAGTCCTTTGGATTCCACAAGTTGCTCCTATTGGCTTGATCTTCCAACTCTGCAGGTGGGCATTGATCCACATCAATCCCTTTCTTTTATTCACCTTCCAGCCGATCTACAAGTCTGGAACTTCATGGCTGTCGTCTTTCTTGCCATCTTGGCAACTGATTGAGGAAGATTTTCAGCCAAAACAAATAGCTTTTGGTCTGCTGCCATGGCTAGTGTGCACAACTGGCTCTCATTTTGCTCACTAGCAACACTTAGTTGGTAACAACTACAAACAATGGCTTTCAATTTCTCACCTGTGAGACTCATCATGGCAATTTTTGTTAGGACAAGCATAACACAATATTTAAAATTAGTCAATTATTTTCCCAATTGACATGGAACGTCCATGCTTTACTCATGAGACTTCCATACTTTTCATGCTTTCCCAACATACACATGAACTCATTCATGGTCATCCTCTCACAAGGTAATAACTATTTCAACATTCATAATTTATTTCAAGTAATTAAACACAATCTATTTTCAGTCACGACATGCATTCAACAATTCCATTGTTTTTAAGATGCATCAGTCAAAAGGAAAGAGAAGAGTAAGAGTTCCCCCTCTTAGTCTTGTTCCAATCCGGAGCCACACCATCACTTGTGGTTCTATGCTCCTTAGCCTCTTTCACTTCAATGTGAATGCTTGACTTGCCCTTTCTTGGCTATGACCCTTAGTGTCTAAGGTCCATCTAAGGATTTTCAACTAGGGAACCTTTCCCCATTGTTGCTTACAAAACCTTTGGCTGCTAGGACTCGTACATGTCCACTAGCACCATCTTTCATTACTGCTCATACTTGAGCTCCTTAGGACAGTCATATATCCACATGCATCCTCCAGATGCTTTCATAGTCCTTGCTTCCAACAATACCTACACTCAAACATTGAGTCAATTCACATGTTGAGTTTATTCTCATAGGTTTTATTTCCAAACAAGAGTTTAAGAAATCCTAAACAATTCATATACCCATGTATATTCATAAGCAAGAAGCTAGAAGATAACCAAATAATTATCTGTATGGGATGCCTTCACTTTATTCCACAGGATCCTTCTTTGCTTTACAAGCCTTGGATTTCCCATGGAAAAAATAATGAATGTTGGGTTAGCACACAGGCTACTCCACAACCATTCGAATAGGCAATTCCAGGCTAGTACACTAACTGCGTTTATCAATCATCTCATTTAGCAATATGTTAGGCCAGTGGTCCGACTGGTTTTATTAATTAATTAAAGGATGTTTGGCCAGCATGCCAGCTGCTCCACAACATCAAGGGTTTAGTGCCCCCATCGACTATTCTCTGAATTCATCGAGCATCAGTTACTCTCTGGCTTTACCAATAATTTATAGTTCTTTCAGGGTCTGTGCTTTCCTACAATGGCCAAGTTTTCCAATAAAGAAACAATAGTGTATCAGCTTAGCTGTTAGAAGATTTATACCTGAAATCTTCATTATTCCAAACAGGAACTAAAATGAAAAATGAATACTTATTTGTATTGTGCATTTTCCTTTCTGGTCCACAGGGTCCTACTTTGCCTTGCAAGCCTTGGGATTGCCTATGGGCTTGGATGTTTGGCCAGCACACACGCTGCTCCACAACATCTTCTGAATAGGAAATGCCAAGCCAGTACGCCGACTGGGTTTATCAGGCATCCCTAAAAGCAGTATGCTAAGCCAATATGCCGACTGGGTTTATCAAGCATTTCAAAAACCATTTCCAAGCTAGTCCTCCGAATGGGTTTGTCAGGAAATAACACCATTCACCAATACCTCCACAACATGCAACAACCAATGCCAAGCCAGTACACCAACTGGGTTTGTCAGGCATCCAATTTAACAACATGCCAAGCCAGTACACCGACTGGGTTTATCAGGCATCCAACAACCATTTCCAAGCCAGTACACCGACTGAGTTTATCAGGCAATAAGAACAACATAATATGATTATGTGGCTCCTTCTCTTATGCAACCAGTAGCTCCCTCCAGGAACTCCATAGGTGTCTCACTTGACTGTAAGCTAGCATGGCCCCACTATACCCACTCACACTACACAAGGACGATACCCTTTTTGTGTAACACAGCTCCGCGGGCCTATCTATCTCTTCTAGTGTCCTTTAGTGTGAGCGTAGGAAGGTTACCACTGCCCATATAGTCCTCTTGAGCACCCTTTCTTCACTTTGCCTATTATGTGCAACACCAAATTGCATCTGTGTAGTTGATAGCACAAGAAGGATAAGCAGGCTCATTAGTATTGCTGCTAAAAAATTGTAATCATATTTCATAACATTCACTATCAAGTATTGAGACACCAGGAATGCGTCCATTCCCTTAGGGTGTAGTCAATATTGAAAACCCTAACACAACCCATCACTTGAAAGGTATGCATCCCTTTCCGATGTGAGACGTGTAGGCCTTAGTCACACTCAAGCAATCTAGAATAGTAATGAAATAATAAAACATGCTTTGCATATTAAATATAATAACCAGGCATGTATATCTTCGGTTAGGGTTACAGAATACTCATTCATTTTACGAACGTATCTTTTCTTTATTTGCGAAGAATGGGGGCTCCCTTCTCTCAGTCAATAGTCCTTCGGTTTGCCACCCCAATATCTTCATGTTCCATAACCCACACTTTCCTTCTCAGCACAATTTTACTGTCTCACTCACATGATTCACCCACATGCAGTTTTACTGAGACATTATCAACATTTACAATGGTGTTTCACCCGAAACCCATTTCCAAAGCATGGGATCCTTCCCATCTAGTTTGGCTTCTGCGGGCCATCACACATGGTCTTCCTACAATGTGTCATCTTGGCACACTTGTCAAATAGCCAAACATTGATTAGCAATTATAAGCGATTCTCAAACCTAAAATTTGTAAATCTGTTTTCCAACATAAATTAGATTTACCACCATGAGATTATTCTCACAAATTTAAACCATAAAATTTTCAAATTTGTTTCCTGCATAAGTTACAACCATGAGAACCTTCTCATAACCTTTGGCTTCTGCACATGGTAGATCCCAGTCTCTACGATGGACTTATCCTCATTGTCGTACGTAAGACTTTTCTACCTGAAATTTGAAACTTCAATCAGCCAAACACGTTGTGAGTATTTTATGCATATAATCCTTTCATTGCTACAATAGTCACTGAAGTGATCTCAGAATTATGACACTCAATAATTCAAACATCTTCATATGTTAATATTTGAAATGCAATGAAATATATACATTCCTATATATGCATCATTATCACAATAAAATTGCAAGATAGGGTTACACTATCCATGCAATTTAAATAAACTGTAAATACTCATTACTTCACATTCCATGCAATTCTGTCCTTCCAACAGAGTGCTTTGGTAGCCCATCACATGTCTACCTTCTTCATGCAGTATTTTCCCTGCATTCATAGAAGCTCATGAAATGGTATCAAGATTAAAAATAGTCCACCATTTCATCTATTATCTAACTGCAGTGAAACATATATATATCACAACCATGCATTCACACAATGCATCTCAACATACTCACCCACACATATGCATGCACATTCACCACATTTTTATAATCTTTTAATGTGCATTCACTCAATGCATAACCCCTCAATACAACTTTGTATTAATCTATGAGTACTATGCATTCCAACATATTATGGCCTAACCATGCATATCTCATAGCACGCACTACTGCAACAGGACCATAAGTCCTCACTTGCTTTGGATGTTAAACTCACAACCAGCACAGACAAATGGTATGATATAATTTCATATGAATCCATTGAGATTTCTAAGCAATTATAGGGTGTAAGGCTTCTTGCCTTCACTTACCCATACCTTAACATACTTGGTAGGCTGACATTGACATTCAGACACTCAATCTCTCATACAAACAATTCAACACATTTTTAAACATAGTTGAAGGGATCTCATCAAATCCTCTTTCAACATTCATGCAATTAAGCACAATTAACCATTACCTGCATGGTTGATATTAACATCACTTGATGTTACCTGATCAGTTGGCCTCTTACCAAGGCTACTTAGTCCTTTTGCCAACATCATGATCACGGACTTGTTGCACCATCCTCTCTTCATAAGGTTGTTGGTCACGTGCAACAACATCATCAACTTCTTTAGTCGTGCTTTGATTGTATTTTGTCCTACAACCAATGCGGACACAACTAATTATTAGCAACCACAATCATTGTCGTAAGTGGCTCATTGCATATGTAAAACCTCACTATTTTACCAATGTGCAATATCATATACACGCAAAAACATTTTCACATGCACTATGCAATGTTTATTGTTATGCCATCTAGTGCATATTCATCTATTGTTATGCCATCTAGTGCTATGTAATTTCTTGCAGTTTTAACATTCTTATGCCATAGTTTATATGTATGACAATTTCATAATTATAAGTACGATAGCAAACAGGGGTTAAGGAATTCTCCCTTTCCAATCCCTCATTGTAGAATGGAATCCCTCTTCTATATCATAGTTGGTATGATTTTCTTCCAATCATGCAATTCTAGAAATTGCCCATATTGACAACAATTTTCTTTTGTCAAAATAGCCACTAGCACTCTTCTGTACCAAATATCTATGATATATGCGGACCTAATTAAAATTCTGGTCATGTATCCATGTTCTCCTCTGGATAAGCTTTCCAACGCCTATCTCCATGCTCCATTCCGATCCAGAACGTGGAATTTACATTCTTTCAGAAATGAAAACTTTGCCCAAATTTTCTGCACTTTTACACAGCTGCAATTTGTTCTGAAAGGCCAACTTCAGCTGCTTGTAGAAGCAAATCTAGGAAGAATCATGAAAAATTATCTACCGGAAAAAGGTAGTCTATATAAAAAGGAACACTCAGCAACGTTCAAATCCTTGTTCTAATGCACCAGTCAACTTCTATAAAATTTGGGGTTTGGCTACTTTTCACTTTTCACTTTTCCCCCAAAATCTCAAAATTTGGCCAAAAATGGCTATCTCCCAAACTATGCATTTCTAGAAAATCTTCGTCTAACAGAAATTGTCTATCTTAATGAGAAGATGACATGTTTAGTTCACTAAAAAGTTTGATTCCAACATCTAGGGTCACTTTTACTGTCCACAAGCTTTTCAAAATCCCGAAAAAGTGGCCCGGAACAGTGCTTTTTGGCCTTCTTGCTCACCCCGACTCCACATACTTTGGAGTTCGGCTCCAAGATTCCAAAATTAACACTGTGCCTGCCCCATGGTCACGCCATATCGATTTCAGCCCAAACCGACCTTCCATTGAGCCTCGAGACACCATCTTGCAAAAGTTATTATTCTCCATTTTCTGTCAAGTTGGAGCATACTGGGTTCGGGACCCTCTCTAGTTCTTTCATGGCCTTTTTTAATGGCCTCCGAGCCTCACAGGAATCATTCCATTCTGAGCCCGACTGCTCCTACCCAAAAATCAAGTTTTGGGCTCTATACTCGTTTTTCTTTTCTTTTTTTTCTTTTTTTTCTTTTTTTAGCTTCTCCCTCTGCGACCGTCGTTGGATTTAACCTTAAAATCGTCGACCTTGGGGATAAATTATCCCTAACTTCTGCGCCCGCAAGCCTTCGTCGTTGTGACTGCGTCGCAGGTTTTAGTGTTAGAATTGCCGCCAGTGCCGCACGGGTCTTACCATTAACTTTGCCGCCAGCGCCACACAAAACTTACCATTAACTTTGCTGCTAGTGCCGTGCAAAAATTATCGTTAACATTGTCGCTAGCGCCGTGCAAGAATTTTCGTTAACTTTACCACCAATGTCGTGCAAAAATTACCATTAACTTTGCCGCCAGCGCCGCGCAAAACTTACCATTAACTTTGCCACCAATGACGCACAAAAAATTATCATTAACTTTGCCGCCATCGCCACGCAAAAATTATCGTTAACTTTGCCGCCAGCGCTGCGTAAAAATTATCGTTGACTTTGCCACCAGTGCCGCGCAAAAATTATCGTTAACTTTGCCGCCAGCGCTGCGCAAAAATTATCGCTAAAATCGCCGACAGAGCCTTTAGCAGAACTCATAAATACTAACAATTTTGCAAATTTTTAAAGACAGTTAGAATTTTTCTGGAAATATCTGCTTTCTTTCTTTACAGAAGTAAGCCTCGTAGAGATCATACTCTCATAGAACAAAACAACAAAAGTATTTCAAGAAATTGCACCTCTGCCATGTCAAAAATAAAACAACAAAAT
Organism: Larix kaempferi; assembly: GCA_027924585.1. Taxonomy (NCBI): domain Eukaryota; kingdom Viridiplantae; phylum Streptophyta; class Pinopsida; order Pinales; family Pinaceae; genus Larix; species Larix kaempferi. The sequence goes on along the minus strand of BSBM01000091.1, from coordinate 35,962,807 downwards.
AATATAGGATGGCAAGCATTCAACCTGAAAACAGACAACTACAAAACTGAATGCTACTGCATTGGAAACAATGTAAAGCAAGCATTCAACCTAAAAAGGGATTTTTTTCCTCCCTCCTCACTTTCATAGCATGAAATCATTGCAAGCAATTTTGCAAGAATCCCCAAAACAGTCATGGAAATGTTTTCTCCTCTTAATCAAATAGAAGCTATGATATCTTCAGGTTTCTCTAACTCATTTTAACTTCAAATACTACATACATATACACACAATGATTTATATCTGTATGAAAGACCCAACAACCGCAGTGTTGAATCATAAGCTCTGCAACTGTTCAACCTTAGTTTGTTTAGACCCAACATGGTAATCTGTGGTGTTTAGAAGGGAATCTTCCCTTGCAACTATGATCATACTTGGCCCATAGAGGCCCAATGCTATAGCCTATGGCTTTGATGCCAAAATGTAATGTCCCCTCCCGTGGATCCAACTTCGGTAAGGGAACTTGATGCCAATCTACGGGGCTTTCACAAAAGCTTAGCCCATTCATTAGATTCATAGTCATAAAATTAATGTGTGCAGATGCAAATCAAACATATATGCACAGCTGAATAAGAACATCACCCACACACATCTTTCATATGCATTCAACATATCAATAATAAACATCAAATTAAAACATTACAAAAGTAAATGCATAGGCAGAAAAACACTTGTCTTCATTGTGCAATTGTCCCAAACAACCAGCTATGTTGCTGCAATGTTCCACCCAGCCATAGGCCAGTTGTGTTCATCAATTCTCTCAACACAACTGCCACCCCCAAGCTGGGCATGATTCTTACAAGGAAAAGGGAACATTCCACCTCATGCACAGCCAAAGCAATAGAAACCCATCTCAACCCCAACCTTCTTTTACACACAGCAACTCAAACTGGGCATGGATGCCCATTTTCAGCAATGGGATTTTACAAATAAGATGGCCATGGACTTCCCCAAATCGTGGGCACACTAAAAATGAAATGGCAATTGGGGAATCAACCGTGGAAGAGAAAAATCATTTCCAGAAAACGTTTATAGGCATTCAAGGGACAAAAACAGCCTCCAGAAACCCCAAAATCGTGGCTCCCTTCCTCCCAGCCACTGTGCAATACAAAAAGGGAGTTCCCAGGCATGGGAAATGCAGGAAAATGGTGAAAAACATGATGGGGAAAGCCCAGCTAGCTCCAAAAATGTGAGAGAGGCAAAACTGCTTCCTGGGTTATGGCTTGGGAGGCAATTTCATGATTCTTTTCTTGCCAAGGAAGCCAAACACATTTTTCCATGCAGGGTGGTTTCCCATACTCGAATTTTGGACAGCCATACCTCTCATTCCCCAAGGCATTAACTACCTCAACCAACTTTTGGGAGAAAAGAATGATTGGGTACAAAATTCAACATGGGTAGTTGAGAGTTTGATGGGTTATGTCATTGACACTTGTCTTGACTTGATTGGCTCAAGGGTTTGAATTTTTTCCCTCCAAATTCCTTGTAAGATCATGCCCCCATCTCTTGTTGCATTGCATAGCTAGTTGTGGGTATTTTTATTTAAATGCATATTTACATGATATTCACAATTCCATTGTGCATGGCTAGCACCACGTAAACCATATGCATCAATAAATAGATGGTGGGGCCTTGGCCTTGAGCTCCTCGCCACGATTTTATAGCAATATTACATCATTTATGATTTTAATGCCATGAGGTCAAACTAGGGACATTACATGAAAGATTTTGGAAGAAAATTTATTTGATTATGCTCACATATACAAGCTACATTCATTGTCTTATTATTTAAAATTTTACTAAAAATAGAATTCACTTGCACATTGGCATTTATTTCTAATCATGGAGGGACAACATTTTCTTTTCCATAAGCTTATTTCAATTGTTCATAATGATATGTTTTCATGCTTGAGCATATCTAGCCACTCTATCCAACCTCTTGCTTTTGTAAAATGTAATATTTGAATTTCTCCAATTCAAAGTATTGGTATAGAATCCTCATTTGAATGAGATGATCATGTACTCACATTCAACTTCTACATGAAAATTTATGTTATACAATGCATTTGAATATCTGAGGCTAACATTGTCTTATCATGTAAAACATATGCAAGCAGTTAAAACATAGGTTGTTTAAATAAATTTTCATGTAGGTTGTGTTAAAATAAGTTATTGGAATTCAAGTACTTCAAATATAAGTTGTTTAAATTAAGTGTTCATGTTCATTGTTTTGAAATAAGTGGTTTGGTTAGTTGTAGGAGGTTTTTTTTATTTTGATAAAGGATACAACCTCACAAGTAACATTATTTAAAAAAATGTTGTAGACTAATTTTATTTTGAAAATTGAAACATTAAAACATAAATTAAAAACTTTTTAGATAGATGCTTTGTATTCGAAGTGTAAATATTATATGATTCCAGTGGTACAAAGAGGAAATACGTTTTTTTTAAACAAGAATATGGTAGTTATTACATCCATTTGTATTTATTAAGAAATTAATCCAATCTCCTGACGTTAGTCATGGATCCACAGGGACATCGCCACCTCGTAGTTCTTGTTTCAAAATTATAATTATATTCATCATTTTTCCAATTTTAAGAATGCAAGATTCATTAAAACTTGTTTTAAACTATTACATATATTCCAAACTACAGCTTAAATATGATAAATATCAAAATTTTATAATAATTTTTTTAAGAAAATTAATTTCTTTTAATATTAATTTGTAAATTTTTTTTATTTTTTTTTATAAAAAAAAAAAAATTAAACATATTGAATTTTAATAATGAATATATTTATTGAAAAAAAATGATTACTTTAACTTATTACATTTTTCATATTTCCATTGCCTATTTTAAAATTTTGATGTTCAATTTTATTGTTTAATTTTTAATTTTTTTTTAACATTAATTTTAATGTAATTAATGGGAAAAAATTATGTACAACCTTTTGATTTATAAATATTATTTTATAAAGATTGCTTTATAAATATGATTATTTTAAAATTGTAATTTTACTTAATATTAAATATCATAATATTTTATGAATGTATATTAAGTTTAATAGATGAAAAATTATTGTTTAAAACACATTTATAAGGTTATATTATTTTAAACTTATACTTTTAATTAATATTAAATATTATAATACTTTTTGAATGTATATTAATTTTAGTGAGATGAAAAAACTATTTTTTTAAAATACATTTACAAGGTTAAATTTAATGTGAGAAATGGATTTGATAGGGATGGCTATGAAAACCTTAGTTTTTTTCTCTCTTGAATTGGAAACCTGGGATGGATAAATAGGAAGGAAAAAGGGACTGGAGTTCAGTTTGTTGTTCTGTGGTAACCTTAGTACCAACCAGTATAAAAAGTGGGAACAATATTTAAAACTTTTTTTCTAAATATTTTTTCCAGTTTTATCGTTTTTCAGGATTAAGGATTAATCCTTTTTTTGGTTGTCAATTTGGCTCTGTCGTCCATCTTTTGTTTTATTGTGAGGATTTGAGTGGGGCCATTGCAGAATTGAGTTGTCTAAAACTGATACAATTTCGCCCGGAGAAAATCATTTTTCCAAACACAAATTTACCAGAATCCAGGATAGAATTTTTAGAATCTCAAATAACAGTATTAATCTTGCCTTGGGGTTTTCCAGGGTGTTGAATTATTGTCTCCCGTAAAAAATAGCCCAGGCACGAATAGTCTCAGAACCAAGTTTGTTTCATTGTGTTTTAAGTCTTTTAATGAGGGTGTGGGTTCAAACCCTTCTTTTTTAGAGATTGTTACCAACTGAGTTGCACTACAGTTGGACATCAGTGAGCTGCCAGTATTGCACATTTACTTGTGCCTTTTTCAGATTTCAGAACTTCCAAGTTTGGCCTTTTCAGGGCCCCTTTTTTATTTTTTGTAATGCATGACCATGGCCCACGGGGTTTGTAATATGTGTGTTTGCATGGTGTCTTTGAGTGACTCGGTTCCCTAGGACTTAACAACCAAAGAAGGTATTCCAAGGAGTTTTTTCCCTTATCGATTATGCTTTGTCTTTAGCCAAGTATAATCGATGAGTTTTTTTCCTGCACCTCCAAAGTGGGAATGCCCAAAGTGGGGGTTAGGCCTTAGGGAATTATTAGAGCCCATTTTTTAATGTTTATAAACATGCTAGATGCTAAGTTTTTTTCGTTTCGTCATGTACTAGGTCCCATTGAAGTTTCAGTCAATTCCGAGAAAAAGTATTTTTTCACATTTTTAAGCCATTTTTTAATGGTTTAATTGAAAATTTTCAAAAGGTGATAAAAGTATGATTTGGAGTCAGCATTTGGCGCAGGGATGCTCGTTTTCAATCTAAGAGCATCCGCTTTACCCTGGTACTCATTTTTCCTACATTTCGGGAAACCGAGAACCCCCGTGGAGTAGTATTTTTTATCAGAGCTACATTTTGGCACATTAATGTTAAAAGTGCAACCAAATGCACTGTGTCCAAATTGTTAAAATATTTAAAAAAAAGAATATTGGCACATGCCAATTGACATGGAAAAGTCAATTTAGGAGGGCGACTATGTCAAAGTGATAAAACATTTGATATAATGGTCAAATTTAAAGTTTGAAGCAATTGTATTAAAACCAAATCCGTACGGATTTCTTCATGTGGGCCAATCATGCAGTTGTATTGGTGGATAATTCGAATTGTGGGAAGCTACGTCAACATGCCATGGCCCATATGATGAACTTCTAAGTGAATACCCAACTGATCCCACCTTCCAATGCAAGCCAAGTTTGAAGTTGTGTTTCTCCTCATGGGGGTCATCTCCACTCAACCGTATACGGATTTGGATGACATCTCATTGGTGGGGGAGCCTACACCATTGTGAAGTGGCATAATCGACTTGGATTAGTTTCCATTTACAACACCCAATCAAACCATCCAAAACAGCAAGGAAACATCACATGGTTCGACTTCTTCTTCACGTGAGTTGTTTTGCTCCATATGGCTGCTTTGGTTTTTTGAGTATGTTTTCCAACTAAGGTAATGCATTTTCATTGGGTTTGAGCTTTCCTTGCTCTACAATCTAGCTCCTTAGGTTTTTACGCCTTAGTTTGCTTAGTGGGTGTTATTTATTGAGGAGCTGAGGGCCATTGTAAAGGATCTGAAGGTTGAACCTCTGCTCTTGTGTCTGTAATATTTGTCTGAGTTTTTGAGTTAATAAAGAGAAGGCTTTGGAGGCTACATTGTGAGTTCATGTCATGTGTGGATGCTTGATGCTTCAAAACCCATGGAGATAACTTGTATTTTTGCATAAGTATTTTGTATATTGTTAGGATTGCACTGACCTTGGAAGGAAATCTATATTTCAGTAGGGTAACAAATATGATCTAATGCTGGTTTCTTATTTGATGATAGTGTAAAATGCTTTAAATATTGTGCATATCTTGTTTGAATGCTTCTAATTGCAAGTCTTTTATATTGTTAATATCGGTGCCATTTAATCCTCTTGTGCAAGTGCTTGTGTGAAATCTTTTGTTGCAGCTTACCAGACCTTAAGGAGGAATCATGCATGTTAGTTTTGCCTCTTCCCAAGATACTTCAACGGAAGCGTAGTCTCTCTTCCCACTTTTATGTAGGCTCCATTCGCTCAACTCTTTCCAGCTTACAACTCGGGTTTTCTCACCTTTAGTTCAGCCTCTTTCATTCTGTCTTGGTTACTAGTTCCATGGCTCTCTAGATCTCAAATTTTTAGAGTTTCTTAAGGAGTAGATCTAGATTTATTATTCTAATGTTAGTATGCTATAAAGTTTAAATCTTATTACTTGCATTAGTAATCAAATCTCTTATTTTCTAGCATTTGAAAAGTTGAATTTTAAAATAGATTAGAGAAGAGAAGTTTCCTTTAAAGAATTTTAAAGATAGATCTAAGCATTTGAGGCTTGCATGATTTGGCTTGCAACATTAAAAAAGGGGCAGCCAAAGATCCTAGCAAAACAAGCTCTCTAGCTTATCTTACTAGTTCATTTTTCTTCTTATTTCTTTCATCTCTCAAATTGTAATTTTAGGCATAGTTTGCACCTAGAAGTACAAGATAGTTTAGATCATTTAGAGAGCATTTCATCATTTTTTAGCTCTCTGGTTTTTGGGTTCTGCATATCAGAAAATCATTTTAAAATCATTTAAAGACTCAAAAAAGTTGTCCAAAACACACTTGTTTACATACTAGTCTAGCTAGATTTCAATTTTTGCAATTTCTAGCATTGTCAGAACACTCGTAAAGTTTTTTATTTTCATTTCTAATCAACTCTTTGCTTGCTGGTCTGATTTATTTTCCCAACATGTTGGAGCTAAACAACTCACAAGACAAGCATTCGAAAGCTTCTTGAACCATCCTCAGAACCAGTTTTCCAAGCACCTTCATTTTACTTTCATAATTGTAAAGTGGTTTGTTCCATAAGCATAAAGGGAAATCAAGTTTTCGTTTCTAGTTCATTTTGTAAACCAAAAAATAAATAAAAATAGATCAGCACGCAATTCCATCGCCTGACCCCAATCCCCCTAAGGGGGATTCGCACTTTTTTCTTTTTTTTCGCAACTTTTTCTAATTTTTTGTTTTAAATTAGTTTCATTTGAGCAGTAATAATTAAACAACTCACTTAAGCACACAACCTCCTCCTAGGACCCATTTACCATTTTGTTATATGCTTTTGTGTTTTATTCAATCATTATTTTGTTCTTAAAATTTAATCCTAAAATTAACTCCCTTTGCTCTACCAAAGTACTCCACCATTTGATGTGAAGAAAATATATTCTTTGGGTTTAGTGTATATTAATCATCCACTTCATTTTAATAAAACGAACCACTCCCCAAGCCCAAAGTATTCTCTTGGCCGCTGCAGCTTAGTCGGAATAGTTTGACCAATCAAAAACGGGTGCAAAGTACTTAGTTTAATAGGACAATCTAATCTCATCTTTCTTGGCGGATTCAGGAGGTTACATGGGTGTATACCGTAGAGTAAGAAGGCTACTTTAAGAAGGTTTATCCTTTGTTAGTAGGACACTTGGTTAAGTCGCTAAAGCACTCGGTCCAAAGAGTTAGATCCAGTTGGGCCAAACCAAGAATTAACCCATTCCTTAGCCACTCATTTAATAATCATAAAATTTACCAACTGTGACACTGTAATACTTTCACTAAGACCACACAAGCAACCCTACACAGCAGCAGTCGCACGCATTTTACATTCTCGGCACTGGTCATTAATTTTCCATGTTTTAAGTTTCAAATCTTGAATGTCATGAATGCTTATCTATCTTGTGTGGTGTTAATTAATTGATTTATTTTTCAAGCAGTTCTTAGTTGTTATTTTTTCATCTCATCATCTCATAACTCCTAGAATAAGATTTTCCTTTTCATAGATTAAAAGCCTTAGATTCATTTTTTCATAGGGACCACCCCCCTTGGCTTCGCTAGGAGTAAGCTTAGATGGAGGAGTCGACTAATCAGGTGACAACACTTGACTCTCACTTTCCCCCAAGGACACATCGAGTGGCTTGAAGGTTTCTTGCAGCGTCCCCCCCAGGTGTGTATTTGTTAGGAACCTATGTAAACCCTTCTCTTTACTATGTTAGTATATTGTTGTTGGACGCATATGCTTTGTAAGTCGTCCCGTAGTATTTGTTGATCCGTAGTTTATATTAGCCCATAGTATTGACCCATAGTATTGGACGCATATGCTTTGTAAGTCGTCCCGTAGTATTATATGTCCCATGGTTTTGACTCATGGTATTGGGCATAGACTTAGTATATAAGTGTGTGTTGAGGTCATTGAAGGCACCGTGAAGTTAATTGTATTGAGCTTGCTCAAAGGAGGTTGCCCCCTCGAAGTGGCCCATGATCAATATAAAAGTGATTCTGTTCTATTATTTCTGATATCTCGTGTATTTGCATTAATTAATTATTGCAGGTACATCACATCTGGTATTAGAGCACTTTCCTTGGCACAAGTGGAAATTTTTTTATTTTTTTTTGGGCGGCGACTTTCAGATCAATTTCTGAAACTTTCTGCACAAAATCAGAAGAAACCGATTGCATATCTGAATTCCTCTTTCAAAAATACGCAGTTTCAAAAAAAAATCATCTCATTTGGAGTTCTAAAAGTGGAGATATCGCGGATTTAAAATCAGCAATTTTTCAGAATTTCGGTGACGGCCGCGGAAATTGCGGCGAGAAAATCTTTTGACCGAGTGCCCAGATTTCTATTCTGCTTTCATGGGTAGAAGCAGAGTGGTTGTTCCAGTTCCGGAAACATGCTATAATAGCGATTCTGAGCAATATAGATCCGGTTTTTGAACATTGGGTGGAATTTCTACCCAAATTTTTTCTGTTGCAGGTTCGGATCTGGGAATAATCCCTATCCGCTTAACTGTGGGAAGTACTTGGGCATAAGCCTTAAAACTCATTATGAGGAGTACCACAGGAACCCCGAAGTAGCTGGCCATTGAGAGGACCTGCCAAGCAAAAAGGGAAACGACCCCTACCTGATTGACTAGTTCCCACCCGTGAGGTAAACCAAGAGCTGTCGTTTGTGGCCAAGCGGTTATCAGTTTTACCTGAGCCGTGGAGTGAGGGGTACTGCCCCAATACGCAAGCCGTCAGACAGCATTGGTGGCCGAGTGAATCCCTTGAACCGATAGGAAGCCGCACATACTTGGGGTCCATATCTGTTTTCAGTTGCCCAATTGCAGATTTCCTCTGTCCAGAACTGTTGCCGGTCAGTTCCGCGCTGTTGCCGATCACTATTGCACCGTTTCAGATCCATTTTGAAAGTCGTTCCAGATCCAGCCGTTCGGCGTTGTTCCAGATTCCTTCCGAGCCGTAGCTGCTCCATTCTGTTAAAAAAAAAAAAAACACCTGGTTATGGTTGTCACCCGTGCAGGAGCAAACACCATGGAGGAAGCACTTGCAGCCATCCAAACCAAACTCCAAGATCTGGATGAAAAATTTCTCAGCCTCCATCTTCAGCATGCAGCCATGAACAATAACCGACAGCCAGAATCTTTTGCAGCCACCAGGTTCTCTTCTTCCAACAATTTCCGTGGGCTGAAGCTTGATTTTCCTCGCTTCAATGGTACTGATCCGACTGGATGGATATACCGAGCAGAACAATATTTTAGTCTGCATAATACTTTTGATGTCCAGAAAGTTCCACTTGCATCCTTTCATTTGGAACAGGAAGCCCTTCAATGGTACTGTTGGTACATCAAAGCTCATCCCGAGCCAAACTGGACAGATTTTTGCCAACTCATTTTGCCACGATTTGGCCCTAGTGCTTTTGATGATTTCACAGGAGCACTCACTAAATTTCACCAAATTGGCACAGTGAGAGAGTATCAGACAGAATTTGAGAAATTGGCCAACCACACAGAAGGATTATCTGATGAATTCTACAGGAGTTGTTTTATAAGTGGTCTCAAGGATGAAATTCGCTCAGAGGTCAAAATGTTTTGTCCCAACACAATGATGGAAGTCCTAGGGTTGGCTAAGCTGGCTGAGGACAAGATTGCAGCTCAACAACGCTCTAAACCCACCCTTGTTCCCTTCAGAAATATGGGTTCCCAACGACCTCCTATCATGCCTTCTCCTCAACCAACTCCTATCAAGCATTTGTCTGAGATAGAAATGCAGGCACGCTGAGAAAACGGGCTTTGCTATAATTGTGATGAGAAATTCACTCGGGGACATAGATGTGTTCAACAAAAGCTCTATCTCTTGGATGTGGATTCTCCGCCTGCCTTAGAACTTGGTGAAGAAGCTATGGATACAGTGGATGATCATATCGACATTCAACAACCGCTTGTTGACACCCCATTTCCGAACGACCCACCTGAGATCTCTCTCCATGCTGTAACCGGCGTCACCACCCCACAAACAATGCAGGTCAGGGGATACTTCAAGAAGCTCCCTCTTACCATACTCCTTGATTCTGGTAGCACTCATAACTTCATTGACCCTCGGATTCCCAAACAGGCTGATTGCTTTGTCCATCCTTACTCCAACTTTGAAGTCATGGTTGCCAATGGGGGCACCTTACCTTGCAAGGGGAAGTGTCACAATGTGCGTATCTCTATGGAAGATTATAACCTACGCTCTGACATGTTTTCCTTGCCCTTAGGCGGATGTGATGTGGTTTTGGGCATTCAATGGTTACGCACACTTGGCCCCATCTTATGGTATTTTGCTGAACTTTGGATGCAGTTTAAATTCAATGGGGCACAACACAAATTTATGGGCTTACAACCAAGGTCTCTCTGCATCATCAGTTCACATCGCCTGGAAAAAATCCTTAAGAAGAATTCACATGGTGGCATCGCTCAGCTCAATTCCATTCAGATGCACCCATCAACAGTCTCCACTACTTCCTTGGATAGATCTGCAGGTATCTTTGCTGAACCAATGCGCTTGCTACCTTCACGAAACCTTTCCGGTAAGAATTTAGCCACATCTACCTCTCAGCAGGAAATGATGGCTATGTTGCATGCAGTACAGAAGTGGTAGCCATACCTATTAGGGAATTATTTCTACATCAAGACTGATCTCCCGAGTTTGGAAATTTTTCTGGAACAATGGGTCTTCTCCCCAGCACACCTGAAATGGGTTATCCAACTCATGGGTTATCCCTATGTGATCACTTACAAGAAGGGTAAGGACAATATGGTGGAAGATGCTCCTTCTTGCACAATTGATGACCCAGTTTCACTTACAACTCTTTCTCTGCTTGTTCCAAATTGGGTGCAATATGTTCAACAGGGCTCTCTTTTCTATGAACTCCATGCTTCTTCATCAACAGGGCACTTTGGGTTCTGCAACATGTATGACCAAGAAAAATGTAACTTCTTTTGGCAGGGACTAAAAATGACAATTCAACAGATGGTGGCTGACGATGATACTTTCCAAGTCAACAAGGGTGAAACGACACTCCTTTCGGGATTGCTCAAACCCTTGCCCATCCCTAAACAGCTTTGGCCAACTATTTCTATGGATTTCCTAGCAGCGCTCTGGTGGTACAATACCACATCTCACAGGACACCATATGAAGCAGTCTATGGAAAAACACCGCCAGTTCTTCTTCCATACACCCTTAGCAGCTCCCCAGTTCAGGCAATTGACTCGGTTCTTCGAAACCGTGATCAGATTCTTCTCATTCTGTAGGACAATCTTCACATGGCCAGAATTCGCCTGAATCAACAAGCCACTCAACACCGTTCTGAGCGCATTTTCCACGCAGCTGACAGGGTTCTTCTTCATCTACAACCTTCCAAGCAATCCTCCTTGACACTCCAAAGGCGTCAGTGGCCTGAAATGCAACCCGAGGATGCTACTGGGGAACCACTCCTTCAGCTTCTGCAGCAATTTCTCCAACCAAAGCTTTGAGGACAAAGCTTTTTCTAAGGGAGAGGGGATGTTAGGAACCTATGTAAACCCTTCTCTTTACTATGTTAGTATATTGTTGTTGGACGCATATGCTTTGTAAGTCATCCCGTAGTATTTGTTGATCCGTAGTTTATATTAGCCCATAGTATTGACCCATAGTATTGGACGCATATGCTTTGTAAGTCGTCCCGCAGTATTATATGTCCCATGGTTTTGACTCATGGTATTGGGCATAGACTTAGTATATAAGTGTGTGTTGAGGTCATTGAAGGCACCGTGAAGTTAATTGTATTGAGCTTGCTCAAAAGAGGTTGCCCCCTCGAAGTGGCCCGTGATCAATATAAAAGCGATTATGTTCTATTATTTCTGATATCTCGTGTATTTGCATTAATTAATTATTGCAGGTACATCACAGTATTAGGCTGCAACATTTTGGCGTCGTTGCTGAGGATAAACCTTTCTATTCCTGGGTCACGACCTTTGTTTCTTTTTTCTTTTTTAACTTTGTTTGATGTATCCTGTGAATATTTAATTTTTACTCGGTTCATATGGCGACTCCACTTTGAAACAATTCAACAAAGTATTCAACAAGAATAAATTAAGAAGGATTATTCAATTTTATTCCTGAACCTGAAAAGGTATATAGAAGAATGAATAAACAAAACTCTCAGAGAATACTTGAAAATATTAGACTTGAGTCAATTTTAGATAGTCACCATCTTTTTCAAGAATCTAATCCAAGAGAAGACATGGGATATTTTTTCATCCATTTAGACTTTACTGCAATCATAGGGTACCCTCATGTCGTAACTGAGAAGACAATTGAAAAGTTGCCTTCATTTTAGGGAAACAATGCAATAAGTGCTAAGGCACATTTAAAACTATTTTCACAATGCTTCAATAAATGGTATCTTTACGCTAAGTATGAATATGTGTAGATGAAGTTGTTTGCACTATCCTTAGAAGAAGATTCCTTTGATTGGTTCTCAGACCTAGATTTTGACAGCTTCAAAACTTTCAAAGAGTTTGAGAAGGGGTTCCTATGCAAATGGGGAGACAAGAAAGAAGATAGCTACCTATTAGCTTCCCTAAACAACATGAAGAAGAATGAGAATGAGACTATGGAAGAGTTCAACAAAAGATTCAACATTCTCATATCTAGCTTGCATGTCGGGATTAAGCCTCTTGATGGCTCAATCCTCATACATTATATTGAATCTTTCAATGGAGAGATAAGATATAAACTTAGGGATAAAGAAACTGCTGATCTTAAGAAAGCCCAGGTTATAACTTAAAATACTGATAAGAACATGCAGTCATCTGGAAATTCCAATATTCTAGGTTTTACCAAAGGTACTTCATCAAAACAGTTAGACAACAAGGACAAGTCAGCATCAACAGAGAACAAAGACCTAGCAAAATATCCTTTGAGAGAATTGACATATGTGATCAAAGCTATGGAATCCAATCATGTCGCACAACTCAATTCCATGCAAAACAGACTTATTGCTATGGAAAGAGAGAAATCTCACATGCCTTCCAATAGGTATCCTCCCAGACAGAATAATGAATGGAAGCAAAAGTATCCATCCAACAATCATAGGATCCCTAGTCAACTTGATTCAACCAACATGGTTATGGAAGAGGTGCCCCCTTTCTGTAGGGCTTGTAATGAATTTCATGATGAGTCAACTTTTCCTAAGTTTAACTACATAAATGAACAAGGTCCTCCTGAAGTCAACAACTATGTAGGGTATTCAAACCAACCTGAGTATATCAATCATGTTGGTAAGACTCGCACTTTATCCAAGGAGGTTTGGAAACAAGATAAGGAAATGGCACAAGAAAAATACAATGTTACAAAGATTTATGGAGAGAAGCCTACCCCCGAAGAGATCAGAGAATTAGCAAAGTTCAAAGAATTCACCTATCAGAGAAGAAAGATTACCATCTTTGTCAAGTCAGATCTGCATATTCCTAAGGTAACTCATCTTTCTTCCCCAGAGTTAAATGTTGATGTGGTTAGCTGGCTAGCTGGTGCTAAAATGCTTGTTCCTGTAACTGAAGTAATTAAATTGCGAGGTCAAAAGGATATACTGATAGAATCATTAAAATCTAGTGAACATTGTTGAAGAGCACATGGAAATTGTATGTGACAAAACTAAAGAAAAGGTCCAAGAAAAGACTAAGGATAAGGTTCAAGAAAAACCGAAAGAGGTCATCCCTGAGAAACCTAAACAAGTCATTTCTAATGTTCCTAAGAAAGTCAATGAAGATCTTCCCGTTATATTGCATAGTATGGATCCTCGTAAAGAAGATCATCCTCCATTCTATGTATTCTTAGTTGTCAACAACATGCTACTCCATAATTGCATGCTAGACTCAGGGACTGCATCCAACATCACGACCAGAAAAGTCATGGAACAATTGAACCTGCAAGTCACAAGATCCTATCAGAATGTATGTGCAATGGATTCCAGAGAAATTGGTGTCATGGGCATAATCATGAACTTACCTATTAATTTAGTAGCCTATCCATAAAATGGGTTTCCTCCCTTGGTGGTTGCATCCAGATGGATTGGACCTATGCCACGATCCCAACTAACGAAGATGCTCATGTCAGGTTGTATAGGGAAAAAGAAAGGAAATTTCATTTCGAAGACCCTAATGTGTTAGATAACGAGTATGTTCACGAGTCAGATGATTCTGGTAACTATTCCATTTTTGCAAACACATTAGCTCCTATTAAAGAAAAGATAAAAGATGATAGAGTAAATGGGTTGTGGAAGATGAGTTTTGATGGTGCATTTTCTAGATCAGGAAAGGGTGTTGGAATTGTTATTACTTCTCCATCTCAACAAACTTTCAATTTTTCTTTCAGACTTGAGTTTGATGCTTCAAAAAATGTTGCGGAGTATGAAGCACTCTTGCAAGGCCTTGAAATAGCTAAAGACATGGGTATAAAAATTCTAAGTATAAAAGGAGATTCAGACTTAGTTATTTGTCAAATCAAGAACATCTTTGCATGAAAGAGTGAAAGGCTAAGGAAGTATAGGAATGCTTGTTGGAATACAATGGAACTATTTGATGCCCTAAACATCACATCAGTACCTAGGGAATAAAAAAAAGAAGCAGGCCAACTAGTTGTAGTAGCCTCAACCCTCCAGTCGACTGAAGAGTTAATCAAAGGTGAAGGAAAATTTGAGATCAATTTCAGACCCTCCATCCCGAATAATGTAGATCAATTGCAGGTATTCAAAGATGACAAGCAAATCCTTAGATTCATACATAATGTCCAAGAGTTCACTGATTGTAAGATAGGCTATAAGGAAGAGAAGTATGACTACAAGGAAGAAAAGGATCAGCCTAGGAATGCCATACCTAAAAGTATAGTTGAGTGGGAGCACATCTTTGACAGGCAGGATAGACATAAGCCGAAAAAGGAAATATTAAAGGCTGGACATCATAAAGAGATCAACATTGGGACTGAAACTGAACCTAAGCTAATCAAAATTGGTAAGGGTACAAGTCAAAAGGAAATAAATGACCTTATAAGCCTGGTTCGGGAATATTGAGATGTTTTTTCCTTTTGATATGATGACCTCAAGTCATATTGAGAAGATGTTTTCCAACATACTTTCCCTTTAAAAGAGGATGCCAAACCTTTTTTCCAGAAGTTGAGACAGATGAATCTCAAGGTGGCCCCCATAGTTTTGAAGGAGCTTCAGAAGATGCTAGCAACAGGAATCATAGCCCCAACTAGACATTCCCCATGGTGTTCAAATCTAGTTATTGTAAGAAAGAAAAATGGAAACCTAAGACTATGCATTGACTTTAGAAATTTAAATTGGGCATGTTTAAAAGATAACTACCCTCTCCCCAATAAAACACTGCTTCAAAGAGTAATTGGTTCTAGAATGATGTCAGTGTTGGATGGTTTTTCAGGGTATAACCAGGTAGTGGTCAGCGAAGAAGATGGGCATAAGACAACTTTTACTACCCCATGGGGTACTTTCAAGTATCTCAGAATGCCTTTTGGATTGCTCAGTGTTGGGGAAACTTTCCAAAGATCCATGGATTATGCCTTCAATGAGCTAATCGGTAAAATTATAGAAATATATCAGGATGATCTCACAATTTTTTCTAAGGAAAGAACTGATCACGTTGGCCACCTAAGACAAATCTTTGAACGATGTTGAAAATTTGGCATATCTCTAAACCCAGCTAAGTTGGTCTTAGGTGTTGACGAGGGGAAGTTACTTGGTCATATCATATCAAAAGATGGGGTCAAGATTGACCCTAAGAGGGTAGAAGCCATAAAGAAAATTCCTTTTCCTTGTAATAAAAGAGCATTACGGTCATTTAATGGGAAAATCAACTTTATCAGACAATTTATTCCAAACTTAGCAGAGTTAATGAAGCCTATGCAAAAGTTACTAAAAAAGGACGCTAAGTTTGAATGGAATAAAGAGGGAAAGGAATATTTTAGTGGAATTAAAGACGCTATTTGCAGATCACCTGTCTTGATCAATCCTGATTATTCCAAAGATTTTCAAATCTTTTCATTTGCATCACTAGACACCATAGTTGAAGTTTTGTTGCAAAGAATAAGGATGGTCAGGAGCAACCCATATCCTTTATGAGTAGATCCTTATAGAATTCCGAGCTTAAGTACACTATCATGGAAAAACAAGCATATGCCTTAGCTAAATCACTTAAGCATTTCAGAATGTACATTGGATACTCTAAAGTTATAGGGCATGTGCCTCATGCGGCAGTTAAGGATATTTTATCACAACAGGATTGTCTTGGTATAAGGGGTAAGTGGTCTCTAAGATCCAAGAATATGACTTAGAAATTAAACCCACCAAGTTAGTTAAAGGTCAGGGTTTAGCCCGCATGATGATTGAAGGGAATGAGCAAGATGATTGAAAGGAATGAGCAAGCCTTAGGGATGGTATGTCAGAACAATGAGTCAATACAGGTCAGATCAGAAGAGATTCAACGTCTTGAACAAGTTCCTTGGTATTCATACATAATATATTTTATAACCAACCTCGCATGCCCAGATCATCTTATTGGCCATAAAAGAAGGGCCTTGAGGTTAAAAGCCACAAAATTTTGTATCACCGAGGATGGGCTGGGATGGAAAAATCCAGATGGTCTAATTCTTAGATGCATCGATGAGCCAGAGTCCAAAAAACTCATGGTTGAGTTCCACTCTGGATTTTGTGGAGGACATTATGCGGCCAAGACAACAGCCCATAAAGTCCTTAGAGCAGGGTATTATTGGCCCACTTTGTTCTCAGATGTTCACAAGCATGTTAGAAGTTTCCAACAATGTCAACTCTTCACAGGAAAACAAAAGTTAGCAGCCTTGCCTCTTAAACCTGTAGTTGTCCAAGCCCCTTTTCAACAATGGGGTCTTGATTTCATCGGTGAGTTTAAGGATAATTCTAGTAACGGTTATTCTTGGATCCTTATTGCTACTGATTATTTCACCAAGTAGGTTGAAGCAATCCCCACAAAAGCGTCAACCGAAAAGGTTATCATGGATTTCTTAGAGGATCATATTATCACTAGATTCGGTGTTCTCGCTAGGATCACCACGGATAATGCTAAGGCTTTCATCTTAGCAGAGATGTCATCATTTTGTTTCAAGTATGGTATCATCCTATCACATTCATCAAATTACTATCCCCAAGGTAATGATCTAGCAGAATCAAGTAATAAGAACTTAATGACCATAGTCAAGAAAATTGTTGGAGATAATAAAAGAGCTTGGGAGAGTAAGATCAGATTTGCACTATGGGCAAATAGGATTACTAAGAAAATTTCAACTGGAAAATATCCTTTTGAACTGGTTTATGGATTAGATGTTACTCTACCTGTTCACTTAAAGTTGCCAGTGTATTAGTGACTGGAAGAGTGTAGCATAGATCTGGATGGGTCTCAGTATAGAATGGATCAGTTGGTTGAGTTGGATGAAATCAGACGAAAGGCAGTTGATCAAATCATAAAGAATCAGGAGAAGGTTAAAAATAATTTTGATAAGTCATCAAAGCCAAGGGTATTTCAGATTGGTGACACGATACTACTTTGGGACAAAAGAAGGGAAAAGCCTGGAAAACATGGAAAATTTGACAATTTATGGGCAGGCCCTTATCTCATTCATGAAGTAGCAGGCAAAAACACTTTCTACCTAAGCAATATGGACAGCGATAAGTGTACCCTCCCAGTCAACAGAGGCCTTCTCAAATTATTCTACACTGAAAATATCTGATGTTGATGGGGGCATCTTTGTATTAAAATTTCTAAACCCTACTCCTACATTTCATTTCTTAGTTAGATTTATTTTATGTATATTATTGTTGTATACTAATTATATTATTATTTTGTACATTAGTTTGAATTTTGCTTATGTACAATAGTTTCCTTTTATGAATAAATGTTGTAACTTAGATGTTTCATTTGGTTATTTTTCATTTATGTGGGATTGATGCACTTATGTTTCCATGCAGGAAACTGAGAATCTGGAGTTCTCGAATGATCTCATTTCCTAGGAAAGATTAATCACACATCCTACAGTTGGAGCCAGATGTTACCAAATGAGTTGCGCTACAGTTGGACTTCAGTGAGCCGCCAAAATTGCACATTTACTTGTGCCTTTTTAAGAGTTCATAAGTTCCAAGCTTGGCCTTTTCAGGGCCCCTTTTTCATTTTTTGTAATGCATGACCATGCTCCACGGGGTTTCTAATAAGTGTTATAGCATGGTGTCTTTGAGTGACTCGGTTCCCTAGGAGTTACCAACCAAAGAAGGTATTCCAAGGAATTTTTTCCCTTATCAATTATGCTTTACCTTTAGCCGAGTATAATCGATGAGTTTTTCTCCTACACCTCCAAAGTTGGAATGCCCAAAGTGGGGGTTAGGCCTTAGGGGATTATTAGAGCCCATTTTGTAATGTTTATAAACATGCTAGATGCTAAGTTTTTTCCATTTGGTCATGTACTAGGTCCCCCTGAAGTTTAAGTCAATTCCAAGAAAAATATTTTTCCGCATTTTTAAGCCATTTTTTAATGGTTTCATTGAAAATTTTCAAAATGTGATAAAAGTGTGATACGAAGTCGTAAATTGACGCAGGTATGCTCGTTTGCAAGCTCAGATCATCCTCTTTACCTTGGTACCTGTTTTTCCTAAATTTCAAGCGACCGAGAACCCCCGTGGAGCACTTTTTCCTATCAGAGCTACATTTTGGCACTTTAATGTTAAAAGTGCAACAAAATGCACTGTGTCCAAATTGTTAAAATATTTAAAAAAACGAATATTGGCACATGAAAATTGACATGGAATAAATCAATTTAGTAGGGTGACTATGTCAAAGTGATAAAACATTTGATATAATGGTCAAATTTAAAGTTTGAAGCAATTGTATTAAAACCAAATCCGTACAAATTTCTTCATGTGGGCCAGCCGTGCGGTTGTATTGGTGGATAATTCTAATTGTGGGAGGCTACATCAGTGTGGCATGGCCCATATGGTGAGATTCTAAGTGAATACCCAACCGATCCCACCTTCCAACGCAAGCCAAGGTTGAAGTTGCATTTCTCCTCACGGGCGTCATCTCCACTCAACCGTATATGGATTTGGATGACAGCTCATTGGTGGGGGAGCCTACATCATTGTAAAGTGGCACAATCCACTTGGATTAGTTTCCATTTACAACACCCAATCGAACCATCCAAATCATCAAGGAAATAGCATATGGTTTGACTTCTTCTTCACATGAGTTGTTGTTGCTTGGTTTTGCAAACAAGCTTGTGCAATGGTGCACCTATTAACAAAGTAATAGCAATCTCGAATGAAAAGCAAAAAACAATTATAAACTAATTTAACATTAACATGTGCATATAAAAATAAATTTAAAAAGATTAACAGAAAGAACAAGAAATGTAACAAAGAATGATTTTTGTATTATAATACCTCAAATGGTGAGGATGTTTGGTGTTGAGCAGCTCCAAGGTTAAGGTGCTCCAGGCTCCAATGGTCTCTTCTCCAAGTTTGCTAAAGTGGTCAAAGAACTCAGGAGAGATTTTGACAGCATGAGGATAGGATGGATGATGGATGGAAAGTAAGGAGCCCCTATCACCTTTTTATAGTTTTTGGTGATGGGGAATACCATTGTGGTTTTATGGAAACCAATGGTATTGACCAACATGGTTTAGGTCTCTTTTCCCCCTTTTTTTCCTTTTTTGAATATTTTATATATTTTTAATAATTTTTGGGAATTTTGGACCCTTTTTTAGGGTTTTTTTTTTTTAGGGAAAATATATCTTTTGAGGGGAAAAAGGGTGTATTATGGTCTTTTTGATGACCTTTTGATGGTTATAGAGGCTCAAATGGTGGAAAAAGTGGACAAATGGATTATGTGAATAAGGGAATGAGCTAGTGAGCACTTTTTGGGTGTTAACATATTGCCCCCTGATGTGTGAGGGTAGGATCTCATTGTATGACCAATAGACATCATAGTTATTTTGTCTTTTTTCCTAGGTTTTGGAGGAGAGAAGAGACCAGTTGGAGACTGGAGCAACGACCCCTTGGAAGCTGCAAAAAAATACATCGCCTCAAAATGAATGAGGAATAATATATGATAATGGACGAGGTGGGCATACCCATGCTCGTATCAAGACATGTAAATAACAACTAGGCCCAAAAATGGGGGACCTGAATAATACATAGAAATTTGTTGGTACATCATAATGGTCGAAAGGGGACACAATTTTGGGATGAACTCATAATCATAACATGACTGATCTCAATAACTGATACATTGGAAATGCAACAACCATTCCGAATAAGGTTTTAGAAGGGTTGATGAACTATTGAAACTGAAGGTGTCCAACATCTGTAGGGACTCAATAATTGTGAGTCAACTCTGAGAAGTATATGTAACTGTATAGTGGGTTACATCTGAATACTGTGCCAAGCGCAGCCTGGATATCTATAGGAGAATGTAACTGGTTGCTTCTATAATTAAACTCTCTATTGTGGTAGAGTTAAGTGATATCCGGGGTCTTCAACGAATAACTGAAAGGACCGATACCCTGTACGAGTCTCAATGATGCGATCAAGGTGTTGAAGTCGAGCATGTGAGAAACCATCATTTGGAGAGGCACTGAGGGCTCCTTTCGAAATGATCCGTAGGCACTCATCACAAATGGTGATGTGTCCAAGGCATAAGGACCTCTAGGTCTATCCTCTGGAATAGATTTGGTTGGTGTCGATAGAGGGAGACCAGCAACTATCAAGGCAATGATGTTTCCTTGATAGGAGCGCGAGGTGCAGAACTGATATGTGGTAGTACTAATGGTAGGACTGACATATTGTGGGGATGGGGGATGACTGGGGTCATAGAGTGGGTGGACTCAAACTTCCTTTGTTCAGGGCATGATGACATGGTTGACCTGGTAGCGTAGGAAACTGACTTGTAGGTGTGGGGTATCATAGCTTTAAGGGATCATGGGTATGTATTGTATACTAGAGTGTCTTTGGGGGGGACAAGCTGATGGATGCTGTAGAGGGAATCTCGGGGTGACATATTGCAGAATACTTTTGAACAAAGGTGACCAAAATGGGTAAGTTTCCATAAGAGTAGACATGGTCTGTTGTGGTGCCAAAAAGCACCATTGGGTCCTTCTTTGTAGTTTTAATGAGCTCGAAGAAGGGATAAAAGTGTGCTCTGAAATGGTACTGTCCTGTGGATTTATATGAGCCCAGGACTGTTCATGCTCGTGAGTGCTTTCATTTTTAAGGAGTCTGAAAAAGATAAGAAGACTCTGAATTGGTGGTTTTGTACTGTCCTGTGGATTTACACAAGCCCAGGATGATCATTTCTCGTGGTTTCTTTCATGTTTAGAGAGTCTGAAAGCGGTAAGTGGACTCCATTCGTGTTCTTTTTCGTAAGTTAGTCTCCAAGGCCCGAAAAAGCATAAAATGATGCAAATGGAGAACTCTTCTAGACGATGTGACTAGAGTATTCCTTTTTCGTAATTAGTCTACAAGGTCCGGAAAAGGGGTAAACTTATACAAGGTAGACGCCCTTTCAGATACTTTTAGCGAGCATGAAAGGAAGCAAGGTTTCTCGACGATCTTTTCATTGCTTTTAGGAGTTAGAAAAGAGCTTAACAGAAACTCCCAAAGTGCCTTTTTCGTAAAGGAATTGCTCAGCCTGAATAAGGGATAAAATTATACCAAACAAAAAGGTATTGGTGAGAGCGAGTAATGGTCTCAAGCATTTTCATGAGTGCGGAAAACTGAAGCCGTCGACATAAAGATCGTCAAAAACGGACAACGGCCGATGTGGCACGCAAACCGAGGTGATGAGAGGCATTTTGAAAAAATGCTAGAAAATTATAGGGTTGAGAGCGAGAAATTATCTTAAGCATCATCACAAGCATGGAAAACTGAATCCAACGATATAAAACTTGTCAAAAACAGAGCACGGCCGATGTGGCATGCAAACTGAGGCGACGAGGGGGCATGTAAAAAATGCCCAAAAAATCTGGGCATGAGAGTGAGAAATGATCTCAAGCATCATCACGAGCGCGAAAAATGGAATCCGGCGATATAAAACTCTTCAAAAACGGAGCACGGCCGATGTGGCACGCAAACTGAGGCGACGAGGGGGCATGTAAAAAACGTCCAAAAAATATGGGCGTGAGAGCGAGAAATGATCTCAAGCATCATGACGAGCACAGAAAACTTAATCTGGCGATATAAAACTTGTCAAAAAAAGAGCATGGTCGATGTGGCACACAAACCGAGGCGATGAGGGGGCATGTAAAAAATGCCCAAAATATCTAGAGGTGATAGCGAGAAATGATCTCAAGGATCATCACGAGCGCAGAAAACTAAATCTGGTGATATAAAACTCGTCAAAAACAGAGAACGGACAATGTGGCACGCAAACCAAGACGACGAGGGGCGTGTAATAAATGCCCAAAAATGGGACCTGTTGGAAATGAAAAATGAGTGGACTATGATGAAGTTCTCGATGTGTTGATTCCAACGGTACCAACGGTTTGAAAAACGGACGTCGTATGGTACCTAAATCGCTGTTGGAAAAATGGTCAAATCTCTATAAATAGGGTGTGGGCCCAATGTGACATGTGTCATTGTTACGTGCAAGTTTCACAGAGCAATTGAGTGAGGTCAGAGCTTTTTCTTGATTTGTGGGAGATTCGACCGTTGGATTTTCGTTCCGTGAGTTTTAGGTAATACTATTCGCTTTAGCCTTTCAAATTATTTACCTTCTGGTGGGCGGCGCGCCTCGAAGACCGCGAAATTCCACTTTGGCATTCCAATGTGGAATATCGTGGGTTTAGGGTCTTTTTCCATGATGAACATTGTGGGTATGGACTTGATACCTGCAATGTGCATCGCGGGTTCAAGGCAGACAGTCGCGATGTTCATCGTGGTTGTTTAGCTGACAGTCGTGATGTTCATCGCAACTGTGTGGCTGATACCTGCGATGATCATCGTAGATGTGGTGCTGATATTCACGATGATCATCGCGGATTTTGATGGAAAAGCGACGATGATCATCGCGGCTAAGGGCCTAAAATCCGCGATGGGATTTTTTGAAAAAACAAAAAATTCTAAAAAAAATTCCTTTGTTCTTTGGCAGGATGCTAAGGAGGCCGCTAGTATCATGGCGAGAGCGAGAGATAGATGAGGATTTGATGGATCAGATTCGGGATGACCCAGGTGTTCGAGAGGCGTTGGCTGCTGGGGGGGCTCCTAATGTTCCCTCAAATTCCACCTATGCATTCAGTCAGAGATCTGCTGAACAAATTGGTGGATTTCTGGGTTCCAGCAGAGGGTGCATTCGTGGTGGGGGGTGAGCGCCTAGAGATCACCCTATCTAATGTTTATTTCCTTTCTGGCCTGCCTCGTTTGGGGGAGGTAGGGGAGCTCCAGCCGAGGATCCCTGCTGGGTTGGACATTGAGGATCTCTTGGAGAGATTTTGTGTTCCGGGAGCTATTGCGCAGAACAACGCACTAAGTCTGACGTCTTTACGGGAGTGGGAGATGTGGGCAGTAGGGGCTTGTGTTATGCGTGTGTTGGG
Organism: Larix kaempferi; assembly: GCA_027924585.1. Classification (NCBI taxonomy): domain Eukaryota; kingdom Viridiplantae; phylum Streptophyta; class Pinopsida; order Pinales; family Pinaceae; genus Larix; species Larix kaempferi. The sequence continues at coordinate 35,939,224 of BSBM01000091.1, read as the reverse complement.
TTCCTAGGTGCCACATCGTTTGTATGGGGGGCAAATGATGATGGTAGACCATGTGTTGAGAGGGACCTACTTTTCCTAGGGTCAAATGTTTTTGGCCTGTGTCCGGCGAGATCTGGACAAGGTCAGTCAGGAGGGAGGGGAGTTTTGCTTTGCCTCCTTCCTCTGTTGTTTTTTATTTGAGCGAGTACCGACCTTGCGGATGCATGTGCCGGTTCAGGATGGGTTGGTTAGTGAGTCGCGGATGGTGCGGTGGAGGTAGATGATGCCCCGGGGTGGTGGTGGTATCTTGCGTTTCTTTTCGGCGGATATGTATGAGCAGTGGGAGCAGATCCCCCTGCTTATTGATGATTATCCATATGCTGGCATGGATTACCGAGGAGATTTGGAGATGCCTCGGGCTCAGGGGAAGGCCTGGGGTTTAGATGGTATGTCTTTGTTTTTGGTTCTCTGCTATATCATGTTTTTAGATGGTTTTTGTTATGAGTATAGCTAGAGATATTTATATGATATTGACTTGGTTCACTTGTGTGATTGTGCAGATATTGGTCCGAGGCCACCAGCTGATCATGTAGGCCATCGGGGACGCATGATGGTGGTGGTGCCTCCACCTATAGTGGTACCGCCTCCTCGTGATCGAGGGGTTTTGCATCCTCGAGATGATTCCCTATAGGGCATACACGAGACTTTGGAGGCGTTTCTAGTGGGAGCACCAGAAGAGGGTTGGAGGAACTTGGACTAGCCCACTATTGAGAGTTGTTTCGATGCTCCTCGTGAGTGGCGATCTATCCTGCTCAGAGTAGCAGTTGTGATGGCCGAGAGGAGGGCTTGGGATTAGGAGGATTCAGAGGAGCCAACGGAGGAGGATCCATAGGATCCCGGGGATCACGATGACTAGTTGATCTTGTATTTGCCCCCAAATGCTAATGAGCATATGGGGATGTACCTTTTTTGTACGGCTATGTATTTTTGTATATTGGGTGCTGAGGGCACCTATGACATGGTGACAATTATGATGATATATATATGTATATATTTGTTTGGATATATAGTCGTGTATGCACATGGATGCATTTCTTGTCTATTTGTTTGCCCGTGGAGGCACATGTTACACACGTGGATGCAACCTTTTAAGTTTTGTATATGCCCGTGGAGGCACATGTTATGCACATGGATGCAACATTTTAATTTTTGTATATGCCCATGGAGGCATATCATATATACTGGTTTATGTTTGTGTTTGTATGCCCGTGGAGGCACGTTGTATGCACGTGGATGCAAATTTTTGTTTTTTCTACATGGTTTGATTGGTGTTCCAATTTAGAATGTTGTTTGCCATATGGTTTGCTATACTGTTGAGATTCCTTAGGACATATGTGAATGAAATGGACTCAAACTGTCGAATCATTTGTTTAGTGCGTAGGAATTTTCTGAATAGATAGGGATCGCGTACCTGGTAATCATTGTTGAGCTAGGAAACAAGGAGCTAGGAGTCCAAGAAAACGCTAAGGTGACTTATGCTCATTTGGAGAGCAGCAGCCAGGAGATCAGTCATGGCACCGTACTCATCTTGGTTGTTAGTGGTGGCACCTATGCACACTCTGTCGATGTGGATCAACTCATGTGAAGGGGAATATATTACCCAAGCTGCGGAGGCGAGATTTGGAAACCAACGGCAAAGCCAACATAGCAAAGTGGAACGGGATCCATCTGTGATCATACAAGAAAAAACAAATTTTTTAGGTTTTTGTATTTTTTGTAAAAAACAAAATAAGACTGTACAATTATGGACTGTGGTGTCCATCAGACTCTCTATGGGTAAAATCGCTTGAGGTACAACCCATTGCGTGGGTTGCGTAGGGGGTTTCCTTTTGAGTCGGTCAGAATATATGCCCCCTGTCCGAGGCAGGTGTGTATAATATATGGGCCTTTCCAAATGGACACAAACTTTCCTTTTCCCATTTTGTCATGAGCTTGATCATAGGCAAGTACAAGGTCCCCTTCACTAAAATTTATTCCGTGAACATGTTTGTCGTAACTCAATTTTGATCGGTTCTTCGCGGCTTCCATGGTTTGGAGGGTTGTACGACGGTCTTCATCGGCTTTCTCCAAAAGTGGTAAGCATTGCTCAATTGGTGAAGTGTCCGGTAGGAGTTCAATAGCCATGTGTAGGGCTGGAATCTGGCACTCAATGGGGAGGACAGATTCGACGCTGTGAACTAAATGGAAAGGGGTGAAACCAGTGGTGGTTTTGGTTGATGTGCGGTATTCCCATAGTGCTGGAAAAAGCATGTGATGACAATTCGATTTGTGTTTGTCGATAGTGCGCTAGAGGATGGTTTTCAATATTTTGTTTATCGCTTCGACTTGGCCATTCCTTTGGGGATAGTAGGTGGAGGAGAAATGGTGTTCAAATTTAAGTAGGGTTGATAATTCACACCAAACAGCATCCTAAAAGTGAGAGCCATGGTCTGAGACGAGTTGCTTTGGCACTCCAAAATGAGCAATAACGTGGTTGAGGAAAAAACGTGCTGCAGTGTCGGCTTTGCAATTGTAAGTTGGCATGGCTTCCACCCATTTGGTGAAATAATCGACGGACACAATGATGTGTTTATGACCGTCAGCTGACATGGGATTGCAATCTAGGAAGTCAATGGCCCATTTGCAAAATGGTACAATGGTGACGACTGGATGAACGGGGGCGGGGGGGTTCTTGCCTTGGGGGCAAAAAGTTGGCAGTTTTGACAATGTTTGACTGCTGTGATGCAATCAGTAAATAATGAGGGCCAAAAATAACCTGTGCGGATAATCTTTTGGGCATGTTCGGATATCCACATCATCACTTTCAGGACCTTGCATGCAATTAGGGTTTCCATGCAAATTCTAGGGTTTGCATGCATTTTGCATGCATCCCAATCACCAGGTTGATGCCTCCAGCACCTTATCCACTTCATTCTAGCACCCGGGAGCTTCTTACATCAGTTCTTTAGCCCTCCTAGTCATGAAGGCACCCACTTCTCACCTAATTCCAGAGAAGGGCGCACTTCTTCACCTACCACCTCAGTTTACACTCAGTTAGCTGCGATTCTCCCTGATTTGAGGCTAGTTTCACTCCCGACTGACTGTTTCACTCCGTTGGACCTCCAAATTGACTAGATGACTTGTTCTGACTTCAGTTAAGCCTCCCATGTGCCCTCCACTGATCCTCCTTCCCTATATCAATGCTACACACTTCAGTTACACTTGTTACACTCAGTTAGACTCAGATTGACACCTGGATGACTAGTTCTTGTGCATTGATGACCACCACTGAATGATGATGAGGACTCCTAGTTGGATTCAAGCTACACCATTCAGTAATTCGAATGACCTTCTTAGTCAATTCTAATTTCTCAGTCATTGTTACTGTATTGTATTGTAATTATTCACCCTCATTGGGATATTGAGCACTGATGCATGCTTTGCACAGTTTTACGCCATTTTTCTGAGTTTCATCTATTGTGATTGATTTACTTGTTCATTAGATCTGTTGTGACTAATTTTACATGGTATCAGAGCCATGGCAGGGACAAGATTTCTTTTCTATAGGTGTTCTACATGAAGAGAGAGCAATCTTTCCTCACCAATATATTTCAGCAGTGGCATGCAAAATCTCATGTGCATTCGCTCATGTTCACGCAAGGCTGAAAACATAGTGTTTGTTTGTGTGTGATTTGTAGGTTTCTTACTTCTCCATGTGCATTCGCTAATGCAAAGATGGAGACTTCTTCTTCAAAAAATAATCTTACTCCATTCAACTATGATGAATGGAAACCAAAGATGATTGCATTCTTGAAGAGACAATGTCTTTTTGATATGTGCATTTATAATACAAGAGATTTTGATTCCGATGAAGAGGAGAATTATTGGCTCAATGATTGTGACAGAGCTTTTGGAGCAATGTGTCTTGCTATGTCTCCTTGTATGCGCTACCTCAGTAATACTGCTGAAAATCCAAGGGATCTATGGGTCCAACTTGACAGAGAATTTGGAAAGCAGGAAGAAGAGGATCATGCTAGCCTTTTGGAGAACAAGCCTAGTGAGATCTCCTTATGTGTTCTTTCCGATCATGTGTTGGCCTCAACAATTGTTCAAGATGAAGAAGAAACTGTAGATTCAAAACTCACTCTCTCAAAGTCTTCTATTTCGAATTCTGGGCAAGATAAACCAGCTCATATTCTAGATTCCGATGAGGTTCTTGAATCCTCTCTTTCACATGAGTTTGCTGGCATGCAGAATAATGATCTACTTCAAGTTTTGGAGGTCAAATCTGATTTTGGAGGTGAAGAATTTGCCCTTCTTGATTGCATGCCTCCTATAGACTTATGTTCTATCATTTGCAAAGTTTCTTAGATTTTTAATGAAGATGAAGAGCACTACCATTCGCTTGAGTTCGATTCTCATGCACTTTTTGCTGATTTTGGTTCTGATCTCACCCTTGTTGGTTCAAAGGAGATCTCAAGAAACCATTCATCTATTTTTGGAGCTGATTTAACTTCTATTTATAAGAAGTTCAAGTTTCAAGATCTATTTGATCCGATTGGAGCTATTCCTACCTCACTTGGTTCAAATCACAGGTTCCAGGATCATCCTCATATTTTCAGATTTGTTCTCACCTTTTTCGGTATTAAGAGCAAGTTCTTAAAGTATCCACATTTGCTTGCATCCACTGATGGAGAATTCAAGCACATGTTTTTGGAGCATGATCCATTTACTCCCAAGAGTAAGATACCTCCAGACATATCTACTTGATTTTGGAGCAGTTAAATCTTTTGGTGTACTACAGTCTATTTTGAGGGGGGGTATTTTTCCCATGAGGTTTTCCCCATTTCCTTGGTTTATTGACTGTTATTAGTTTTGGATTATTGTATTGGGATGAAATTTGGTCTTAGTAACCAGGGCCCTACATTATTTTTTTGCACATTATAGTCTTGCTTGAGGGGGGGTGTTCGGATATCCACATCATCACTTTCAGGACCTTGCATGCATTTTGCATGCATCCTAGTCACCAAGTTGATGCCTCTAGCACCTTATCCACTTCATTATAGCACCCGGGAGCTTCTTACATCAGTTCTTTAGCCCTCCTATTCATGAAGGCACCCACATCTCACCTACTTCTAGAGAAGGGCGCACTTCTTCACCTACCACCTCAGTTTACACTCAGTTAGCTCCGATTCTCCCTGATTTGAGGCTAGTTTCACTCCTGAATGACTGTTTCACTTTGTTGGACCTCCAGATTGACTATATGACTTGTTCTGACTTCAGTTAAGCCTCCCATGTGCCCTCCACTGATCCTCCTTCCCTATATCAGTGCTACACACTTCAGTTACACTTGTACACTCAGTTAGACTCAGATTGACACCTGGATGACTGGTTCTTATGCATTGATGACCACCACTGAATGATGATGAGGACTCCTAGTTGGAGTCAAGCTACACCACTCAATAATTTGAATGACCTTCTTAGTCAATTCGAATTGCTCAGTCATTGTTACTATATTGTATTGTAATTATTCACCCTCATTGGGATATTGAGCACTGATGCATGCTTTGCACAGTTTTACACCATTTTTCTGAGTTTCATCTATTGTGATTGATTTACTTGTTCATTAGATCTGCTATGACTAATTTTACAGGGCGGTGGCCATGCCAAAAAAATGGCCTCCGCAGGCACCGCTATGGCAATCATTAAGGACTTGTTCTACTTCTCCATGAGAAAGGCAACGTCGTAAGATGGTGTCGACGCCGCATCGATAAAGGACATCGGCTAATAGAAGATAACGGGAGGCGTGGTGTCGTATACGATGGTGTCCGTCACGATCGATTTTGGGTCGAAATTTTTGTGTGCGGAGGTAGATTAAAATTTCGCCGTAGTATGGGTCGTCAGAGGAAATGATGAAAATGTGGTCATCAATGAGGTCCGTTTGGATAGCTAGTGATGACTAAGATGATGGGAGATCTATGATGAGTTGGGAGAGTTCTAGGGCTTTGGTACTCTTTGGGGTTTTAAAAGGTAGGTCATATTCTTGTAGGATAATCACCCATTTAGCTACGCGGCCTTGAAGGAGGTGACATGTCAAGAGATAGACCATTGGATTTGAATTGGCAATAACTGTGGTATGGATGAGGAGAATGTAATGGCGCAACTTCTGGACTGAAAAGACGATGGTGAGGGCCATCTTCTCTTTGTGTGGGTAGTGCAATGGTGGGCTAGATAATGTTTGGATCACATAGTAAATTACATGCTCTAGGCGAGCAGTATCTTCTTGGACAAGTACTCTAGAAACGGCATAGTGAGATGCCGAAACATAGAGGATGAAATCTCTTGTGAAATCTAGAGGAGAGATCAACGGGGTGTTAGTGAGTGCTCTCTTTAAGTCGGTGAAAGCTCATTCTACTTGTTTGTCTCATATGAAACGGGTATGAAGGCGTAGTATATGAAGGAAACCGTGAACCATCGTGGCATAGTCTGGGACAAAGCGACGAAGGAAGTTGGACCTCCCTTTAAGGCTTTGAAGTTGTCTTAATGTACGAGTTAATGGTAAGTCTACAATGGCTTGGACATTCAAGGGGTCTACAGTGATTCCTTTTTCTGAAATGATGAAACCCAATAGACACCTTGCGGGAACGCAGAAGACACACTTGAGAGGGTTCAAACGGATTTGGTATTTTCGATAATGCAGGAAGACTTGGCGAAGATTGTCTATATGGTCAGATCATTTTTTGGATCGCAGTGTGAGGTCATCCAGATAAACTAGTATAATGTTAATCAGGTCGTGGAAGCAATAAGTCATGGCTCGCTGGAAAGTGGCTCCAGCGTTCTTAAGACCGAAAGGCATAACATTATAGGCAAAGGTGCCCCATGGGGTAGTGAAAGCAGTCTTGTATTGATATTCCTTGTGGATTTTGATTTGGTTATAACCGGAGAAACTGTCCATGAAAGACAGTACCTCGTGGTCGGCACAAGCATCGATGATTTGGTCGATAAATGGTGTGGGGAAGTTGTCTTTGGGACAAGCAAGATGAAGGTCACGGAAATCAGTACATACACGAATGGTGCCCACTTTCTTATTGACTGGTACTGGGTTTGAAACCCAAGTGGTATAGGAAATAGGATATATGAATCCTGCTTTTTGGAGCTTCTCAATTTCAGCCTTAATTCCTGGGAGCTTAGATGGGTGAATGGGGCGTTGTTTCTGGTGGACAGGTGGTACATTGGGCCAAGTGTCAATGTGATGTTCCACAATGTTAGGATTGAGGCCAAGCATCTCGGTGTAAGACCAGGCGAAGAAATCACAAAACTCTTGGAAGAGTTTCTTATAGGCCTGAGTCTCCGCTTGAGTGCATGATGCACCTAGCGAGATGAGCTCAGGTTTTCCAGGTGTGGCGGAAATGTCGATTTGTATGATAGGGGAAATTTTGGCCATATTCCCTTCTTCAAAGGCATCTGGTGCTGGGATGGGGTCTTTGAACCAATCAACCTTGGTTGGTAGAAAATATTTTGATTCGACTGATATTCGTGGTAGAGGAAGATGCCTCAGGGATGAAGTATGAGCGATGGTGCAAATCGTCCCAAGGATAATACGGTGCGGTAAGCGTTTCGAGAATTTCCTCATCGCTACGGAAGTAGTTTCTCATCAAATCAATTGGTTCAGGTTTGTATGTGGTTGAAATCATATAGATGGTATTGATTCTTCTGAAGAAGATGACTTCGGAGGGTAGATTTCCTCGATGAGGGGAGGAGATATCTCTAAGTCAGCATTATTCATCTCGTATAAAGCTGCTCTATAATCGGGTAGATCAGGGCAGTGATGTGAATAATGGCCATAAATGCCACATATCACACAAGGGTGGTTAGTGCGTAACGTTTTGTTGCGAGGTTGAGGAGGCGTCTCAAGTCTTATCACTGGGATTCCAGCGTCATCATCTAACATATTCATGTGTTCTTGGAGTGCGGGTAACTGCGGACATTGGTGGGTGGCATGACCTACGTTGTCACACAACGAGCACTTACGGGGAATACGAATAGTCGGGGGTTTCTTTGCTACCTTAGGGGTCGTTAGGGGGGTTTGAGTTATGCATCCAGTGGTATAAGTTTTTGGGCCTATGCCCCCAGTGTTTCGGAATGGGTATGGGGCACTACTAAACGTTGATGCCATAGTCACTATTAGGGGTGGTCTATTTTGCAGATTAGTGACGGAAGGGGGTGGGAGATTGGTAGTAGCGATGGGTTGCACCAGTTGTAAAATAACATTTGGTGTTAGGGGAGGAGTTGGGGAAGGTAGGTACCACATAGGTAATCCTAAGGTTAATCCTAGGAGAGAGAGAGTGGCCATTACTGGTGAGCTTATGGCTCCTAAAGGGGGGAATAAAAATGGGATAGTGTAAATTGGTGTGGCTCCGACATGACTTGGAATTGTGGGTGGTTGTGGAAGTAATGAGGGCTGCTGTGTGATGTGCGACAAGGTGCACAAATAAGATATTTTTGTTATCGGTAAAGGTGGTGGGATCGATGTAAATGTGGAAGTCATAGCTGACTTGGTGTAGTGTTACACCTAAAATCTACTCATCATCAGATTCAGTGTATACATCCCCGAAGTCACCTGGACCAAGTATTCATCTGGGAGGATGTGTACTCAGTTGTACAAAATTCTGAGAGTTCATCGCAGGTTGCACACCAGCAACATGCAACATCGTAGCTTGCTCCACTACAGGGTGTGACGAGGTCTGTTAATTGGAAAAAATAGCCTATTCGAGATCCTTCTCGAAACTTACCCATTTAGGGGCTTATCCCTGACCTCTAGGAGAGATGGTACTCGACCCCTAACTCTTTGGGAAGATCCCCTATCTCTCTCCTATCATCTCTCAAGCCACCCTATCCACTTAGTTCTATATAAGTGAGGCTCACTCCCATACCAAAGGGAGGAAGACTATCGTATCTACATGCTGGTGAAATCTATCTTAGGAGGAAGCTTATCATCCTTACATGATGGGGAAATATCTCTTAAGACACCTTCACTCACCTCTTGGAGAATTCATGCTTCCTTGGAAGGGCATGGCGATTGGCTTGGTCGGAGAAGGGATGCTACATTAAGTCTCTGGTTGTAGTCTTATATATCTATCATGTACTCCTCTATTTGCAGTAATACAAATGCTTTCCACCAATATCATTCGTATGCATAATGATGTTGCATTGTTTACCTGCTTAACTATTTACATAGATCTCTTATTGTATAGATGCTCTTTACTCGTTTCTCTTGCTTTTATGTCTTGACAGGTCTTGCAGCTCGGATCTGACAATCGCGAGACATGGAACAACATTTGGGAGAAAGGATAGCGAATCAAAGAGGTAAGACATCTAGCACTTGATCCTTAAGTAGATCTAGGAAACGTATTTGTAGTATGTTCTATTTGTTCTAGACTCGCATTGAGCTAGGGAGATCTGGCTCGCATCTGCTTGGGTGGATTCTCCAATAACAAATATGGCGACCATACTGGTGTGAGGGTCTCCTCGCCAACATTTGAGCTTAGCTGACCAAGTGTCTATGCGTGGAGCTCAAGCAGTTTGGATACTGATCGATCATAGTATCGTTCCTCTTGGAGTGGGTTCCTCTTCTGCGCTCTCAGTTGGTACTGGATGACAGGGATCCGAGAGATCCTCTCATGCTCAGGTGGGCAGAGGTGATGACCCGCCATGGTGGGGGTCCCACGATCAGTTTTGGTCTCGAGTTTTTTAGCTGGCTGGAAGGCCAGTTACTTATGGTCGAGGACTTTCCATACGGTGGCACGGACTTTTGGGAGGATCCCAACTTGGTGCTGCCAGAGGGTGCATCATGGGGTGATATTGGTGAGAATAAAACCCTTGTATTTTTAGTTTTGTGTATTATATTATTGTTTTGATGTAGTGCTGACAAGTACGCAATGTGTGTGCAGATGTGGGCCCCGTGCGACCAATATGTCTCTCCCTTCTGGCAAGGAGAGATAGAGGTGGGGAGGAAGTCGTTCTTGCAGGTGCTCATGCTGCCATCGAGGAGATGGAGGAGGTGTACAGGAACCTATCCAGGCTGAATGTGGAGGTACCCGAGCTAGCCATTGATGACCTACCGAGGCTCGTGCAGATATTTGGGGTTGGAGCGTCCATGCACTTCAACTCTTTACTCTGCAAGGTGGCTCATACTGTAGATTGCTTTCTCACCCAACGTCAGAGAGCTGTTAGAGCTAGGGGTGTACGGGTCAAGCGTCCAGCCTGATCGCACTTTTTATACTTGTACTAAGAGCTTAGAGGCCTCAGATTTTTGTACTTACTGAAAGCTATGATGCTTCAGGTTTTTGTAGAGACTTACTGAAATCCATCGTGCTTCAGATTTTGTACCAGCACTACTTTTGAGCGATCTATATATATATATATATAGACATTACTGGTGATTTATACATTATGTATCTTTAGAATGATTAGTGATGTGATCTTGTTTATATGTTTGCTTCTATACATTATATTTACATGTTGTGAATGCTTTTACATATTATGGATATTATGTGTGTGTGATGTACCAATCTAAAATGAAGTTGGCCGTCGAGTCATCAACTGTGTTTAACTCTCGTGGAATGTGCAGGTATTGAACAGATTCAAATGACCTTTCCAGGAGACGTAGTCGTCTGAAGAGATGGAGTAAGGTGGGATCGCGGATGGCGTAGACCCGGTTAAGATTGGAAACCACTAATTGAGAATCCATGTGGATGGCAATGTGGTTCATGCCCAAGGAAATGGCATCAGCTAGGGTTCTAATTACTTCCTGATATTCTTCGGCATTGTTGGTTGCAAACCCTAGGCAACTTCCTCCTGAGCTAATGAGCTCACCTGTTGGGGAATATAGTATCCAAGCTGCCGAAGCAAGGTTACGGGTATGCCGGCTGGCGCCGTTCACAAATCCATTGCACATTGCCATCTGCACACGCAGACATAACATGGTATAAGAAGCAGAAACGAGGTCAAAAGACACTCGAAAAGAAATGCGTCACACCACACAAAAACACGCCATGTACAGTATATACAAGCAAGTCTATGCATGAGAGATCAAGCGTAGTATCTCTTCAGGTAAATCCCATTGCGGGGTTCACCCAAAGAGATTCCATCATACTCTTCAAGCTCGTAAGCGCCTTTTTCCAACACATGTTTTATAACATAAGGTCCATGCCACATGGACTCGAACTTCCCTACTCCTAGTTTGTCGTGCTTCTGGTCATAAGTGAGGACCAAGTCACCCTCGTTAAAGATATGAGGCTCAACTGACTTATTGTATTGGGCCTTGATGCATTTCTTGTGTGCTTCATTAGCAAGAGCAGCATCTTGGCAAGACTCGTCAAGTTTTGCTAAGTGCAAGAGACGTTCTTCCTCAGCAGTAGTGTTAGGAAGAAGTTCGACTGTGAGTTGTAGAGACGGGATTTCGCACTCTATCGGTAAGACAGCCTCCAATCCATATACCAATTGGAAGGGAGTGAAGCCTATGGTGGTTTTAACGGTAGTTCAGTAGGCCCATAATGCTGAAAAGAGCATGTTATGCCAGTTGGACTTATGTGTCCCTACCATCCTTTGGATCATAGTTTTCAAGACCTTGTTAATTGCCTCGACCTGTCCATTGGATTGCGAGTAGTAGGGTGTTGAATTTTCATGGCGAAAACCCAACCTGTCGTTCAATTCATCAATCATATGGTTCTGAAAGTGAGAACCATGGTCAGTGACTATGGCCTGCGGAACTCCAAACCGTGCTATTACATGATTAAACATGAAGAGTGCAGCGGTTTTGCCGTCGTTTTGGTATGTAGGCATAGCCTCGGCTCACTTTGTGAAGTAATCCATAGCTATGATGATGTAACTATGCCCCCCGGTCGAGTTAGGCTTATAGTGCATAAAATCAATGCCCCATTTTGCAAATGGGCCAAAGGTAATAACTAGATGTAGTGGGGCAGGATGAGTGCACTTCTTTGTATGGAAGTGTTGGCAAGGAGGACATTTTTTGACGGCCTCAATACAATCTTTGAAGATAGTAGGCCAATAATATCCTGTGCGCAAAATCTTCTAGGCTGTATCCATCCCAGAGAGATGACCACCCCATGCCCCAGCATGACAGTCATTTAGAACGCATTTAGCCTCATTGTGAGTGAGACAACGTCAAAGAATTGAATCGACGCCACAACGGTACAAAGTATCATTGATGATTAAATAATACTTTGCATGGTGACGAATCTTACGACGATCGTCGCGAGAAAATTGAGGATTGAAGCATTGGGTTTGAAGATATAACAGGATATCTCCATACCACGGATCAGTCGTACTGATGAGAAACAATGGTTCATCCGGAAAGGATTCATTGTGCTCAACTTCTACATAAGGATGGGGAAAGTCGCAAATGAGCTTGGCAAACACCAAAGACTTCTTAGACTTGGCTTTCTCGAAAAGAAGATCGAATTCTTGCAGTATCACGATCTAGCGTGAATAGTTGCCCCCAAGCACCTGATGTGTCAGTACGTGGTACATGGGGTTCGAGTCGGTGATGATAATGGTGGTGCGGAGCGAGATGTAGTGATGAAACTTTTGGACGGCAATGACTGCTGCGAAAGCAAGTTTTTCAACATGTGAATATCTAGTTTCGGCATCAACCAGACCCTTACTTGCATAGTATATCACATGTTCCTGGGCATTTTGATCTTCCTGTACAAAAACCATGGCGATAGTGGTAGTAGAAGTGGCGAGATATAAGATGTAATCTTGATAAAAATTAGGCGGTTGGAGTACGGGGCATGCATGATGGCATGTTTGATATTGTCGAAGGATTTTTGAGCTTGGTCATCCCAAATGAACGGGGCGTCCTTATTGAGCAATCTCATATACCCCTGAGTCTTCTCTGCAAAATTGCAAACAAAAAGTCTTAAATAAGTCGCCTTCCTTTGGAGACTTTGAAGTTCCGTAACATCAGTCAGAGGTGGTAGGTTGATGATGGCCTCAATGCGGATCCCATCCTTCGAAATGATAAATCCTAAGAGGCATCCAAACTCAATTCAAAAGATACACTTATGAGGATTTAAACAGATATTGTACCATCTGCATCTGAGGAAAATGGTCGTCAGATGATCAATGTGGAACTCGCGCTGCTTTGAATGAGCAGGGAGGTTGTCTAGGTAGGGTTCCACAAAGTCCTTAATATCATGGAAGGCATACGACATATCCTGCTGAAACATGGCACCATCATTTTTAAGGCCAAATGGGAGCTTGCGATAAGCAAATGTATCCCATGGACGGATGAAATCCATCTCATGTTGGTCATATGGGTTTATCTCAATTTGGTTGTAACCAGAAAAGCCATCCATAAATGAGAAGATGACGCTTCCGGCACAGTTGTCAATGATCTGGTCGATGAAGGGTGTCGGGTAGTTGTCTTTTGGACAAGCCCGATTCAGATTCCAATAATCAACACAGACGCGAATGGTGCCCTGCTTTTTGTTCACAGCAACGATGTTTGAGACCCAATCCATCAATGGGACAGGATAAATGAAACCATCCTTTAAGAGCTTTTCAATTTCTGCCTTTATTGCCGCAGTCTTCCGAGGGTGTACCAGTCGCAATTTTTGGCATTCAGGTTTGATGTCGGGATAGGTTTTTATTTCATGAGAAACAATTGTGGGGTCTATCCCAGGCATCTCCTCATAGGACCAAGCAAATACATCTCGAAATTGCTTGAACAGGGCCGTGCTAACAACGATTTCTTCAGGGGAACACTTCTAGCCTATGCGAATGTGCTCCACTATACTTGGTTTCACCGAGATGTCCACCGGGGTGGTTGGCTCAATGTTAGCCAAGTTTCCCTTCGTGTCCGTAAGACATGTAAGAATAGGGGAATGAGGGGATGGATAGATATTCGGTGAAAAGAGGGTATGGATGTTGTTCTCTATGTACTCCAAAGGAGGAAGAAAAGATGACCTATGGTGGAGATCATCCCACGGACTGTCGTCAATATTCATTACTTCCATGATGGACTCGTCTGTGTGAAAAGTCCGAAGTAAGAGATTAGGTAGAGATGAGGTCAGCCGTAGAGAACAAGATGGGGGGGCCATGGTTAAATGGTCCTCCGATGCTAATTGGATAGCCTCGTAAATACGTTCAGCGGGTGAAAGAGGAATTATGTCTCCAAACAGGTGTGTTGTGGCTTCATCCGGTACAAGCCAAGCATCGTTTGAGTGAGATAAAATCTCTATGGAGATCACATTCACTGTAGCAACATGGTTAGGGGGGTCCATGGCTGGAAAAATGCCCATGAGAGATGAATCTTTCAAAAGGCCAACCCCTACACTCTCATACTATTTTTACATCTGTCTGATGGAAGGAATATGGTCACCAGGATGAGTAGTGGCGTCTGGTGTACAAAAATGGTATAGGTTTGTGGGCCTCTACCCCCAGTGTTTTGGAACGGGTATGGGGTGCTACTAGACGTTGATGCCGTAGTCACTATTGGGGGTGGTTTGTTTTGCAGATTAGTGATGGCAGGGGGTGGGCGATTGGTAGTAGCGATGGGTTGCATTGGTTGTAAAATAACATTTGGTGTTAGGGGAGGAGTTGGGGCAAGTAGGTACCACACAAGTAATCCTAAGGTTAATCCTGGGAGAGAGAGTGTGGCCATTACTGGTGAGCTTATGGATCTTGAAGGGGGGAATAAAAATGGAATAGTGTGAATTGGTGTGGCTCCGACATGACTTGGCACTATGAGTGGTTGTGACAATAATGAGGGCTGCTAGTGATGTGCGACAAGGTGCACAAATCAGATATTTTTGTTATCGGTAAAGGTGGTGGGATCGATGGAAATGTGGAAGTCATAGGTGACTCGATGTAGATTCCAGGACCAACTGACGAGACAAATGATGTTGGTGCCGATTGAACGGTTTGTTCAATCATGGGTAGCACATTTTGAGGGGCTACGGGGGCGCTAGGATCGTAATATGTGAGTTGATCAACCTTGATAATGCGTCCTCCATGTGGGAACATCATGAGGTGGAACACAGATGAAGTGATGGATTTCATTTTATACATGTAACTATGTCCAAGAAGGAGGTTGTAGTCAAGCTAGGCATTGATCACCTCGATGTCTATGAGAACCAATTTGCCTCCTAATTCTACGGGTACGTTATCTAAGAGGCCTTGTGGTTGAGTTGAACGGCCGTCATAAGCTCATAATGTTGTGGTGGATGGTTGTAAAGTGGGGGAGCCAAGTTTTTGCCACATAAGAGTGGACATATCGCAGGTTGAAGCTCCTTCATCTATGATGCATCAATGCACAATAAGGTTTCGAATGTTTACGGATACTTGGAAGGGAATGTTGATGGTAATCGAGGTTCGGCTTGTTCTAAGTCAAAGGCCATCATATGTGAATCATTAGGATCTGCTGCTCTGATGGCGGATAACAGTAATTTTTCGTTGTGTAGGGCATGTTTTCAATACCTCTAAAGCAGACATAGCAGTGGGGGATTGTGCTAAATCTTCCACAACATTGTAATTGGATGCTGCGTGAGAATTAGGATTGTTATTAATCCTTCGCAGGGGTATGCGAGGCATTTTAGGTCTGTCGTCCAACGGCATATTAGGTATGCGTAGTGGTTGATCTGATGGAAGGGGCATGGATGCGTCAGTGGGCGGAGTTTTAGGGGGTGGGACGTACTGATTCCTTCGAGTTTGAAGGTTGATGTCATTGGATGAAATCATTAATAAATGGTGTGTTCCTGAATCCGTATGCTGATAATCAGTTGCGGCATAGGTAATTTGTTGTTGTGGTGCAACAGATCCTTGTGGGGGATCCATTGGGCGGGAATTTACTACTCCCTGGTTTGGCAATGGGTTTTGCAATATCATGGGTTGCGGTTGATTAGGTGGAGATGGTTTTCCAGTTTGGCCTTGGCATTGGGCATCGTCAGCCCAAAGCTTACGTCCTTTCCCTAAATAGGGGCAATTATGAGTGTAGTCGTCGTATACTCCAATATAGAACATGGATGGTTTGTCCTCAACTTATTATTTTCTGCTTGTTTCGGTGGATGATAAAGGTTCTGGTTAGGGGGAGCAGCGTTATTATTATTTGGAGGATTAGGTGGTGGTGCACCTTGGTTGTGTTGCTAGTTGTTTCCGCGGTTACGCCCTCTTCCGTGATTTTGTTGTCCGCCCTAGTTATGTTGGTTGTTCTGGTTTTGGGGTTGATTATGTTGTGTGTACACTTGCCCTTGAGTAGTGGGAGGATTTTGGGGTGCTGCAAGTGCAGGAGCAATTTGCAGCTGATAGTAAGCTTGTGGGGCTGGAGAAGGTCCAGTTGCTTGCTGGGGTTGTTGGTAACCCTGAGCTATTGGAAGTGTTGGGTAGCGGGTAGAACCTGCTGAACGTAATACATTGGTTGGGTCGGTAAGTGAATTGGGTTTTGGGTAGCCGGTTGGTTATAGTATGTAGGTGGTACATAAGTCGATGGCGCTTTCCCGTAGCACTATGGTGGACAAGAGGGTCCATGAGTGTGATGAGTTTGAGTTGTTCGAGCGTATGAAGTCGTAGCTCCAGAATTAGATGTAGCCCTAGAGAGGTCTGGGGTGTTTATGGTACTCATCATGCTAAAAGGTTTATTTTGTGTCGTGACTTAGCCGATAATACCATCAGCAGCATGGGATGCCACTAGTGCGTCACTTCGTGAAGAATCGCCTTGTGGGGTGTCAGGTAAGATGGTGTAGAGATAGCCCGACTAGGCATAAATTAGGTTGAACTGTTGGACTTTTAAAATAGCCTCTTCTTTTGACTAGGGTCGTTTGGAAGCTACATCTTTCGCTATGAGGGGGAGGATTGATTTGAGGAACCAATCCAAAAATATACGGTCATCAAGCTTTATCTTGCATAGGCTACAGCGCTTACGCCACTCATGGATATGATCGGTGATGTGTGTAGCGGTGTTCTGTCTACAAGACAAAAGCATTTCCACTCTTGCATCATAGCGTACATCTAATTGAAAGAATTGCAGAAAGGTGAGGCCAGGGATGTGAACGTAGGGTGCGTCCCATGGATTTGTTCAATATACCATTTGGCTGCTGAGCCAGTGAATGTTCTTTGTAAAAACCTCAGTCGAATGGAATCGTCAACTATGGAGTTCGAGGAACACCATAGGTGGAAAGACATAATATGATTCTACGGGTCTTCCCCAGCCTTCCCTTCAAACTTAGGGATGTCTGAGGGGAGTTTTCTAGGCATGGGGGGCCACGCAGGGTCATGTCTAATAGGGTCATTGGTTAACCTTACTAGGTCTAGTAAGTTTAGACTAGCCATGTATGGCAGAATGGCAGATGGATGTGGCATGGTCACTGAGGTATAATTGCTAATGGTAGCATTATGGATTGGTCCAGTTCCCCCTAAAGGTATGCTAGGTCTGAAAGGGATGTGTCCTCCAGCCGATGTAGTGTGGGAGGGGCCTGCACTCCCAAGTGCAACATGGGTTTCATATGGGTTAGGAATGGTTCCAGGAATCACTGGGATATGGGTAGTGGCGATGAGGGAGGGGGTGACCCCCATGTTGGGCATACCCAAAGTAGGTGTTGGTCTTGTGTTGGGTATACCTAAAGCAGGTGTGGCCCCCATATTGGGAATGCCTAAGGGGGTTGTGGCTACCGTGGTTGGGATGGTAGTATCGGGGTTTGTTGATGTGGCCCCAACAACACTGGTGAAAAGGGGGACAAATTGTGATCCAGCCACGGGGTTGGTTTGTGATGTCTCGGTAGGGTGTTTGGATTCAGCCTCAGAATCAGATGTGAAATGAGGTGCGTCAGAATCGGATGATGGGGTTCTATGCCGATGACATGTGGAGTCAAGGGATAATGCTATACGTATATGACATATAAATTCAAGTGTATCGAACTGAGGGGGTTCACCCTGAAAGCGTCGGGATCGTCTTAAGTTCTCAATGGTGAGAGATGTCTCGAAATGTCAACGGATGTAGGTGAGATAAAAAACTCAAGACCCTAGTGCAACAATGTGTGCAGGAGGGGAGTATGAAAAAACAATGGCTCTCAGGTCAACAACCAACCTCAAAAGCACTTACTATAACAGTTGTGCTATAGTAAGTGGAGGATTAAGAAAATTGGTCAGAATACCAAAAATCAAATGAATCCTAGAAAAAAGTGGTGCTCACTAGACCAAGGGGGGGTAGCAGAGCATGCAAACGCCTAACTAAAAGTGGTATTATGACTCAACGAAACATATTCTCTACAAGGTGATGAAATGCAAGTCAGGCAATATGAGTAGTAGAATCAAAGGCTAGATATCCCCCTATCGGGAGGGACACAGGGTAGACAATCCTAGAAGTTTGGCCACTGAAATATCTCGTTCATGACACGTTCGATTGGGTGAATCTACAGTTTGGTTCTATCGCCGTTGTACTCCCATAAGGGTGGTACAACGAGAACTAAGAAAGGTATCCTTCGGTTACTGAATGGATTGCAGTATTCCACTCAGGCTTCCGGAACCAGTCTGGCTACTTCAACCCTCCTAAGGGAGAGGCCTTCCCGATAAATTGGTGTATAACCGTGTCAACAAATAATAAGGGATTTTGGTACCCTAAAGGACAACCACTATGTCTCAGATGTAAATAATTGAGGGGTGTTATTGGAACACCTATCCCCTCAATCCTACCTAGCTACAAGATTCTTTAAGTGTTCCCCAAGTGGGGTTAAAGTGTTTGTTGTGTTTAGGTAGATTTTAAGGCTCAATTAATTAAAAATGTGGTGGATTGGGTGCAAGTGTGATTATTTAACTGAAAAAGAAATTGCCTCGCTTGGGCGATTGATTACAAATTAAAAACAAGACAATTTCAAATTGTAAAAAATAAAAGGCTTTTTCTCAAATGCAAATGCTTTAACAAAAAATAATTCAAAAATGATGGACTTTTGAAATGATTTTTTAAAGAAAAGCAAATAACATAAAATTTGCAAGAAATAAATGGATTTCTAAGCGTTTGCTTGGGCAAAACTATTGAGAAAATTTGCAAAGAAGTGAAATCTATGATCTAAACAGAGTGCCAAAAAAAACCTTTCTTTCACTTGCTGAAATTTTTTAAAAAGATTTTAATGAGGCATATGTAATAGAAAATGATTTACTATTGCTGCAATAATTAAAATAGAATGCTGGAAAAAATTATAGGCAAAAATAATGCTGGAAAAATAAGCTAAATGGGCAATAATGCAGCAAAAAAATTTCTAAAAATTCGGTCAGGCAAAAAAATAGCAACATCGTGGGTTTATGGGTAAAAGCCGCGATGTGCATCGCAGGTTTTATCCCCGATGTGCAGTGCGGAAAAAAGCCGCGATGTGCAACATGGAAAAAAGCCACGAAGCCATGATGTGCAGCACGAAAAAAAGCCACGAAGCCACGATGTGCAACGTGGAAAAAGGCCACAAGGTCGCGATGATCCGTGCAACTGTCGGGCAAAAAGTCGTGATACGGAAATGAAAAAATGGTCACCGAAAATGAAACCAAAAAGTGAAATTTCGGGTTGTTAAAGGCTACAGAAAGGGCCAAAAGCTAGGGCAACAATGGATATGTTGTCTAGTGTGGCAGATCTGTAAGTTGAAATGGTAAAAACTATTAAAAACAAAGATCTAAAGCTAAAATATAAGATTCAAAAATTCGAATACCAGTGGAGTCGCCAAAAACTGTTGCTTGGTTTTGCAACCAAGCTTGTGCAATGGTGCACCTATTAACAAAGTAATAGCAGTCTCGAATAAAAAGCAAAAAACAATTATAAACTAATTTAACATTAACATGTGCATATAAAAGTAAATTTAAAAAGATTAACAGAAAGAACAAGAAATGTAACAAATAATGATTTTTGTATTATAATACCTCAAATGGTGAAGATGTTTGGTGTTGAGCAGCTCCAAGGTTGAGGTGCTCTAGGCTCTAATGGTCTCTTCTCCAAGTTTGCTAGAGTGGTAAAAGAACTTAGGAGAGATTTTGATAGCATGAGGATAGGATGGATGATGGATGGAAAGTGAGGAGCCCCTATCACTTTTTTATAGTTTTTGGTGATGAGGAATACCATTGTGGTTTTATGGAAACCAATGGTATTGACCAACATGGTTTAGGTCTCTTTTCCCCCTTTTTTTCCATTTTTGAAAATTTTATATATTTTTATTCCTTTTTAATGATTTTTGGGAATTCTGGACCCCTTTTTAGGGTTTTTGTGTTTTTTGAGGGAAAATATATCTTTTGAGGGGAAAAAGGGTGTATTATGGTCTTTTTGATGACCTTTTGATGGCTATAGAGGCTCAAATGGTGGAAAAAGTGGGAAAATGGGTTATGTGAATAAGGGAATGAGCTAGTGAGCACTTTTTGGGTGTTAACAGTTGTTTTGCTCCATATGGCTGCTTCCGTTTTTTGAGTGTTTTTTCCAAGTAAGGTAATGCATTTTCATTGAGTTTGAGCTTACACTGCTCTACAATCTAGCTCCTTAGGGTTTTACGCCCTAGTTTGCTCAGTGGGTGCTATTTATTGAGGAGCTTAGGGCCATTGTAAAGGATCTGAAGGTGGAACCTTTGCTCTTGTGTCCGTAATATTTTTCTGAGTTTTTGAGTTAATAAAGAGAAGGCTTTGGAGGCTACATTGTGAGTTCATGTCATGTGTGGATGCTTGATTTGCATAAGTATTTTGTTTATTCTTAGGATTGCACTGACCTTGGAAGGAAATCTATATTTCAGTAGGGTAACAAATATGATCTAATGTCGGTTTGTTATTTGATGATAGTGTAAAATGCTTTTTAATATTATGCATCTCTTGTTTGAATGCTTCTATTTGCAAGTCTTTTATATTGTTAATATCGGTGCCATTTAATCCTCTTGTGTGAAATCTTTTGTTGTAGCATACAAGAGCTTAAGGAGGAGGCATGCATGTTAGCTTTTCCACTTCACAAACTACTTCAACGGAAGCGTAGTCTCTCTTATTCCCACTTTTATGCAGGCTCCATTCGCTCAACTCTTTCCAACTTACAACTTGGGTTTTCTCACCTTTATTTCAACTTCATTCATTCTATCTTGGTTACTAGTTTCATAGCTCTCTAGATCTCAAATTTTGAAAGTTTCTTAAGGAAGTAGATCTAGATTTATTATTCTAATGTTAGTATGCTATAAAGTTTAAATCTTATTACTTGCATTAGTAATCAAATATGTTATTTTCTAGCATTTGAAAAGTTGAATTTTAAACTAGATTAGAGAAGAGAAGTGTCCTTTAAAGCATTTTAAAGATAGATCTAAGCATTTGAGGCTTGCATGATTTAGCAGCCAAAGATCCTAGCCAGACAAGCTCTCTAGCTTTTCTTACTAGTTCATTTTTCTTGTTATTTCTTTCATCTCTCAAATTGTAATTTTTAGGCATAGTTTGCACCTAGAATTACAAGCTAGTTTAGATCATTTAAAGAGCATTTCACTGGTTTTTTGATTCTGCATATCAGAAAATAATTTTAAAATCATTTAAAGACTCAAAAAAGTTGTCCAAAACACCATTTTTTACATACTAGTCTATCTAGATCTTAATTTTTGCAATTTATAGCATGGTCAGAACACTCGTAATGGGTTCTGATTGTCATTTCTAATCAAATATCCGCTTTCTGGTCTGATTTATTTTCCCAACAGGTTGGAGCTAGAAAACTCACAAGATAAGCATTCGAAAGCTTCCTGAACCATCCTGAGAACCAGTTTTCCAAGCACCTTCGTTTTACTTTCATAATTGTAAACTGACCTATTCCCTAAGCATAAAGGAAAAGTAGGGTTTCATTTGTAGTTCATTTCGTGAACCAAAAAAAAAAAAAAGATCGGCAGGAAATTCCAGCGCCTGACCCCAATCCCCCCAGGGGGGATTCGCACCTTTTTTCATTTTTTTTTCGCAACTTTTTTTTAATTTTTTGTTTTAGATTAGTTTCATTTGAGCAGTAGTAATTAAACAACTCATTGAAGCACACAACGTCCTTCGAGGATCCGTTTACCATTTTGGTATATGCTTTTGTGTTTTATTCAATCATTATTATGTTCTTAAAAATTAATCCTAAAATTAACCCCCCTTACTCTACCGAAGTACTCCACCATTTGGTGTGAAGAAAATATATTCTTGGGGTTTAGTGTAGATTAATCATCGACTTCATTTTAATAAAACAAACTGCGCCCCAAGCCCAAAGTATGCTCTTGGTCGCTGCAGCTTAGTCGGAATAGCTGGACCAATTAGAAACGGGTGCAAGGTACTTAGTTTAATAGGACAATCCAATCTCATATTTCTTGGCAGATTCAGGAGGTTGCATGGGTGTATACTGTAGAGTAAGCAGGTTAATTTAATAAGGTTTATCCTCGCCTGGTGGGACACTCGGTTAAGCCGCTAAAGCATCAGTTGAAAGAGTTAGATCTGGTTGGGCCAAACCAATAATTAACCCATTCCTTAATCCACTCATTTAATAATCATAAAATTTACCACCTCAGACATTGCAATACTTTCACCGAGACCACGCAAGTAACCCTACACAACAGTAGTCGCATGCATTTTACATTCTCAGCACTGGTCATTAATTTTCCATGTTTTAAGTTTTTAATCTTGAATGTCATGAATGCTTATCTATCTTGTGTGGTGTTAAATAATTGATTTATTTTTCAAGCAATGCTTAGTTGTTATTTTTTCATCTCGTCATCTCATAACTCCTAGAAAAATATTTTCTTTTTCATAGATTAAAAGCTTTAGATTTTTTTTTTCATACGGACCACCCCCCTTGGCTTTGCTAGCAGTAAGCCTAGATGGAGGAGTCGAGTAATCAACTGATAGCACTTGACTCTGACTTGCCCCCGCGTCCCCCAGGTGTGTATTAGGTGGCAACAGAGAGATCATATCAAAAAGGGGTTTTGAGAGAAGTATCAAAGGCTCCACTAAATCGGATTGTCCCACTACCATGGGATTTTATTCGCATTCAAAGAGTAGATTGAAGTTTGAAAAGGAAAGGAAGGGTAGAACTCTACGTCTTCTCAAAAAAGAGGTTACATTCAACATGGTTTCAGCTTTAACACAATGTGCCCTTCTGGAAAAAAATGAGTATATAAAGCTGTCAAGGATGGAGATTCTGAACTGGATCAAATCTAAATGGAACCGCATATTGCTAATCTACCAAGGGTCCTTATGTTAGTCAATGGATGGATTGTGTTTCAATTTCTTTCTAAAGAGGATCGTTCCACCATTTAACAATGATTTTGGGTTATTGGTAAGGATTCGGGTTAGTTTTATCTCGTTGGGAATCGTATTTTGATACTTGCAATTATAAATTATCTCGTCGACACCTATGGGTCATTTTGGGTTATTTTACCTAGACTACCCATTCAATGTTGGAATTTAAAAGGCTTCATGGCTATAGCCAATTCAATTGGGAGAATTATATTAGTGGAGGAAGAAATCTTGATGGGCTTGTTGATGTATTTGTAAGTTCGGAATGTATTTCCTATATGTATATTGTATTCCTATAGAGATGTTATTATTCCTCTATATGGAAGTGTTTGTATTCCTATAGATATGTTATTATTCCTCTATACGGAAGTGTCATCATTTATATTGTAGGTGTTATAACTTATACTTGATGGGTTATTAGACCACCTTGATGGGGTCGGCCCTGTATAATTCATGTGGGTTAAAGGGTTATTAGACCACCCTATTGGGGTTCGGCCCTGTCAGCATTATGTTATGTGGTTAAGTTAAGGCCGACCTAGTAAAGGTTATTAGGCAAGTCAAGTCATGTATAAATAGAGTGCGGGAGGCACTCTATTTTTATTATTTTATTCTTCACACACACACTCATTGGAGAGTGGCGCACTAGTGGAGGAGGAGAAGCTGCTGCTAGGAGGACTATCTCTTGTACTTGGGTTGTATCATTGCTCTATCTATCTATGAGGAAGTTGCGGGGTTTTTCACCTTCTTGGTTTTCCCCGGTGAAACTCTGTGTCTCTTGTGTGCTTGCATTATTGTGTCCATGATTGATATACTGTAGATATGTTGTACATGTTATTCTCTCAGTTAACATCCCTGATTAGATTGAAATTATGAAAAAAACTAACATGGTATCAGAGCTATCCTGAAAGAAGGCATGGTATGGCATTTATGACACTTGTTTCACTTGCGAAGCTAGGGCTTGATATCGAAAAACCCAATCATCATAGCACTTTCGCTATAAATTCATTTCGGTAAAGTTTCATAATCTGAAAATATTACAGGTCAAAGATAAGATCCCCATGTACCTTGTGTCCAACGGAGAGCCTCTAATTCGTTGTGCTTTCATATTTGTGATCTGTACAATATAGGGTTTCTGCCTCTTCCAGATCTGAGTCATAAACAGGTGACCTAGGAAAAAAGGTCACAACTTGGGAAAGGAAGCTCCAAATGAAATTTTGTAAAATGCGGCAAGTAGGGAACGGACTTTACTTTCACAGGTATGATTTTCAGAGGCTGAAATTGAACCAGTGGCACATGGCACTCCGTACAAGTTCACTCTCTTGTTTTATCCCATAAACAGGTTACGTTGTGACACTTGGAATAAATCTCTCTCAGAGAATCTATTTGAAGTCAGACCTATGGTGTTGGAAAGTTAACAGGTCAGGCTACCATAGGTAGAATTTTCAGACCCTTTAGATCTGAAATTTCGGAGTTACACCAGAAACAATCAGGTGCATATTTATGTCAAAACATAATTGGATTTTGAACACCTTCATTCATGGCTCCGATAATTTAGGGTTTTGGAGAATGTTGTAATTTTTGTATCAGAGACCACGGCTAGATGCTCCTCATCAAAATCAAAATTTAGAGACCAATATCACATTTTTTGGTTGGGCAGAAGGCTGGGCTTGATCAAACCCTAGTTCGGGACTTTGATCAGAAAAGTGAAAAATTAGGGCTTCTGCAAAAATGGGAATTTTTGAAATCTATGACCATAGCTGGAAGCAACCTTGAAAAATCAAAGTTTAGAGCTTTGGATCAAACTATTTGGTTGGGTGAAGCTCTGGGAAAATCAAACCCTAATTAAGTGTCCTCCCTAGTGAATCCAGAAGGTTGAAAAGCAAAATTGAGGGGTGAAACCTTGCAGTTTTCAAATTCTGAGTATACCAGGTTGATCGGCGCATCAAGGTGCATCTTTCTATCCTTTCAGAAGTTTGAAATTCAAAGTTTGAATTTTTATGGTTTCCGTGACAAACCCTAATCCAGCTCCAGATTCAGTTTCTGTAAATCAAGTGGATTGGGTTAATCCTAGAAGAGAGTGGATTGGTCACCTGCATAAGTGAAGAAGTTCCAATTTCAGAGGGAGATGAGGCTAAGTCCTTACATAAGAAGATTACAAGCAATCTCGATAGGTATGACTTATCCAGGTATGTTTCGAGATCTGTTCATGATTAAGTTTATGGTATGTTTATCTTCATTAAGTTTAGTACAATCTTGATTAACTTTAGACTTGTCGTATCACCTTAATAAAATTATGAATGCAAATATTCATTGCTTAGGGTTTTGACACTTATGATTGTACTAATGCATTGTGGTGTTGTATGAGGTTGATCTTCTCCGCTAACATGAAAGGTACATCAAGAAAGACAAATCATGTTGTAGTTCAAGAACATATGACCATGTTGACATGAAAACAAAGATTCATCCATTGTCATGGATCAAATAGAAGATCTACTTACGAGGTATGTATAACTTGGTTCTATAATGATTAACCTATGAGATATGTAGGTTACTAGCACAAGTCATTGAAGAGAACAAGAAGACATTGCTAGACATAACTAGCAAATATGATAACCATGTATTTTTTTCCTATATCATGTTAGAATCCTACCTTGTGTTAGGATCTTATACTATTGTATGGTTGATAATGATTATTCATGAAGTTAGAAATGTAAGTAATCAAGGGTTTATGCATATTATGTCTCTTACCTTGATTGATGATATGACTAACCAGAAAAGTCCTTTGGTCAAATAAGAATATGCATGAGTAAAAGAAGTATTCCCTGAAACTTTGAATACTAAATGTTTATTATCTGTGTTTGAAATGATCATGACTATACAGGTTTAAGATTATTGTGTTTTGATAGTATTGAGCTTATACTATTGAATGTATGTATGAGACCTCGAGGATAGCACAATGATGATACTAGTAAGTATGCATAATTGATCAAGGATGGATATAAGTTCAAGGACAGGTAATCAAGGAAGCAAAGATCAAGAGGGAGAACACTCCAGTAGTTCCTGCAAGGAAGCAAATATTGAGAGGGAGTCCACCCTCCAAACCAAACAAAGATAAGTATTTGAATTGTCATTTCTTGCATATCTGTTTGTTTAAATAATATTGTTCAATGATGCATATGCTTATGTTCCTATACTTAAGGTGTGTATTATGCATATTAGAGTAATTGCATTAATGAACACTATACTACTAATATGCATGTGATGGGTAAGTGGCCTATGGCACTGTACAACATTCCATTGCTACTTATCTAGAATGAAACCTCTTTGCTGACATGTTGGGAGTTGTGCACACTCTTAACAATGTTCTGGTAGAGATTGGAAGGCATCTAGAAAGTTATGGGATATGGATAAATGTTGTATTGAAGCATTGGCTAAGATAATTGCATGATTGTATAACATATTTCTTTATGTGTAAGAATTTTTTCTATAAACTATAAGAAGTTTCTAATCATACAGTTGAATTTGACTTGTAGGAAAGATCGTGTATAATCACCTACAAAAGAAGGACTACAACATTTGTTCCAACAAACGAAATTCAAAGAAAACTATCTATTGAAGATATTGAAGAAATCTAAAGTTCACAGGATTTGGGATGCAGTAATGGAAGAATGCCATGATCAAGGAATAATAGTCGATCATGAAGAATGATGTTTGGGATGCGGTCCCAAGACTTGAAGGGAAGTCTGTTGTGACTTCCAAGTGGATCTGTAAGATCAAGCATGCTGCAGATGGTAGCATAGAGAAATACAAAGAGAGGTTTGTAGCTCGTGGCTTCTACCAGAAAGAGGGAATAGACTATGAAGATACTTTTGCTCCTATAGATAGATACACTTCCATCAGAACAGTACTTGCTCTGGCTGCAGTGATGAAATGGAAGATACACCAGATGGATGTCAAGATAGCTTTCTTGAATGTGTAGTCGAGGAGGAAGTGCATGTGTAGCAGCCACTCGGTTTTGAGACATATGAGAGGGAGTCATATGTGTGCAGGTTGAAGAAAGCCTTGTATGGCTTGAAGCAAGCCCCTAGGACTTGGTATGGTAGGATAGACAGCTTTCTATCCAATTTGGGATTTACTAAGAGTAAACTAGATTCCAACCTTCACTACAAGGTTGAGGAAGGCAATCCTGTGATACTACCATTGTATGTGGATGACCTATTTGTAACAGGTGAGGATGGGTTGATTGCCGACACCAAGAGGAAGCTTGTTGTCGAGTTTGAGATGAAGGACTTGGGGATGATGTACTATTTTCTAGGCATGGAGGTGTGGCAAAGTGCAGATGGCATCTTCCTTGGACAAGGGAAGTATGCAGTAGAGATCCTTAAGAGGTTCGGGATGATGGACTGCAAGGCCATGGCCACACCTATGGAATCGAACCTAAATCTTATATGTGATGCTTCATCTGATCTGGTTGATGTCACTGTGTATCATCAAATGATTGGGTCCTTGATGTACCTGATGAATACAAGACCAGATATTTGCTTTACAGTGAACACATTGAGCCAGTTCCTGATGGATCCGAGAGGTGTTCACCTAGTTGTTGTGAAGCATATTATGAGGTACCTGAAGGGTACAATTGATTATGGGCTCAAGTATGATGCGAATCAAAAGTTTAACCTCGAGGGTTATGTTGATTCAGATTGGACAGGTAGTGCAGCAGATAGGAAGAGCACTTCTGGGTGCTGCTTCAGTATGGGATTAGGTGTGATCTCTTGGTTTAGTAGGAAGCAGTCCTACGTAGCACTGAATACAGCCGAGGCAGATTATGTTGCAGCTTGTTCTGCTAGTTGTGAGGCAGTATGGCTTCGGAAGCTACTATCTGAGTTACTTGATCTCCCGTTGGATGCTACTGGTATCTTTTGTGATAACCAGATTTGTGTGAAGCTATCTAAGAATCCAGTGTTCCACGACAAGTTGAAGCACATTGAGATAAAATATCACTATATCAGGGATATGGTGCAGAGAGGAGCAATGAAGCTCCAATATGTTGCGACGGATGAGTAGGTTGCAGATGTATTGACGAAACCACTAGCTAGATTGAAGTTCGAGTACTTCAGAGAGAGGCTTGGTGTTCTTCAAGTTGACGACAATTCGAGGAAGAAGTGATGGACACATCTGCTAGAGCAATTCCAAGCATAGTGAGAGGAGGATCCTTCCCATGGCTGTGGATGTAAGCGCTGGATGATGAGCATTAGGACGATGCTCCAGTTACTGCTCTGTATATGCATCATGTTGGATGCTTGTTATGATCAGTTGGATCATGTATCTGTTTATGCATCATGTTGGATGCTTGTTATGATCAGTTGGATCATGTATATGTATATGCATCATGTTGGATGCTCTATATGATCAGGTAAATCATGCATGTTGATATGTATCAGGTGGATCATGTATTTGGTTATGTATCAGGTAGATACTATGTATGCATCAGGTGGATGCATTGTATGATCAGGATGATCATGTGTGATGAGTATCAAGACGATGCTCTGGACGACATGCATCAGGACGATGCATTGACAATGATCAGGATGATCATGCGATGATGACATGCATCAAGACAATGCAGTGATGATGATCAGGATGATGTATGGTGAGTATCAGGATGATGCTCTGTGGTCGTGGATAGGTTGTGCTTGAGAGGACTTGTAAGACCTGGGAAATTCGAGAGGTTGGGCTGTGTGACCGTAATAAGTAATAAGTGGTGGGCCTACATCCAATATGAAAAAGGATTGGCTCTGTAGAACTTCCTATGATGAGTAGATATGAGATTGAATGACATAGCAGCAGCCGTGATGATGAGGATGATCCAATGACGATGATCCAGAGAAGAAGACTTGTGCTAGAAGACCTGTGTCGAGAAATACCTTCCTAGTTAAGAGGGAGTGTTGATGTATTTGTAACTTTGGAATGTATTTCCTATATGTATATTGTATTCCTATAGAGATGTTATTATTCCTCTAAACGGAAGTGTTTGTATTCCTATAGAGATGTTATCCACCTTGATGGGTTCGGCCCTGTATAAGTCATGTGGGTTAAAGGGTTATTAGACCACCCTATTGGGGGTCGGCCCTGTCAGCATTATGTTATGTGGTTAAGTTAAGGACGACCTAGTAAAGGTTATTAGGAAATTCAAGTCATGTATAACTAGAGTGCGGGAGGCGCTCTATTTGATTATAAAATTATTCACACTCACACTCATGGAGAGTGGTGCACTAGTGGAGGAGGAGAAGATGTTGCTAGGAGGACTATCTCTTGTACTTGGGTTGTATCATTGCTCTATCTATCTCTGAGGAAGTTGCGGGTTTTTTCACCTTCTTGGTTTTCCCCGGTTAAACTCTGTGTCTCTTGTGTGCTTGCATTATTGTGTCCATGATTGATATGCTGTAGATATGTTGTACATGTTATTCTCTCAGTTAAGATCCTAGATCAGATTGAAATTCTGAAAAAAACTAACAGGGCTATGACCGTAAGAACCTAAGGGATTTAGTGGAAATGGTTTCTTCTCAGGGTTTACCGGAGGATCTTGAAGTGATTTGGGAAGGGGGTTCATTTGTGCAACGTTTGGACTACTGGAAGATTCCATTCTGGTGCCATCATTGTAGGGGAGCGAGTCACCAGAAGTCTTATTTCCCATTCATGGTTGCAAGAGGATCATATGTGAAGGTTCCAATGTCGCACCCTCTCAAAGAAGATGAAGATATTGTTGAAGGTATCAAATTTCATCTTCCTCTCGACACCTCCTCGGCTTCATAGTTTATTGGTAAGTTCACAAAATCTATTCCAACTCTGTTAAAATTTCTCTCAGCTGAAGACATAATAAAATTTTGATCTGAATTTGGATTAGATTCCGTAGAACCTGATTTTCCTGCTTGTACTTCAAACCCTAGAGGGTCACCTAAGAAGTATGGCTCTGTCAATGAGGATTCTTTTGAAAATGGTCCTGGAAAATCCCTCTCGCCTTCAAATGTTCCGCCTATCTATTCTAAGCCAATAGTGTTGAAATCTGCCTCCTATAAATCCATTAATCCATTTAACCTCTGTGATTCCTCCAATATATTCTCCCAAGGAACCTCTTTTTAATCCTTGAAACTTTCCCCCTTTCTTGGGGAAATCATAGGGTAATTTGCATATAAAGCTTTTGTCTTCTCTGGTTCTTGATTGCCATTCTTTCCTGACCACTCCTCAAAAAGGGCTAAACCTCCATGGAAAGTAGTCACTGAATATTTATGCATGCTCAAGTTCTGAAAATCCTGATGTCATACCTATCATGTCCATTTGTAAAACACATGTTACCATCAGAAAACTTAGTAAAGGGAGGAAATATAAATCTATCTCCAAGACAGACAAAATCCTAATGATCCTACAGTCAAAAACCCTTCTCGAAATTCTTATTCTTCCTTTCAAAACACTAAGATCTCGTCTTTATTTGGAAAAGGTCTAACCATATACATTTATTCTAACTCTTTTTCTTCTATGGATCTAAGAGAGAACTTGGCTTTTCTGAAGGGGGTTCCAAATGAACATTGTTTCCCTAAATATCATAGCCATGGGTAGAGGCCATAAAAGATCTACCCTAAAGAGAATGTTAGAAGTTGTTGGAGCTAATGTTGTGATCTTGCCAGAGACAATGACATCTACTCTTAATGCATGTGATTTTTTACTAAAAATCAATCCCTTATTGTATGTGTGTGGTATTGATTCTTATGGCTTATCAGGTGGAATCCTTCTAGCATGGAACCCAACAATGGTGGACCTTAATTTTTTTTTACAAAAGTTGGTATTTTAGTTGAAGGTAAGTTCAAGGGTTATCAGAATTCAATTATCTTTTTAAATTTTTATGGACCTTACAAACAAAGAAAAGAGTTTTGGGAGGAGGTGTTGTTTGAGGGATTATTATTGGATAATTTGCTTATCTTAGGTGGAGATCTTAATTTTATTTTGTCAGCAGAAGAAGTTCGGGGTGCTGGAAAAGTCAATGATCCTCTCTCTGATTTCTTTAACTTGCTTTCTGAGGGGGTGAAACTTTTGAATATTGTTCCAAATGTAATTGGACCAACTTGGTCCAATGGTAGATGTGGTCAAGCAGGTATTGCTAAACAACTAGATAGATTTTTCATGTCTAAGGAATTATGTGATTCTATGGGAATGTGATTCTATGGGATTGTTCTCTCTGATTGTGAGAACAAATTAATCTGACATTATAATAAGAAATATGACTCAGTAAACGCTAAATTAGCCTACAGACTTATCATGGAAGAGGTATTCGAAAACAACAGCAGTTGTTGGTAGCATATGAAGATCCCACTTAAAATTAAATGTTTTGGTTGCCTCTGCTTATATACGAAAATACTTACATGGGAAACATTATAGATCAGAGGTTATCAAGGACCAAGTATCTGTGTTCTATGTTTGACCGAAAATGAAAATGTGGATCATCTGTTTGGGTATTGTGTATTTTTCCAAATGGTGTGGAAGAACTTGGCATTAAATTTGCATTTTGATGATTCTTCGGACCATAATTTATTTGAAGATAATATGGCAGATTGGTTCTCAAATAAATCCTCTTTGAAATATCTTCATTTTATTACTATTCGAGAAGTGTGGAGGATTAGAAATCAATACAGTTCTCAAAATTGTTAAGCAAATATTAACCAAGCCTACATTTGGATCTATTCTGCATTGAAGGAACTCGGCCAGAGTCATTTGGGAAAAAAGAATAGGTCTTTAATAAATCTTGTCTTCTTGGTTGAAACTCCTATAGGACTTTTTGATGGAGCAATGAATAATCACATTTGTGGAGTAGGAATGATTATCCAACTAAATGGGAGTCAATTAATAACTCTTAAGATGGGAGTGGGTATTGGATCCAATACCAAATCTTAGCTTTTATCTCTCTGGGGGTTTCTAAGGTATGCTAACTATCTCAATATTCATGAGATACGGATTGCAGGTGTAAATGCATAATCGACCAGGCTAAAGGTTTTTCATCTCTTCACTCCATTATTCTTATCACTGGGTGGATCAAACAAAAAGGTTGATGGCTACCTTTAAAAGTATTTCTTCGGCCAGCTTAATATTGAGAAAACAGAGAAAGGGGCCTATGACCCTCACTAGGTAATATCCAAGGAAAGAGTATCCAATAAGAATTCTCCCTATGAATGTGTTCCTAAACCAGAGTGGGAGAAGATTGCAAACAAAGAGAGCTAGGAGGAGGTCCTGGAAATTTTGAAAATATTGGAAGGGAAGGGTACCATAGAAAAATTAGTGGGAAAAAAGAGAGGATGAAAGGATCTCCAAACAGATATGGAGGTGGATGATCCTGAGCAAAGTCCCCAAGAAAATAAATCTATAACAAAGGCTGAAGGGGTAGATCAAGCAGTAGTAGAAGATGGAGAATAGCTACCAAGAGAGTTGGAAGAATTGATGGCACAACAATCAACGAGCATAAGAGGGCCACCAATTAAATATACTCATTACCCCTTTTAGAGTTTACAATACCTCAAGGTTTGCAAGCATCCCCTTTAGCAAGCCATGTACCAATCAAAACAAATCTACATGAAAGGTATAGAGGGATCAGATAAAAAGGTACGAAGTTAATTAATGATACCAGGAAATAGATACCAGTAGAAAAAATAAGGCTTCTCACTGTGGTAGACCATCAAGAGGACACTTTTATATTTTCTTTCATAGAGCCTAAAGTTCCAAGGCCTTCAAATCTCAGTGAATGGAGAGAAGAATAGAATGCAATAGATTTTATGAATTTTGGGAAGCTCGACAAGGTATATTTTTACAAACAAGCTAGTGATATGATTTGCACTGAGGTGGTCAAGTCAATAAAAGAAGATAGGAAGTTGAGGGTAGCATTAGAAAATTTCAAGAAACTATGGAAAGTAGAAAAGTGGACTACTACGGGGAAAAGAAGGTCACTCTAAATGAGCTTGAAGACAAAATCATAGCCTTAGGGGCTAATCCAGTAGATGTAACTCAGGTTAAATCACTAATACAAAATAAATATAATGAGATAGCTCACCTAAAAAAGAAACTATAAATTCCCACCACCCATCCAGTTCATACTATTGAACTAAGGAAAGTCGAAACAAAAAATGGGCATCTTTATTCCATCACACTGCATTATAAAAATATAGCTCAAGAAAAGGAAAAATGGATAACTCAGCTTCTGATGCAGATTGCAACCTTAAATTTTCAAAAGAAAACCATGGCCACTGAGTAGACTTCCCAAGTAGCTACTCCTAAGATACAAGAATAAAATCATCCTGCAATAGAGGCAAGGCAAGATGAAAAGGATTTAGAAAGGCCAGCAAAAGATCAGATTGTGATTGATGTGAAATTTTTCACAGCAAATCTAGAGGCAAAAATAATCCTTAGTTTCATAGAGATGCACATGAAAATTGAGAAGAAAAAATGTGTTAGAACACAAGATATTTGGAACTAAATTTAAATACTTTCCATTCATATATTATTCAGCAATGTGTGTACATTTATAATACATCCTCAAGAGATAAATTTGTGAGCCTTAGGAGGCAGCTGAAATCCATACCTGTGGTAGCATTACTTTGGAATATTCGCATCACTAGACCCGAGTTCCAGTTGCAAATCCAATCAAATGGCTAGTTTAACTGATGGTAGGTGGTAGTTAACTGATGGTATGTGACTTGGAGGGAACATGGGTAATTTAACTGGCAATAAGTATACCAAGAGGGTGCATTAGGGAGTTACAAGATAAAAATAACAGAGAGGGAATCTCAAGAGGGTGCATGAGTGAGTTTAGTTAACTATTAGTGGTCTTCAGTGATGACATCAAAGAGAGTGCTCTAGATCCCTAAATTTAAGGAGGCCCCTAAAATTTAAGAGACTGTCTCAATAGGTACCAAAAATCATGGAATAGGAAACATTTGTAGATAATGAGGCCAAATAGGACAAATAAAATAGTCCGGTGATAATCACAATGATGAGGAATATGCACTAGGAAGTCAACAACATGATTTTTGCAATAGGGAAATCAAACGTTTTATGCCTAATGTCCAGATGGGTAATATAGCCCAATGCCCCCCCTTAATCATAAATTATGTGAGAAAAATAAAAATTAGGGACCTATTGACATATACGAAAGGTCACCCTTTACAAAAAATGAATTTATTTGTCCATATCAACCAAGGAAAGAAGGAAAACCCCATGCGTAGAAAAGCCCTCTTCAAAAAGGATATGACACATAAATAAAAAAAGGTACTCACAATGTATTCTTCTTCACTTGAATGAGATGAATGTACTTATTCTTGGTGAGAGACTTGGTGAAGATGTTGTAGATGCATTGATCATGTACCAATTTTTCAATGCAGTGTAGACAAAAAACATGTGTAGGAGACCCTTTGAACTCAGCTTCTACTAATGGAGGAGCATCATATGAATTCTTCTTGATGTGAGCATATACATTATCAGATCTGAATACATAATCAAATATGGACAAGATATATGTGCACTCTCCTATCTGAAATGCATCAATGAACTCATCATGATTGGTAAAATGTGCAACTGCATAATAAACAATGTAGCCATGTATCTTCCTTCCAAACTAATTGACCACATTCTTAATTTCACAATATAGCTTATGAGGCTTTGGAAGAAAAAAATAGGAATCATATGGAGTAGTAAACATCAATGGTGAATTTTCTCCATGAGCGAGTAAGATTACAGAAAGAAAATATGGTGCAACTAAATTGTACTATTTGTTGAGTGAACCTATATGTCTTTAGACTATGTAACATTGAAATTCGAACTAGAAAATGTGAGATCAGGTCCATACATGTGGAATAATAGTACAAAGAGGGAAAATGTGATGGAAATCCAACCACTAAAATATATCAAAGACTAGAATGCAACTGAAACAAGTGACATAGTTTCAGAAACCATGGGCTTGTCCACCGGTACACTTGGTGGTTGAGGAGTATTTTATGAATCCAATTGTGGGAATGATGGATGTGTGGAAAATACAACCATATTACCGAATTTTGAATCATATTCCGAAATCTAATAGGAAGGATTCAAATGGAATTGGAAAGATCGTTCTGGAGGTGAGTCAGAAACATGTGAAAAAACATAAGGATTGAGAGGTGGTTCCGGTGAGCTGTTTGGGATTTCATCCAAAGGATGGATGGGGATTTCTGATTCATAATATCAGAATGTGCATATAAATCATAAATATAATAATTATAAGAAGGTTTTTTACTCGAGCACTCAAAGTATAAAAATTATTACCTTGGTGAATATCACTCAAACAATGTTCTTGGTGAGCAACAAGATTTTCTGGTTCTTTCTTTCTTGTGATATCAAGAAAATCAATGTTATTCCTTTGAATCAATTGATTCATGATGTCCAATTTCGTATTCATACAAGGTTTCTCATAATGGAAACCTTTTCTATAATAAGAACACTTGGATCCCCCTTTCTTGTTCTTCTTCTTGGAATTGGAACCTTCATCGGTTGAGTTGGAAACCTCATCATGTGACAGCTTCTTGTCTTTCAATTTTTTCTTTCCTTTGGCATTCTTGGCTCCAAAAGCTGCAAGTGCATGGTCCTTGGAGGATCTCAAATCCCCCATATGTACCAACTTGTCTTTCTATTTGGTGAGAGAATATATGAATGCACTTAAGGATGGCATCTTCTAGTTCGAAACTGCTTGCTTGGTTTCATAGAATGTAGATACAAACACTGAGTACTACGGACCCAATTTGTATAGGATGGAAAGAATGAGATTTTCCTCTTTATTCTCAATCCCACATTGCTTGAGCTACAGCACTAGTGACTTGAACTTTGAGATGAAATTTTGCATGGTGTCGAAACTACTTGGACTCAATGAGATCAACTCATTCTCCAATAGATGAACTCTAAGCTCATCTTGATTTCCAAAGAGGAACTCAAGTTTGGTCCACACATGATTTTTATTTTGTAAACCATCATGATTAAATAGAATATCTTAGGATATGCTAAAACAAAGAAAACCATAAGCTTCATCAAATATGCTAAACCACTTAGCTTTCTCAACAATAGCATTTGGTTCATTTTCTAGTGCCATGGTGACTCTGTAGATACCCTTACTTTGAAGTAGGACATCCATTTTACCTTTCCATTCGAAATAATTGAAGGGAGTTAGAATCATAGCTTGAATCTGACCCATGATTTGATAATGTGCTCTTGGTGAGACAATAACCTACAAAAAAATATCTGCAAAGATGTCTTACTTCGTCAATATGCACATTCAGGAGTGCATCGCACCTGGGAAGACCATTTTGGATAAACCAAAATGACCAGAGGCAATTTATCCAGGAATTATGTGAACCCTCCATTGATTCTGGTGTAAAACTGGAAGCAACTACACTTGCAAAAAACTCTAGAAACACTCTAGAAGACTACTTTGCTCAGCAAAGCTCAGATTGTAATGTCCCTAAATTTTTGCTATGGGCCACTCCATTGGAATAGCGGTATGCATTGGCCTAATTCACTTGGTAAATTCATGAAAAATTATCAAGGTGGTGATGTGGGTCAAATATTCATATAGGTGATGTCCAAATTGTGAAATGATGCAACATTAGGCAAAATTGGAAAAGGAGGTTGAGTTGGGCCCCACATAAGTTGTAAATCCCTCAAATTCGAATTCTAAGGTTTCATTGGAAATAATTGGGCAAGGAGGGTTCATTAGTGGAGGAATGAATCCAAATATGTGGTGTAACTCCAATCCAAGGTGGAAGGAATCCTATCATGGAGGCATCTCATGGGTTTTAACTCCCCGGGATAAAAATAGAAAATCTATGACAACCTATGACATATATGACAACTTATGACAAGAATAAGGTCCTTTGATAGATTATGATAACTTATGATAGTCTATGACATGTTGCGAGTCCTAAATTTAGCCAAGGAGGGCACTAGAGGAGAGGGGTGGGCCCAAATGCTAGTGTAACTTTGCCAAAATCAAGTTAAGCCTCTCTAATTTGAATTTCCAAGGTAGATGAAGTTATTATTTGGAAAAATAAAATTAGAGAAGAATTAAATGAGTACCAAGGTGTCATTATCTCATAAAAATAACATTTATTAATATTTTATTAAATATTTGTGAGAGAAATCTAGAATGAGGGGGAAATGATCCATGAAGATTTATAAAAAGGATGAAGACACAAGTGAAGGGGATTTTGGTCATTTGAATTTTGGTATTGGAGATCCATTGAGATTCTAAATCTTGGTATATTTTCCCCTTGTTACAGAACTATTTTCGGTGGTGAAATATTCCACCCTAGCCAGAAAGAGAGGAGAGATCACTCAGATTTCTCAATTGTGCTTCATGTGAATGAGTGGTGAGAAGGAATCACACATATTTCTCAAGTTATATTCAGTTGATGCAGGTTTAGATCTCATTGTATTGTTGGTTCAAATTCATCTACATGTGTTTGGAATTTCAAGTTGTAGCAGTAGAGGTTTATGGTCTTTTATGGGCATTTTGGTGTTGGAGTTGTCGGTTCTTGCTTGAGGAGGGCATACCACTGGATCCATTTTCACTTGAAAATATTATCTTCTGAAATTTTATGAATTCTATGTGAAAAAACACACAATTTTGGGCTATTCTCTATCATTTTGGGGTGTTTCGTGTTGATTTAGAGCTTGGATTAGTGAAGGAGGGTTGAAATGGTGTTTCGTGTTTTGATACTTATGAGAATTTATTGCATGTGAGACCTGTTCCATTTCACTTGGAGCAATTTTTCCAATGGAAAACACTTTTTTTTCACCAAAAAGGTGTTCGTATGACCGATATGTTCACATTTTATCAAATCTACTCCATTTTGTATCTCTTCTGGTAGAGGTTCAAACTTGTACAATTGTAAGTGAGTATTTCATGAGTTTCGAGATATGTAAGATCCATGTACTATTTTAATAAGTTTAATTAAATTCCCCATACATTTAATAATAAATATCCATTGGTTTTCCTCATATGGTGTTCATATTTAAGTAACTAGTGATTCCATGTATAAATATTTCTCATATGGTTGGGCAATATACAATATTGATTGTAAAAATTCAATAGAAGTCCCATGAGGTAAATTATTGAGTCATTTATATTTGTTTGGATGCATTTGAATATTATTGAATCTTTTTGGAGGATTAGAGACGATTAGGAGGAATTTCGGTGAAGTTGAAAAACTAGTATTCCTATGTGGGGGAATTCAAGCTAGTTTCTCACTAGTCTTGAGAGGGTGTCTTTCATACTTATTTGGAAGTTATATGGAGTATATTAGTGGGTCAGATATCTTTATTTGAGTCCAAAAAATTTATATTTTCATAATTCAAGTCACTCTGGTAGTGTTTGGGAATATTTGGAAACCTCGTGTTCGGTGTGGCCAAAATTGAAATAGTGTTCCTAGTTTATTTACTAGCTTCCAATTTTATATCCGATTGTATTTGGGAAACAAATAACTGGAAAATAAACACATTAATGATATGAAAACATTTAAGGGACATCATGAATACACATACACTCCACTTTTGTTGAAGAGAACATCTCATAATCCTTAATAAGCCACTGTTTGGGAAAAAAGTTGAAAATCAACATAATTAAAGTTGGAACCTTGGAGATAATATTCCTAATTCCAGATTGGGAATATTGCAGTGATATCAAATCATGTTCCTTGTTAGATGTGGTAACCAAGAGGAACATTGAAGAAAGAAACAAAAACTTGGAAGAAGGTTTGTAGAGATGAGGTTGGAACCAGTTGCATGGGATATTAAGGAGAGATTAACATGGGAATAATAATTTCTTGAATATGGTTTCATTCCTTCGGTGGAAGAAAATGAAGGAGGTGAAAAAATAAATGAAGGATTTCATAATCCACATGAGTTGGATGAGTGCTTTTGTGACAACATATACAAATTTGAAGAGGAAGCTTCTTCAATGGCTAGAACTGTAGATGGTGAAGTGTTACCCATTTTCCTTCTTACATCTCCCATTAAGGAGGAAACGATTTAGAGGTAGAGGGGAATGAAGGTACATGAGAATTCATTGAATCAATTTGATAAGACACAACAGGATTTAAAGCATAATTTGCAGCACTGTCAAGCCTTACGACCAGAATACTCTACATCAAAACTTGTGGAGAAGATGTTTGGTTTCTCTAGGAAAGGAGCATCCAAAGGTTCCTCATAATATTGGTTTATAGGGTAGTAAATTCATTGTCATTGTTCAGTCTTCAGATGACCATGAGGAGAAAAAAAATACATCATGTGTGAGACCCAAATAAATTGAAGCCATGTTCACAAACACATCACAACCATACAAGAAATTAGAATAAATGGACTCACAAATTGCAGCCTTGATTCTTCCAGTTGAACACAAAGTGGAGCAGCATGCCCGCACAGATAAACCACATCGGAATGATGAAGATGTGACACCAAGGTATGACAAAAATTCTGATTTTTGCAGCAGTCCTATTTCTTTGCATCATCGAGAGATAGCATTTATTCCACATGAGGATAATTGTATTGTAGAATAATCTAATGTTTATTTGGTTGTTAAAGATGCATTATGTGATGTGGATTCATGCCAAAAGCATTTTTATTTTTTGTATCAGCCATTAGAAAATGTAAGCAAGACTCAAGACTTGGGAAATTAGTGGTTGCAAAGAGCTATGGAAGCAAGTTTGTTGGCATCCCAAACAAGGCAGCAGGAAGAAACCTATCTCCCACCATTATTTCTTCCAATTGAAGAATGTACAGAAGTAGAGAATGCAAGGGAAAAAGATGAAATTGAGGAGGATATTGAAAATGGAAAAAAATAGAAAATTTAGTGGAGGAATGTTCCCATGAGCTACTACTCTTAGCAAGGCAGTTGAAGGTAAGCAAAGATAATGTTAGGACAACCATGAAAAATTTTGATGACACAAATGCCTTGGTGACATATTGTTGTTGGAGGGCTTCAAGGGAAGATGATAGTTTGAAAGTAGAATCTTCCCTTGCATATTTTGAAGCCATTTGAAATGAAGTAGCATCCATGAAGAGTAACTACATATGTCTTCTTTCTTATAGATACCATCTTCTTAGGCTTGATGAGATGTACCATTGTGCATTACAAGAAGAAAAAGGTGAAGTTGACAGGCTCACCCATGTGCTTGATATCACTCATGATTCCTTGAAGAGCACACAAAAAGAACTTCAAGAATCAGATATAGAGGTTGAACAGCTTCTCATGGAGTTGGAAGGATTAAACCCTCCCTCATACACTTCAGAAAACCTCATGTGGGGGTTCAACAAGGAGATTCCATATTTGCAGGTACTTGAGGAGAGATTTGACATGGAGAATGTTGGCTGAGTACTTGTTTTGCATCAGGAGGATCATGAGCTTCATCTATGGGAGAGAGACTTAGTCATGGAGGAGACATATGTGTACACTTTATATTGGCCAGTCAATAGAGGAGGATACACATCCATGGATTTGGTGGGTATATGTATGACATAGGTGGATACACATTGCGGTCAGAGAATACCAATCAGAGTTCAGTCTTGTGAGCAATAGCAAAGGAATCCATTGATATTATTTGATGCCTTTATTATTCATGGAAGGACATGGAAATTCCATCCAATTCAGTTTGATGGGACCAGTTTCATTGATGTAAGACATATGACCAGTGTACATATTGCACGAGAGGAGATTCATGTTATACTATAGAGGCTCACAAAGGAATAAATGAGCATTGGGAGTGATCAAATTCCAATTTGGTGGTGGGATCCTAGCATCCTTTTGAGTAATGTATTTTTTTGGATGACAATGATGATTCGAGGGGTAAAAATTAGACAGTAGGATCCTAGTATTACTTGGTTTGATATTTTAGCAGCTATCATAGGTGGTAGATCCATCCATCACTTTTAGGATCTTGTCCATGTGGAGCAGAGGATTAGTTTCCTGGGTGGGAGACCCTATGATGGAGGGATACATTGTTTTCCTACTGGGTGGATTGGGATACTACAGGAGGCTCTTCGTGGGGAGAATACGCAATGAAGAGGTGGATGCAGTAGAAACTCTGCATTTATCAAGTTCATTTGGGACCCTGGGATCATGCTTGGACTTAGTTGTTTCAGCTGGGTTGATGGAAGGATACTAGGAGAGATGGAGCTATCTCTTAAGGGGATTGTTAGAGTTCATGAGCAGTCGAGATTCATGGCCAGTGATTTAGACATACTTAATTTTCCCATATTCAACATATAGTATGGTAGTAGGATGGTATATTTCACTTGGATACCTATCCAAGCCACTATCCATGGTGATAGATTCAGTTTTCATATATTTTCTTCAATTTGGAGATTGAGGAGAGGGGGATGCAGACATAGTATAACAGTGGGATGGTTATGATCAGATTGGCACATTGGTAGCATGGTGGTCCCTTGTTGAGATTATATGGGGATCTTGGAGTTACATTGTTGGGCATATTTTCAGCAGCAAACATGGAGGTGGGAGACAAATTTGGCTTTCACAAGATGAGATTCCTAGTAGACCAGTTTAGTGGGGTGTCTCTTTA
Organism: Larix kaempferi; assembly: GCA_027924585.1. Taxonomy (NCBI): domain Eukaryota; kingdom Viridiplantae; phylum Streptophyta; class Pinopsida; order Pinales; family Pinaceae; genus Larix; species Larix kaempferi. The sequence continues at coordinate 35,897,309 of BSBM01000091.1, read as the reverse complement.
GTGGAAATAGTATAGATTTACTCTTCTTATTAGAATTGATTAGGAAGCTTCATATGTCAGTACTTTGTAGGACCATATAGTGAGTAGGGTATACTTCACCACCTTTCGGTTAGTTTGGAGCCATGATACCATTTTCAACCTTAATGTGGCTCTGATACAAACCGTTACACCAAAACCTAGAGGTGATAGTGAAGGCCATCCATTAGGATCTTAACATCCCACCACGCTCCGCAGTCCAAACTCTGGGTTGGATGTGCGCCCGTACGGTGGTGTCCCCTTTGCGCCGTACGAGCCTCGGGCGAACACTGCAATGCCGACGTTGCCACCCGCTCTGTGACTTGAACCTGGGTGGAGGCTCTGATACCAAATGATACAAACCGTTACACCAAAACCCCGAGGTGTTAGTGAAGGCTGTCCATTAGGATCTTAACAGGCTCATATTTTGGACTATAGATTTGATGACTTGGTCCACTTTAAATTGCAGCCTTATGAACATTCATCACTAAGGAAGGAGGAAAAAAATCAATGACCATAAATTGGGGAAGAAGGAGAAACGTTACCACTCCCATGTTTAAATTACTTGAGGATAAGCAATCTTGGGTGGGGAAGACTGTAATGTCCCCAAATTTTTGCTATGGACCACTCCATTGGAATAACGAGATGCATTGGCCTAATTCACTTGGTAAAGTCATGAAAAATTATCAAGGTAGTGATGTGGTTCAAACATTTGTAAAGTTGATGTCCAAATTGTGAAATGATACAACACTAGGCAAAATTGGAAAAGGAGTGTGAATAAGGAGATTGAGTTGGGCCCCACATTAATTGTAACTCCCTCAAATTTGAATTCTAAGGTGGCATTTCACATAATTGCGTAAGGAGGGTGCATTAGTGGAGGAATGAATCCAAATATGTGGTGTAAACCCCATCCAATGTGGAAGGAATCCTATCATGGAGGCATCTCATGGGTTGTAACTCCCTTGGCTAAAAATAGAAAATATATGACAACCTATGACATATATGACAACTTATGACAAGAATCAAGTCCTATGACAGCTTGTGGCAACTTATGATAGACTATGACATGTTGTAGGTCCTAAATTTAGCCAAGAAGGGTGCTAGAGGAGAGGGGTGGGCCCACATGCTAGTGTAACTTCCCCAAAATCAAGCTAAGACTCTCTAATTCGAATTTCCAAGGTAGATGAAGTTATTATTTGGTCAAATAACATTGGAGAGAAATTAAATGAGCCTCAAGGTGTCATTCTCCCATAAAAATACCATTTATTAATATTTTATTAAATATTTGTGAGAGAATTCTAGAATGAGGTGGAAATGATCCATTAAGATTTATAAAAAGGGTGAAGAAACAAGTGAAGAGGATTTTGGTCATTTGTATTTTGGTATTGGAGATAGATTGAGCTTCTCAATCTTGGGATATGTTCCCCTTGCTACATAACTAGTTTCGGTGGTGAAATATTCCACCCTAGCTAGCAAGAGAGGAGAAATCACTCATATTTCTCAATTGTGCTTCATGTGAATGAGTGTTGAGGAGGAATCACTCAGATTTATCAAGTGAGATTCATTTTATGCAATTTTATATCTTTTTATATTTCTGGTTCGAATTCATCTATAAGTGTGTAATTTCAATTTGTAGCAACAGATTTTTATGGTGTTTTTGGGCATTTTGGAATTCGAGTTGTGGGTTCTTGCTTGAGTAGGGAGTACCATTGGATACATTTTCACTTGTTGAGATCATTATTTGGAATTATATGACCTTTATTTCACATAGGGCATAATTTTTTGGGCGTCTCTATCATTTGGACGTGTTTCTTGTTGATATAGTGCTTAGATCGGTGAAGGAGGGCCGAAATGGTGGTTCTGTTTTAGACACTTATGAGAATTTATGGGATGTGAGATCTATTCCATTGCATTCAAATCATTGTTTCCAGTGGGAAAAAAAAATTCACTCAAAAAGGTGTTCAATATATGACCGAGATGTGCCCATTTTATCAGATCTATTCCATTTTGTATCTCTTCTGGTAGAGGTTCGGACTTGTACAATTGTAAATGAGTATTTCATGAGTTTAGAGATGTGTAAGAGACATATAATATTGTAATTAGTTTCATTAATTTCCCCATACAGTGAATAGTAAATATCCAATGTTATTCGTCATATGGTGTTCATATTTAAGTAACTGGTGATTCCATGTATAACTCTTTCTCATATGGGCAGGTAATTTACAGTACCAATTGTAAAACTTTAATAGAAGTCCCATGAGATCTGTTATTGATTCATTTATATCTGTTTGGATGCATTTGTGTCTTGTTTATTCTTTTTGGAAGGATTATAGTCGATTAGGAGGAATTTGGGTCATGTTGAAAAACTAGTCTTCCTATGTTGGGGAAATCGGGCTAGTTTCTCACTAGTCTTGAGAGGGTGTCTTTCATACTTCTTTGGAAGTTATATAGAGTATATAAATGTTCCATATAGTTTTTTTTTAGTCTATTTGAGTCCATTAAACTTATATTTGGAGAATTCAAGTTGCTCTGGTACTATTTAGGAAGAGTTGGGAACCCTGTGTTCAGTGTGGCCAAAATTGAAAGTTAGTGTTCCTAATTTATTTACCAAATTCCAATTTTATATCCGATATGATCTGAGAAACATATCGTTGGAATATAAACACATTAATGACACTCAAACCTTTAACTGACATCATAAATACACATACACTCCAATGTCGTTGAAGAGAACATCTCATAAGCCTCCATAAGCCATTGTTTGGTAAAAAGTTGAAAATAAACATAATTAAAGTTGGAACCTTAGATATAATATTCCTAATTCCTGATTGGGTATATTACATTGATACCATGCGAATTTTTCACAGCATATCTAGAGACAAAAATAATCCTTAGTTTCACAGAGATGCACAGGAAAATTGAGAAAAAAAATGTGCTTAAACACGAGATTTGGAACTCAATTGGAACACTTTCCATTCATCTATTATTAAAAAATGTGCGTACATTTATAATACATAATCAAGAGATAAATTCATGAGCCTTAGGAGGCATTTGAAATCCATACATGTGGCACGCTTACTTTGGAAGATTCACATCACTAGACATGAGTGTCAGTTGAAACTTCGATCAAATGGACAGTTTAACTGATGGTAGGTGGATTGGAGGGAACATGATTCAGTTAATGTTGAAGTGATTTTCAAAAAACACATCATTTATTTGTGCTTAAAAACCTAATTACCACTTATCCTAAGTATTTTTACTCAAATATGTGCTTACATCATCAGCATATCATCAGTTTCAGTCAATTGGGCCTCCTCCTTCATTCGGGGAGCCAACTGGGTCATCAAATTCAGTTAATTGGGCCTCCTCCATAATTTAGGGACCCAACTGAGGTGATTTGCATGATTAATGCACCCTACTCAGCCCAAATGGGTGTGTTTCACCTAACAATCAGCTAATTGGAGTCAGAAAGGTTCCCTCCTACTCAATTTGACCTAATTTTATGTAGTTTCACCTAAAAATCAGTTAACTAAAGTCAGAACAACGCCCCCCCCTAATTTTGGGAAATCAATTGAGTTCTAGACTCAGTTAGACTTAGTTTGACATCTTGAGATTCTATTAGAGTCAATTACTTGGCATTTAAGTGGTTAACAGATGTGTCAAGTGGTGTTAACTAACCAGTAAGGTACTCTCATGCATTCAATTCGAATGACCTCTCTAGGATTCGAATTGTCGAGATATTATTGGTATTGTTACACATTGTAAACATCATCTAAGTTAATGATAATGCATGAACTGCTGCAAACCTTTTGCACCATTGTTTTGGCACACAATTTTCCGCATGCATATCTAGTAACTATTGTTTTTGTTTCCTAGATCTGATGTGCTTGAATTTTACATGGTATCAGAGCCATGGAAGGACAAGGAAACTCTTCTACAGAGTTTTAATGATGAAGCTTTATGCAATAGTGTTTCTGCACCAGTTTTTTCTGCACCTGTGCTTTCTGCACCAGTGTTTATGCACTAGTGCTTCTTCACCAGTGCTTTATGCATCTAGATCACATATGAATCTTGAGAAAGACTTCTCAAAATTATTCCAACACTGCACCAGAAGCTGAAATTTTTCCACATAAATCCTGGATAATTGTGCATCTGGTTTATCAAGCTTGCTTGATAGGCTATGCCAGGTGTGATGTAACTTGAAAAGTGCAGGTTGTCTACCTAATGATTGTTTGTTTGTTTTTTACTGCAGGTTTCTCAAATCCTCCTATTTCATTCGCTATAGCAAGATGGACTCTTCTTCAAGCCATCTTATTATGCCTTTCAACTATCATCAATGGAATGATGATATAGAGATAGTATTGTGCTCCAAGGGACTCTACAGAGTTATTATGGGCACAGAACCAAGCGTAATGCAGCTACAGAGAAGTCCAAGTTATTCAATAAGATTGATGAAGCTTATGGTTTCTTATGTCTCAATATTTCGAAAGACCTTCTTTCCCATCTATGCGGATTGAAGACTCCAAAAGAGGTATGGGAACAACTTCCCACACTCTTCGGCAAGCAAGATGATATGAGGGCTTATCAGTTAGAGAATGAATTGATTTCCCTCAATCCTAGAAATTTTGAGACCATCAATGGTTTTTTCACCGAGTTCAAGCATTTGGTGCCTCAGTTAAAGCAAAGTGGTGTCAAGAATAAGGATGATCAGTTGATCCTTTCAATCCTTTCAAAGCTAGAAGAATATTATTCATTGTTTGTCTCTACTTTTCATTCGGGAAAAATCACCATTCTGAATTGGAAGATTCCATCCTTGAATGCATTCATTGAGTCCTTAACAAAAAATAATGACAAGCTTTTTCATATGGGGTCCATGAGATCCTCCAAAGATCAAGCCCTATTTGTTGGAGGAACCAAGGCTACGAATGCTAAAGGAAAGAAAAAGAAGAAGGAGAAGACCAATTTTGATCATCCTAAGCATGAGGAGAAGACCAAGCAATCAGATGAGCCCTCAAGCTCAAGAAAAGACGAGCAAAAGGGAAATGAGAAGACAAAGTGTTCTTACTGTGGCAGGGAATTTCATCCTAAAATATCATGCATGAAGAATACTATTGATCATATGGCCCTTCTCTTGGAGAAGAACAATATCATATCACTCTTCCATATGGTGCAAGGAAGAAGGAAAATGGAGACTAGAATGATCATCCAATAAGAGGTCATGCAATCATGGCAAGTGTTTCGAATTCAAAATATCTTCTCATAGATTCAGGAGATTCGAATCACATGATTGCAAGCAAATAATATTTCTCATCATTGGACTACGACAACTGCATTTCCATCCACATGGGAGATGACTCACAAATTTTATTGAAAGGCAAAGGTACAATCCATTTAGAACATGCTAGTTTTCAAAATGTTCTGTATGTCCCTTCTCTAGCTTCGAACCCGCTTGCAGTGTATCGAATGACACACACTAGTTTTCCCAAGAAGCTTGTATTCATCGCTAATGATGTTTAAATTTCTGAGATTAGCACTGAAAAATTCATTGCAACAGGAAAGGAAAATCATGTTGCAAAAACATATGAGTTTTCCCAATTTTTTTCGTATTCAAGGCCAAGTTCCCTTCTGACTTATTGATCCAAAAATGAAAGGATCTTTATAACCATTTTTTGCATGTGAATGTTTAAATGCTAAAATCCATTAAAGAGGCTTAAATGACAAAATTAAAGAACATAACTAAAGCACATAAAGAGATGCAAACCATGAAATTTTGTAGACAAGAAATGATAACGAAGTTTACCCTCCTTGGGCTACGTCTCCAGGCCACTTCCAATGAGAAGGTCAATCTTATTTAGTCTTCAAAGCTTACAAAATGAGAGTTCTGGAAACATTTTTTTTTTGTCAATTATCAACAAAAACAAACAGCATCATTGTGTTCCTCTCAAAAAATTGAGAAAAATGAGTATAAACGCAACTATGTTTTCCTGAGGCCTCCTCTGGCACACAAATCGAGAAACTCTGCCTGCATAAAAGACAAAACATTACTGATTCCTTTTTGGGATCCATGCCCATAATGGATGTATGGACCTCGAGAACCATGCCAAAACTGCCTCGGGAACTATGCAGAAAAACACCTCGAGAAGCGTTCCAATACTGTGCATAAACCGCCTCGGGAAGCATGCCAATAATGTTCAGAAACCACCTCGCGAAGCATGCCAATACTGCACAGAACATCCTCGGGATGCATGCCAACACTACGAAAAAATGCCTCGGGATGCACGCAAAGCCATCTTAGGAATCTTGTCAAAACCACCTCGAGAAGCATGCATAAACTACCTTGGGAACTGTACATACTGCCCTGAACTCTACGCCAATGGCTCTGAAATCCCTCTCAGAATCCGTTCCCAAAACCGTGGTTTTATAGGAGTTTTTGGGCAGTTTTGGGCCCCCATATCTCCGCTTGAAACTCTTAAGCATATTTCAGCATATCCCTTAACAAGTAGATGAATTCACGCATTGGTTAAAATGCTTGGCATGTTGAGAGGAGGTTGCAGTTATTAACATAATATTCTTTACATTATTTTATTATGATAACATTTTCTAAAATAACAAAATTTTAAATTCAATATTTTACTCAATAATCAATTTCTTTAACTTTCTCTTAACTCAATAATAAAGTTGTTCAACAATACATGCTCTCAAAAGACTAACACTCCTCTTATTATACATTTAGAAACACAACTACCACATTCATAAAAAGTTGCTCTAGAAGTGACTAACCCTTGTATTATACATTTAAAAACAGAACTACCTCATTCAAAATATACATCTCTAAATATAAAAGGAAACATACATCTCAAAATATAATTATTATAAATTAATACTTTTTAAAAATAAATTATGTATAAATAACTTAATACTTTGCATAATACAATAAATAGAAGTGACTAACCCTCGTGTTATACATTTAGAACTACCCCATTCAAAATATACATCTCTAAATATAAAAGGAAACATACATCTCAAAATATAATTATTATAAATTAATATTTTTTAAAAATAAATTATGTATAAATAACTAAATACTTTGCATAATACAATAAATTGATTCGATGTTCAACCCATTCTAATTAATTATTCAAAAAAAATTAGTAGATTAATTCAATGTTCAATCAATTTTAATTTATTAATTTAACGAGCTCACTAATTCAATGTTGAATGAATTAGAGTTCCATCCACTTTAAATTAAACTAACTTGTGCATAAAACCAACTTCCATCCATCCAAGTATTTTGAAAAAACTTTCAAAAACAACTTAATACTGTACACAATTAGTAAAAATATTTTATTGTGTTTGAGATATAAATGTAATTTCTTTAAAAATTGCTTATTATATTTGAGATACACATGTAACATAAACTTAACTTAATACTTTACACAATTATTTCCTTAAAAAAATATTTTATTATGTTTGAGATATAAAAATGTAATATAAACTTAACTTAATACTTTACACAATTGTTTAAAAGAAAAATATTATGTTTATTGAAATATAAATGTAATTTATTGAGATTCTCATGTAACATAAACTTTAAAAAATAGTTTATAATCTTTGAAATATAAATTTAATTTATTGAGATAAGCATGTAACATAAACTTATTGAAGAATGATTCTTCCATAGATGATAGCACCCACAGACAAATGATTTTGACAAAATAATAATAATAAAAATTACTTTGTTCAGCTTCTGAGAGTCATTGTAATCTCCCACCGCTGAGCTTGTTTCAATCCTCAACAATGATGCTAGCTCCATCTGCAATTGCACCGTTCTTCACTATGAACAACTGTCTCACCTCACTAATTGGTTATCATGCATCATTTTAAAAGAATCCTACTTCTACCAATCAAAGGCCTAATTTTCTGGTCCGTGTAGTTTGATTGTGAAATAATCTCCATTTTTATTTTCTTCATGATATTCGGGCCTTCTAATATTAGGCTTTCTAATCTTATAATAGAAAAATTGAGTCACAATCTACACAATTCTATTAAGGATCCCATGCCTAATATTCACAAATATAGATAATCAATACTAACATATGATAGCCCTTGCATAGTTATTATACTAAATGCAAATGATACTATAAAAGGATACAAGGCAATCTAAAAGCACACAGGCTGCAGCATCCACAAGCCATGGCATATTTGGATTTAGTTTTCTCCATTCCAAAGTCCTTACAACAATGCTGCATTGAAACATAACAAACATGGCTTTAGTTTTCTCCATTCAAAATCCTTACAACAATGCTGCATTGAAACATATCAAGCAGATTACAAATACATTTTAACTACTTATGATTCATACTAGTTTAATACTCTGAGCAATGAAACAATTCAGTTTCAAAAAACAAGAGAGATAATAGAATTTACAGTGCTGCATTGCATACATCAACAAGCAGATTACGTAGATAAATTTTGATAAATTTTAGCTATTTCTCTTTCAAAATTGTTTGAATACTCTGAGCAATGAAACAATTCATTTAAAAAAAAAGAGAGATAATAGAATTACCTTAACACATAAGTTGCATTACCAATTATCGCAAATATGAACATCAATGGATTTAGACCCTGAGAACATATTCAGCATAAATTATAAATATCCCTCAACCTAGCAGTATATACCATGTGAAACTTTTCAGATCTATAGGCATATAAAAATACCTCAACAGTTCCTCGTTTTACTTGTTACATCAAATTTTCATGGATACCATAGTTAGTTTATAAAATCCCATGCACAAATTCATTAATATAACTTCTAGTGTATATATATATATATATATACACACATCATATCCTCTCCAGTATTTGAAAGTGGATTTTGAAATCTTACATTTAGACAGATTTGGGGAAGCCGTCCACCCATGTAGATAGCAGCCATAAGCCACCCTAAGCATGTTCCTACTAGACTCATCGACTGTTCTTGTTTCATTAAGTCCATCGTTGTAATTGCTCACTCCCTGAAACTGCACACCATCCATGAATAATTTTCCGTTGGATTTTTAATCATTTTTAAGCCTAAGAATCCAACATTCCAATTATTGCATCTAGAGATGCATTCTAAAACCTAGCATAGAACCTAGCATATGGGAGAACCCTCTCTCTGTTAAATATAAAAATAAAATTATCAATTTATAAATTTGAGATCCATTTTAAAGGATGTGGTAAGGAGGATTAAAACCCTCCATATTTACACCTTTCCTATAAAAAAAATTGATGTCATTTGAATCTCATATCTAGATGCTTGAAAATTCAAAGTTAAAATAGATCTAAAGAAAATATAAATTGTATAGTGCTAACAAAAATCCTACATATACCTGCAAGATTCTCCTCCCTATTAGTATAACTGATGCCCTTTCAACCTTGGTAGAATCAAAGGTCGTAATAGGGTTGTGAACATTAAGTACACGGAAGAAATTCAATCCACCAACAAAGAATAATGTTGCAGCAACCTGGAGAAAATAAGAGAGTAAAATTTTAAATCTTTGGCACAAGCACTCCCCTGATAGTGGAAATGAAAGTACAATTTTAAATCTTTGGCACAAGCACTCCCCTGACAGTAGAAATGAGGTATTGAATAATCTAAAATGTTAGATGAAAACCTACACTGCATAGCCTGGCTTTGGAATTAGGACTTGTAGAAACAAGGTCAGTCAGCAATCATTCGTCTTCTACAGTTTCCAGGTTTGATGTAAAGTTCGGAGCACTTCGACATGCCTCACGGGATGGTGAAGACAGATATGAACTGGGCGTAGGGGTAGGGCTGCTTGCTAGAGATCTTGCAGAACTGACAGATAAAAAATGTAATTAAGTCTATTAACATCATATCATTTGATCCATGGGGAAAAACCAAGAAGACAAGGATTTTCAAGACATAAAACCTATACTATATTTTGTAATAATGAAGACCAATAGCGAGGGATGCAACAAATGGATTTACATGTAATAAAGATTCTTTTTGGAAAGAATAGGTAAGCTGGATGTAGGATTCTCAGTAGAGAATCTCTCCAGATCTGTAACTCTATCTAGCTTGGCAGAATCAGGTATGCTCTCGTGAGATACATTCACCGACTTTGTCTCCACCGGCTTTGTCTCCACCAGCTTTGTCTCTATCTTTTTATGTTTCCTCAACTGATCATTGCTTGCACACTCTTCATGCTATTTCTGGTACAAAAACACAGCATTATCCATCGATATAACCACTACTTACTTTTCTTCAAAGAAAAGATGAATTTGATCGATATCTAAAAATAGATTTGCAAGCACAAGCATATTAAAATCATATCATACAACATACCTGCTTGGGAAATGGCTTAACTTTCCTTCCTTTCCACCACTTGGAGATATAGTCATAATATGCAGCTTGCGAACCTAGGATCACAGTAGTAATGGTATAAATCTGTACAGATAACAAAAGGTTGATTAAATATTGATGCAAAAATGGAAATAGAAATGGACATAGAAAAACCTAGAAAATCATAAAAATTTCTTACCACTGCCATATAGAGTTGTGTAGGGAGCTACATAGAAAAATCAACGAAACTATTAGAAGCGTAAAGGAAAAGAGTTCCAAGTACTTTTCATCTTAAATGTGTAGTTTAAAGACAGACTTTAACAAAATATAAACATAAGGTCAAAGTAATTGAAAAATATAGGACCTTGAATGCATTTCTGAGACACATAGAAATGAAATCTTCACACTTAATGATTAGGGTGCACGGATTTATTTTAACTTGGTATTTCTATTCTAAGGAATAAAAAAATCCATTTTTCCAAATATTTCATGCAGCCAACCTACTTTTAAGAGTGGTGAGGACATAAAAATATTTCATTAAGGCAACCTATTTTTAACAATGGTGAGGACATAGATTCATAACTTAAAAGTGGCTTATGGAAAGTGAGAATTGATAAGTAAGATCCAAGAGAAAGTTAGGGCTGGCATACCCTCACCCCAAAGTAGATGGTGGAAGGTAAAGTTTAGGGAGAAAGTTAGGGCTGGCATACCCTCACCCCAAAGTAGATGGTGGAAGGTAAAGTTTAGGGACTCCATCAAGTTAGGGCTTGCACACCTTCACAAAGTGGATGGTAGAAGGTGAAGGTGTACATATGTTTGCAAAGCCAAGCCAAAAAATTAAAATAACAAAATAATGTAACCAAGCCAAAAATAGCAAAGTACTATTACACAACCAACCTAAAAATAACAAAGCACTGTTGCAACATCCACCTCTATTAGGGTTTGTCATTCCCAAACCCAACACAGTTTTAATTGTAATATGTTATAGTCAAGTCTATATGAAAACCTACAAGAAATCTAGTTTAAAACATGTGTTTCTTTGTAATTGGTCATAGATTCAAATCTTGAAAAGATAGGGTATGTATATTTCTATAGACTTTAAAAGGAGTCTCTTGTCCCACAAACAAAGAAAAAGGACTCAAATTAACATAACTTACAAGTAGATAAGATGATGATTATAATATGAACATTTCCTCAAATTATAGCTTAAGGTAATTAAAAGGGAATAAGAAAGAGGCCTTATTTCTAAGAGCTCTAGCGAATAAGCTAGCTATAGTTGTGTTCATCCATTATGAGAAAGAAATAGGCACTTAGCGGCTTAATTGAATTGTTTCGTGAACAAAACTAGAGAATAAATCTTTACATCAATACATTGGTACATCCAAGCAAATCCCAAGGACCAAACTTGCACCTCTATACGTTGAAATTTTCGTTCGCATTGATTCCACCAAAAAGGCTAGCCCCGTGAAAGCCTAGAGATAAAATTGAATTTTTCTAGGTTTCAACGAGAGAGAGCCATTATCATCTGGAATCTAAAATGGATATTGTCTGGAATGAACTATACCCTTTTATATTGTTTCTCTCTGCTACTAACAACTTGTTGCTTGGACTCACATCTCTATATGTGCATATCTACGTTGGTTGAACCTAGAGTAGGAGCCATATGAGTTCTCGGGCTAGTTGATGCCAAGAGTCGATCCACTACTAAGGCCAAATAGATGCCAGAGCTGCTGGGCTAAGATACTACTCCGCTTGGTTACTCTGGGTGGTATGGTGCCTACGTGTCAATATACGATATTAGCATAGATACTTTTACTTACCACGAACAGAGAGAATAGCTCTCTTTAATATGATGTCGGCATAAAGACGTTTACCTTGCTATTCTAATTTGTAATCTTATTGATTCTTCGAAGCAGGAAAGTTAGGGTATTATAAATCAGATATCACAAAACCTCCTCATTTCAGATATGGAGATTATCTGGAAGAAACCATACCCTTTATGAATGTTTATCTCTAGTTTTCCCTAGCACCCAGGCCCACCCAAGCCCACTTATAGTGATAATATACAATATAGCCAAAGAGACATTGACAAAGTCCATTATATGGTTTGGGACAATGAATCCCTTTATGACATATGTTTTAGAACTTTGAAGTTGACTACCCCAAGTTGTAAGTATTCTTACTATCTGATCATTTTACATCTCCATTTCATGTCAAAAAAGTATACACTTAATCAATTGCCTTACTATTTATGAGACCTTATTTGTCTCTTTTTCGTAGTTGACGATTTAAATCACTTGATCTTTGAAACCATGAGTGGAGTGACCTGTTTCTTGAGGTTCCCTAGTCAACTCAACTCAGATCTACCGAAGCTTGTTGTAAACCTCATTCCATTCTCTCATCTTCACTTCTTCATGGTTGGTTTTGCTCCTTTGATCTCCCAAGGCTCCCAACAATACAGAGCACTCAATGTTCTTGAGCTGACTCAACAAATGTGGGATGCCAAGAACATGATGTGTGTTGCATATCCTCATCATGGTAGGTACTTGACAGCATCTACCATGTTTAGGGGAAAGATGAGTACTAAGGAGGTTGATAAGTAAATGATTAATGTCCAGAATAAATGTTCCTATTATTTTGTTGAGTGGATACCCAATAATCTAAATAGTGTTTGTGATATCCCCCAAGGGACTAAAGATATCTTCCACATTTATTGGAAACTCTACCTCTATTCAGGAAATGTTTAGGAGAGTTAGTGAACATTTCACTGCTATATTTAGAAGGAAAGCTTTCTTGCATTGGTACACTGGAGAGGGCATGGAAGAGATGGTTGAATTCATTGAGGCTGAGAGCAATGTGAATAATTTGGTATCAAAGTATTAGCAATGCCAAGATGGAACTGCTGATGAGGAGGGTGAGTTTGACAATGAGGAATCACTGACGGAATAGTAATGTAGGCTACCTGCAACATCCCTGCAACATCCTGTTGAGTTGCTGTTTGTAAATTTTTCTTTTTACAACTTTTTTTACTTGGAATAGAACATTGAACCAGATCGGGTTTAAAAACCATATGTGAAGTCGATTTTTTTCACCAAGCATAGCTAAGGAGTGGCTTTTCTAGCATGTTTCAATATGCATTATTTATGCAAACCTTTAAGGTTGTAGCCACTATTGGTTTTAAGGTTATAGAAGCTTTTTTATTTCTATTTCATTATGGAGTTTCAAAATCTTTATAACTTTAAAACTTTGTTATGCTTCCTTATGTAGTCAATCTAAGCCCTACTGCTTGTTTTGTTGTTGCACATCATACAAGTAATGCTATTCTTTCTTATAAGTCAAGCTAAGCCTTTATTGTTGTATTTATGCATGCTTTTTTACTCTAGACCATACAAGTAATTGATCACGGAATCTACGTAGTGAATATATTTTCCACCTATAATTAAGCAGTCTTATTTATACAAAATATGGGAATAGTTAGTATTTCGTATGTAGTTTTGTCCTCTAGATGTTGGCATGTTAAACATTAGAAGTTTGGCTTATCCTATGGCTATTGGTATATTCTGCCATAGAGGAATGGGTCAACATCTACAAGGGGGTACAAGATCAATTGCACATGACATGATCTGGACTCTATGTCTATTGCTTCTGATGTGGACTTTATGTCTATGTCTTTACTGACATGAATTTTGATGTTTATCAATTTTTAATAACCGTCATTAATTTTTTGTTACTGGTTATGTCCACCAGTGTATTAAATTGTTATGTTGGCAACTTGGCATTGGCAATGAGCAGTGACGAGTACGAATCATTGTTTTCTAAGTTCCGAGGCCCGGATGTAGAACTCGACTGGTGGAGCAACCGAGCTTGAATTGTAGCCTAAACTTTGAAGCAAGTTCCCAAATCAAAAAATTTAATTACCATAGGTTATACGGACAACTACGTGAAACATCGTAGTTATACTGGTGATGGACACATGTTTAATGTCAAAATTAACTCTAGCAACAGTGCCATCTACCTTTTTGTTTTGTGTACTATATTATTTATTTTTATGTTTTAATTATACGTTTTACAAAAAAAATTACAAATACATTTGAATGACATAGATTTCACAAAATTGTTGTTTACATAAATAAAGAAATTATTAAGTTAGAAAAACTAGTATATAAAAAAATTCATATAAAATAGATTCATATAAAATACATTAGCTATTGACAATGCTCTCTCATTGATTCACACATGGTTTTCATGTTCTCCCCTTAACTACAAAAAAACAAATCATGACATCCTCAAAATCTATAATACTAATTCCTCTCATTCACAAAGGTGACTTAATTTCCCCATCCGATCGTCTAATACTTGGGGTTAAGCAACATTTTTAATATGCGACAAAGTCATGCAATCTTTTATGCCTTAAAATTGGGGGTTGTTTATATGCTTGATATATTCATTTGCCTTAAATTGGGGGTTGTTTATATGCTTTATATATTTATTTGCCTTGATATGAAGGTGCAATCATAGAAGATACCAGTCCATACATTTACATACTTTCATATTTTGACCAAATGATTTGAGATCCCTTTCTTTCTTTTTCACTTCAAGTCCAGGTCGCAATGTCCTTAGAAACATCTACTCCTAACCTTTCCTCCCCTATACTTTTTGTATTCCTCCTTCGGCTTCCCTTCTTGGGGCAATTGCTAGTTATAACTTCCATATTAACCACTTATGTAGATGATAATCCATACTGTAAGGTTTAAGCCTATATTTAATTACTCTTTTAAAGGAAGTCAGATAATCTAATTCAAATAGTTATATATGAAACGAAATACTTGTAGGCCTGAAGATATACAAGATCACAATCTAAGTCAGATAATCTAAGTCAAATTGTCACATTTAAATTTATTCATATTTTCTTTTGATCACAATGTAATTATAATTATTTGTATTTCAACGAAATTTAACATTGTAGACATCGAATTATGCAATTCGACTAATACTCTTATTTAATGAATGGGCCATATCCCAATAAAATAACATGTATTCATAAACATATTTTCACAACCATAACTAAAACTCAAGTTATATGTATAAATGTGGATGTGTAATTAATGACTTCAATGCACCAGGGAAATCATAAGCCCTATACAGCCAGAGAAAATCATTTATAATCTTATACAATTTAGAGTATATTTTCAGCACAACATATATCTAAACTCTACTAATTCACAATCTACTTAAAAAACTAAACTCTGTAACCCACAGATATTTGTAATGAAAATTGTAGAAGAATCCGATGACAAAAATCAAGTAACAGGAATTTTCATGGATTATATTAATTCTGTGTATTATCAACACAGATTATTCTAATTACTAAACAAATTTTAAAATTAACTTTATGTAATAATAATAGCAGGAATTCAATGTCTACGCTAAGAGAGGGTATGAATAATTTACTCTTTATCAACCACCTAAATTGCCATTTTAAAATGCACAGATATTTGTACGCTCATGCCTCCTAAATTATACATTTAATCTAAGCACATCTATACTATGATACTTCACACAATTATTTAAAAAAAAAAAATTTGTTTATTCAAATATAAATGTAATTTATTGAGATAAGCATGTAACATAAACTTATTGAAAAATTATTCTTCCATAGATGATAGCTCCTACAGACAAATGATTTTGACAGAAATGATAAAAAAACAAAAATTACTTTGTTCAGCTTTTGAGAGTCATTGTAATCTCCCACGGCTGAGCTTGTTTCAATCCTCAACAATGATGCTAGCTCCGTCTGCAATTGCACCGTTCTTCACTATGAACAGTTATCTCACCTTAATAATTGGTTATCATGCATCATTTTAAAAGAATCCTACATCTATCAATCAAAGGCCTAATTTTCTGGTCCGTGTAGTTTGATTGCGAAATAATCTCCATTTTAATCTTCTTCATGATCTTCAGGCTTTCTTATCCTAGGCTTTCTAATCTTATAATAGAAAAATTGAGTCACAATCTGCACACAATTTTGTTAAGGATCCCTTACCTAATATTCACAAATATAAATAATCAATTCTAACATATGATAGCCCTTGCATAGTTATTATGCTAAATGCAAATTATATTGTAAAAGGATACAAGGAAATCTAAAAGCACACAGGCTGTCGCATCCACAAGCCATGGCATATTTGGCTTTAGTTTTTGCCATTCCAAAGTCCTTACAACAATGCTGCATTGAAACATAACAAGCAGATTACAGATACATTTTAACTACTTATGCTTCATACTAGTTTGAATACTCTGAGCAATGAAACAATTCAGTTTAAGAAACAAGAGAGATGATGGAATTTTCAATGTTGCATTGCATACATCAACAAGAAGATTACAGAGATAAATTTTGATAAATTTTAGCTATTTTTCCTTCAGAATTGTTTGAAAACTCTCTGAAAACTCTGAAGATTGTTTAAATACTCTGAGCAGTGAAACCATTCATTTATCTGAACAACGAAACAATTTATTTTTAAAAAAAAGGAGATAATAGAATTACCTTAACACATACGCTGCATTACCAATTATCGCAAATATGAACATCAATGGATTTAGACCCTGAGAACATATTCAGCATAAATTATAAATATCCCTCACCCTAGCAGTATATACCATATGAAAGTATTCAGATCTATAGGCATGAAAATACCTCAACAGCTCCTCGTTTTACTTGTTACATCAAATTTTCATGGATACCATAGTTAGTTTATAAAATCCCATGCACAAATTCAAAACTTCACTTGAAATTTTATTGGTACAAAAGTTTAAATCTGACTTCCAGGAAATATATATACATGTCAGATCCTCTTCAGTATTTGAAAGTGGATTTTGAAATCTTAAATTTAGACAGATTTGTGGAAGCCGTCCACCCATATAGATAGCAGCCATAAGCCACCCTAAGCATATTCCTACTAGACTCGTCTACTGTTCTTGTTTCATTAAGTCCCTAGCTGTAATTGCACTCACTCCCTGAAACTGCACACCATCAATGAATAATTTATGTTGGATTTTTAATCATTTTTAATCCTAAGAATCCAACATTCCAATTAATTATTGCATCTAAAGATGCATTCTAAAACCTAGCATATGGGAGAACGCTCTCTCTGTTAAATATAAAATAAAATTTTTAATTTAACAACACTAGGATTAAAAACCTTCATATTTACACCTTCCCTCAATTTGTTTTTGATGTCAAAAGGATTTGAATCTTATATCTAGATACTTCAAAATTTAAACTTAAAATAGATCTAAACATAATATAAATTCTATAGTGCTAACAAAAATCCTGCATATACCTGCAAGATTCTCCTCCCTATTATTATGACTGATGCCCTTTCAACCTTAGTAGAATCAAAGGTCGTCATAGGGTTGTTGTGAACATTAAGTACATGGAAGAAATTCAGTACACCAACAAAGAATAATGTTGCAGCAACCTGAAGACAATAACAGAGAGTAAAATTTTAAATCTTTGGAACAAGCACTCCCTTGACAGTGGAAATGAGGTATTGAATAATCTGAAATGTTGGATGAAAACCTACACTGCGTAGTGTGGATTTGGAATTAGGACTTTTAGAAACAAGGTCTGTCAGCAATTCTTTGTCTTTTATACAAAAACCTACACTACGTAGCGTGGCTTTGGAATTATAACTTGTAGAAACAAGGTCGTTTAGCAATTCTTCGTCTTCTATAGGTGTCAGGTTTGATGTAAAGTTGGGAGCACTTCGACCTAACTCACGGGATGGTGAAGACATATATGAACCGAGCGGAGGGGTATGGCTGCTTGCTAGATATCTTGCAGACCTGATAGATAACAAATTTGATTAAGTCTATTAACATCATATGATTTGATCCATGAAGAAAAACTGAGAAAGAAAGGATTTTCAAGACATAAAACCTATACTATATCCTGTAATAATGAAGACCAATAGAGAGGGATGCAACAATGGAATTTACATGTAATACAGATTGTTTTTGGAAGGAATAGTTGAGCTAGACGTAGGATTCCTAGTAGAGAATCTCTCCATATCTGTATCTCTAGCTAGCTCGGCAGAATCAGCTATGCTCTCAAATTCATTCACAGCCTTTGTCTTTGTCTTTTTATGTTTCCTGGACTGATCATTGCTTGCATGCTCTTCATGTTGTTTCTGGTACACAAACACAGCGTTATCCATCGATATAACCACTTACTTTTCTTCAAAGAAAGCCTGAATTTGATAGATATCTAAAAATAGATTTGCAATCACAAGCATATTAAAATCATATCATACAACATACCTGCATGGGCAATGTCTTAGCTTTCCTGCCTTTCCACCACTTAGAGATATAGTCATAATATGCAACTCGCGAACCTAGGATCACAGTAGTAATGGTATAAATATGTACATATATAACAAAAGGTTGATTACATATCGATGCAGAAATGACAATAGAAATGGGCATAGAAAAACCTGGAAAATCATAAAAATTTCTTACCACTGCCGTATAGAGTTGTGTAGGGAGCTGCATAGAAAAATCAACGAAACTGTTAGAAATGTAAACGAAAAGAGTTGCAAGTATTTTTCATCTTAAATGTATAGTTTACCGATAGACTTTAACAAAATATAAACATAAGGTCAAAGTAATTGAAAAATACAGGATTGAATGCATTTCTCAGACACATTGAAATGAAATCTTCACGCACAGATTTATTTTAACTTGGTATCTATATTCTAACCAATAAAAAATTCCATTTTTCCAAATATTTCATGCATATGAATCTATTTATATATGTGACTGGATCAACTGCATAATATACGGCAACATAAATAGCGTAATCAACAACTTAAGCAGTGAACCAACTGCTGAACCAACAACTGCATAATCTACAGAAGAAACTGGTCCTGGATCATGATCACGAGCATAAGACTCTGGCTTTGTATCTTCTGCTAGCTATGGTACTATAAGGTATGCTGCGGGTGCTTTTTAAATATATCGAACTAGGTAAACTAAGGTAGCTTTACTTTTTGCTACCCAGGTATTTTTTTATCCTATCAAAGCAGATCGAAATGGAGTTGGACTCATTCCATAATAATAATATATTTGAAAGTGCATTATATCCCTTATAGTTCCTGTCTCAGTCCTCCTTTTGGTCGCAAGTTATACACATTTCCTGCGATGCAACAAGCAATAAATATATTTTAATCAAGCGGCTTTGCACTCCGATATGAAATGTCATTCCAGGCGGGCATCATTGTAAGACGGGAAAAACACTTAACTATAAAATTTTTTAGAGTGGGTTGAGTCAATCCTTTATTGAACATATTTAAAAATTGGTTAGAAACTATAAAATGCATTGGGAGTCTTTTTTAATAGACAAGGAGGATAATAGTTGTAATTCTACCAAAACAAGTAGTTTAATCATTTATAATGGTGTACCCAATTTTGATCCACTGATGTAGGGAAAGTTAATGGATCAATATAAAATTACTTTTAAGTTAACAACTCCATACTACCCTCCAAGAAATGGTTAACAACTCCATACTACCGTCAAAGAAATGGTTAAGCTAAAGCAATAAACAAGACTTTGATTTCTATCTTTAAGTTATAGTTGCTTCTGGTAGGGATTGGTATACTCAGTTGTACCATACTTTTTAGGGATTACCACACCGAAATGGCTAAATATCCCCCATTAAAGGATAATATTATCACTTTTAAACTTCAAAGAGACCCCGAAAGCGGTATCGAGTTGGAAATGGCGGAAGGCCAGCTGGAATAATGAATAGGTTCGCTCTTTTCCGATCCGAATAATTTGAAAGAGAAATTTAAGCATGCCATAAGTTGCCGAGCTGATGTATATTTATGTATAATATAGATTTATATAAATATAAATAATCCATTTCACTTGGCTTGTTGGCTTGGCTTGACTGGACTTGACTTACCCCAATGGCTTTTATATCTTTTAACCGTGCTTAAATCTCTTTATAGCACATATGACTTCCTTATGACTCGTATTACTAGCCTATGCTACCAGCTGGCCAAATCTTTAATGGCTATTCCCCAATTGATTAGATTGATTGAGTGGAAGCACTCGTTTCAGCAAGTACCACCAATGACAACAGCAGAAGCAAAGATGGCAGCAGAGTAAAAGGCAGTTAATCCCATTCGTTCCAGGGTAATATCCATATCCAGCTGCTTACTCATCAGGATGCTCAGCAGATGGATTTCTAAGGATGTGGTCGATTCCAAAATTTAAAATGAATCTAATGTAAACTTCCATTATATTTATGAGAGATCATTCTTAAGAGAAAAATAAGAAAAATACCTAATTAATAATAAATTAGTTAAAATTAGTTAAAATTAGTTAAAGTCCACTCATTATGTATTAATTTCTTTTATACTTTCATATATAGTAATATAATATTTTGTATAAATGTATTTTATAGATTTTATATTTTATATTTTTAAATAATAATGATTTTTAATACATATATTTGATTAAAAATATTTTATATAAAAAATCTAGTTCTCTATTTTATTAGTATTGCACTTTTCTTATATAATTTTTTAATATCAATTCATATTAACATCCATATTAGTACTAGAATTATATTACTATGCTTTCATATTAATAATCAAAGATTCATTGAAAATAAGTAATAAACTACTTAATATCCAGGGAAGGTAAGTATTTAATTTGTGTAAACATATAACAACAAATTCAATAATGTTAAATTTCACCTATACAATAGTACTTATAATCCTCGTTATAAACATGAAACCTTGAAAGATTCTTTTAATAAATCCATGTGAGTAGTAAAGTCAAAATTGCGAAGCTCCTTGTCGCTAGAGCAGTTGTATTTTTTTCTTAAATCCTATATTCTCTCATGTTTGATTTCCAAACCTCTCAAACTAAATGGCGAAGAATCCTCAAAAAATTCACAACAATTTTTATAATTACAATAACTATACAAGTGTAGAAATCGAAACGTAATAAGTAGACAGGGAGATATCAAGTTCCCTCTCACCTGCAAACCCATGCTTTTGTGTAGACCCTCCCAGGTTTATAGAAGTAGCCTTTATCAGGAGCACAATGCGCAGATTCATATCAGTTGCTTCTCGAGCAGATTCATATCCAATCACAAATTCCACAGCATGGGTGTAGATAAAATATATACTTAGACCTTCTAGCTAGTTCCTTCTAGTTTGAAAGCCAGTTAGAAGTAAAGGTAGCATCCTAGCTTGATACAGCATATTTGTATACCTAATGATATTTTGCATAAGTACTTAGCAATGCAAAGTCAAAGATAAAGGAAAAGCCAGATACATAAACAAAAGTAGAGACAAAGGCGGAGAAATAAGCAGTGCCTGCTTATGGCTAAATAACAGAGCTAGCCCCCATTTAAGTTCCAGTGCCTATTAAAGATCCTCCAGATCGAAAGCAAACAGCACAAGGGTAGCTAGATCAGCCAACAAGGTGGAAAAGGAACGAGTTTACCTTCCCAGTTTTATTGGGTTTATATGCTTAGGTTTGCTTATCAGTCGTTATATACGTAATCAAACTTGAACTTAAAATGCAGCATCTGGGCGAGTTTTCGATAAGAACGAGCGAAGCAGTAAAAAAACTCCCGATATAAATATATAACAGACATGATTTTCTAAGCTAACTTGACTGCCAACAAAAAAGAAATACCAGCGGACTTAACGAGGGGAAATTTAAAAGACCATTAAAAGCTCAAAACAGTGTTCTACTATTCCAAATTTAAACAGATTTCATGCATTGAGGTCTGGATTCAAGAAGTACTTACGGTTGCTGGCTCTAGCAAACATCCAGTAAGATTGAACAAATCTCTACCACATTTAACAGTATCCTCTCAGATCATGAAAAACAAGCATGAACTCAATAAGAACAAATTCAGAAACTCTAAAATGCAAAACAGACAAATAAAACCAGCCAGCATTATTAAAACGAAAAAGAACTAAGAAACTTTCAAAGCGAAAAAACAACTCACCCTACAATCCATGTCATAAGAAACGCAAGCGAGATTCTTTCCGTCGTTCCAGATTTGAAACTGGTAATAATCTGAGGTATTTCAGCAACAGGCCAGCCAAAAACGCTAACTAACCCAAAACCAAGAGAAACATAGTCCCCGACGCCACACAGGAAGTCCTTCAGATACCTCTCAGCTCACATCACACACTACCTTCCAGAAGGGCAAACCTCCATTATCAATACTAATGAATCGGGAGTTACCCAAAAACCTCTGCCAAAACCTGAGAGCCTCCTATATATATATATATATGAAAAACTACTAGGTATATATCCTCACTAGTGTCAAATAATCGAGTAAAGCTGAGTGTTTAATCTAAGTCTTAATTATTCGAAGCCACCTTCGTAGGCCACCACTACCAGTGCGAAATCCCCCACTACCAGTGAAGAGAATGAAGTCTTTAAATACAGAAAGAAATCCTATCATGAGAATATGCAAGACAATTAAGATCTTTTTGGATATGACAAATGTCAAACTTTTGACTAAAGTATATTTTAAAAATTAAGTAGTTAGGTGGAACAACTAATGGTTAAATTCATTTTATATATATATAGTGGACGTAGTGGGGAATTTCCTTCGTAACCACCAAGAGGCCGCCAAGATTTTTTAGAGACATCATTCCTAAATTTATGCAGTTATGCAGTTATGTTTGACGGTAAGCATTTATTGGGAAGATAGCTTATGGGGCTCAGCTTTCACAATCCAGCTCCCACGTTTACATTGGATGTTGCTTGATTTGTGTTCCTCTTACCTATACAAGGAAAGCTACCATTTTCTGGTGTAGTCCAAGCGAAGTTTTCTTTTAATAGTTGGAGGGTGGACATTAAGTTTTTGGGTAACTAACCTCATAGTCCTCTGCTACATGGCCAAATAAACTTGTCCATCTGACTAGTGCAGGTAAGGTGTAGTGAATCCATATTGGGTTTGACATTTTCCCAAGAAATGGCCATGAATCCATGCTTGGCCAGTGGTGCAATAACTGCAACCCTGAATAAAAAGGGAGTAAAACTCGAGATTTCAGGGAATTCATTCCACCGAGGGTTTCTGTCCCAAATTTTCATCATAACCACGATTGTTTCAGCTATATAGAAATATGGGTTTTTTTGGTTATATTTTTAGCAATATAGGTTTTTTGTGTTATTTTTTTGGACCATGAAGGTATGGTGACGAACCTATCGATTTTAGTTTTCAGTTTTTGAATGAAATTTTTATAACTTCTTGGGTTCCATGAATTCATTTAGTGATCCCTATGTATTTGTCTCAGCTTATCGTGCCGCACTGAGGGACTCATCTTATGGTGTCACAGCGAGGGACTCAATGAATAACAATAATAAAATGTAGGCTTCCTCCTCTGTCCAGCTCACTCGAGACGTCAATGGAGGTGACTTATTCTTTTTGTTATTGTTATTTGTTATTGTTATTGGAGTCTTTTTGTTATTGTTAGTCAATCACATCAGATAACAAAAAAAGAAATAAACATTAAGAGTTTCGATATGTGATATGTGTATTATGTAACACACATGATTTATGGTAATCATCATGGATTTTTTTTAAACTCATATCTATCAACATCTTTTGTAATACTTGGTAGTATGGACTTCACAAATAAGTCCCTTAATATTTTTTCCAAGAATGGTCTGATATGTGGGTAAAAGTGTTCTATATTAGGGATGTTAAAAGCTTAGTTCCAGTCGTGTAATGAATTGGAAACTGGAAGTTTTTTAAAATACCATTTTAATAGATGTACATAAATTATGAGATACATGAGGCAACATAATGTACCACTTTACTACAATCCCTGTTAGGGTTCGCAGAAAAAGTTAAGTATGAAGCACTATGTTATTTTTAAGTATAATGAAAAAAAGGTTAACTTTTTAAGGGGAAATAGAGAAGACTACTCTGTCATTCTGCATCCATCCCCTCGACATCAGCGGGACATCATATCATGTATCCAAGTCGAATAGCACTTGCTACAAATTCACTTCCAATTGAATGTAAGAGAGTAATGATAAGGTTTAAGGCCTCCCTTCCTCTGCAAAAGTATGTCTGTAATCACAATGCATATAATTAGAGTTACGATTTTCTTCGTTGATCTGAACTTCACCGTGTTTTTTCTGGCAATCTTGGTTTGTTTGTTTTTTTTTAGCGAAAAAAAAACATACTATTGATATTCATTCGAATCAAATAGTACATGATAGATGCTAATTATAGATCCACAATAGTATTCCATCCCAAAGGCATTATCGTTCAATCTCAGCCCCAAGGCATTACAAAACAAAGTTTATCAAAAAATCACCAGTACAAAACTTTCCAAAAAAACAGCTCGAACAGGCCAGATAATAAGCATAGTTCAAAAAAAACAATCCCACAGAAGGACATATCCTTCGAATTAAGTTTCCAAGATCCGAACCTCTCCATGATCCCAGATTTGATTTTCCAGAAATTCATACCAAAAAATAACACCTTCAACACACTCTAAGGCCTGTTTGGAAATTTTATCTGCCATAGAGTTATGTTTCCGATAGATATGACTAAGGTCTTCCAATTCTCCATTAAATCGTTCAAACACAAACAATGAAAAAGCTCCTATACTCCACCATCATTAAAAAAAAAAAAATTAAACACAGTTTTTAAAGCCATAAGTGGTACGGTGGTGGGGTTAGATGGATTTCATTCCAAGACTCGAAACAACATTGGTTCCTCTCGGATGCAATCTGGGGTGCACAAAAGACCATAGATGCTATTCGATTGAGAGTGTTCCAAACTACTCTGGGAGGAAGAGAATTGCAGTGGTACATTAAATGCAAGCAGAGCATTCCTGCTAACCAAATATTTATGTTGGTTTAGTTGCGAGGAGTTTTTGTGAAGAATTTACAAACGTCAAAGTCTGAGTAGTAGAGTATCGCTAAGTAAAAAGAGATCAAGCAGAATATCGGAGAAACCATACGGGAGTATGACCAACGATTATGGGATTTGATGAGTTGATTAAGTTACATAATAAAGGAGGTTCAACATAAGGAGTCATTTATTGGTGCCATATTACCTCACCTGTGGTGGCAAATTTAACTGATACGTGGTGTGGACCTTGTCGATCTATGAGGATACGAGTACATAATTTGAAATGATCGTAGCCCGTGGGGAAGGATCGTTGCATTATAAATGTGGCCACGAGTGGAAGAGGCGTTGAGACTCGAGCGAGTCAGCTAGTCCAATGTGCTGTATAAATCATGGTCCAGTGTGCTGTATAAATCATAGTAGTTATATTAAAAATAAATTCATAATAAAAAAGGGAGCCTTTGTAATTTTTTTGGTTTAAAACCCAGTTGTAATCTTTTTTTGATATAAAAGAGGTATTTGTGTCAGTTTGTGGGTTTAATACACAGCTGAAAGAAAGTAATTGTGAAAATCCTCATAGCAGATCTAAGAGATTATGTATACCTCACAAGAGTAATTATGATGAAGCAGGCAAATAGAAGAAGAGTGATCAATACAGTATAATGAGCAATAGAATAATATGGTACAGTAGAACTCATATAGAAGCAATAATACTTCACACACATTAATTAATTAATCACAGTATGGACAAATAAATAGTACAATGGTAGAGAGGATTCGAATGCCTAAGGTGGAAATTCAAATAAGCCTCTCAGAGTGATCATAAGATCAATAGAGTGTCATCGGAGCACAACTAGGTGTCCTCATGATCATCGGAGTGCAACTGGAAGTCTTCATCATCATCAGTGGAGTCATCAATGCTCAAGTAACTGTCAACCATCAGTCAAACTAACTCTGGTAGGTGTAACTGAGTGTAACTGAGTGACAACTGGACTGGTAGGTGAAGAAGGGCGAGTTGCTCCCTAAAATCAAGGAAGAAGGGCGCATTAAGCAACTGGAGGGTTAAAAATGAATAGTGAGAAGCTCTTGAGGGCTGGCTAACTGAGGGCTAGGTGCTGGACTGATGACTGGGATGCATGCAAACCCTAGAATGCATGCAAACCCTAAAGGTGCATGCATGACTGAAAATGTAAATGATCAAAATACTGGTGGGACTAGGATGGAGTATAGAAATATCCTAACAGCCCCCCTTAATCCATCCTGGGCCCTAGTAACTAAGACCAAAGGTCACCCAATACAATGAATAATAACA
The DNA here is from genome assembly GCA_027924585.1 of Larix kaempferi. NCBI lineage: Eukaryota > Viridiplantae > Streptophyta > Pinopsida > Pinales > Pinaceae > Larix > Larix kaempferi. The sequence continues at coordinate 35,870,728 of BSBM01000091.1, read as the reverse complement.
ATCAATAAACCAAGGAAGTGGGAAAATTCCATGGGAAACATACCCCCTCCTCAAAAAATAGACTGTAAGGCACACATAAAAATAAATGCTCCAAACTCAAGCATGTGTGATGCTTGGTAATATGTCTATAGGTATCTTCTTCTTGGGAAGAAGTGGATCATGCTCAAAAAGCATGTGCTTGTACTTGCTCTTCAGATCGAATGTGATGAGAACAAATCCAATAGTATGAGAATGATCCTTGAACCTGTGATTCGAATCAGCTGAGGTAGGATCAAATCTGTGAAAGTGCATATAGTCTTTTGTCTTCTCCTTCGAACCACCATGGGTGAGATTATGCCACAAATAACTATTACATGTTTGCTTGAAATCAAAATCAGATTTAAGACTTAAAAAACAGTTTCTTGAGATCTCCTTTAAACCAGCAGGGGTGAGATCAAAACTATCATATGCATGAGAAATTATCCCAAGCAGTAATTGCTTAGAATCCAAATTAGATCCAAGACTTGAATCATGGTTTCTTGAGATCTCCTTTGAACCATGAGAGGTGAGATCAAAACTAGTAGATGCATGAGAAATTATCCCAAGCGAATGGCAATGGCCATATTCTTCAATGACCTTCTGAAAGCATGGAATTATGATCATATAGTAGTATAAAAGAGGATTTAGCTAGAGAGGAGCGAATGCATTACCTTCAAAATCTGTTTTGACCTCTGAAATAATCATGTGATCATGATGCAAACCAACAGACACTAGTGCAAGAGAGGATTTAGGACCTTCTGCAATATCTAGAGTGTGAGTTGGCACAGAAAGAGAAGAAAGTTTGAGCATGAGTGTAGAATTTGCAAGTTCTTTGTCAAGAACTTCAATATGAGATGATACTGGTGCATGATCTGAGAGACCATCAAGAGGAGTGAATGCATCACTTTGTTTTCTTTCGAATGGGTTGGGACCAAGTCCTTCATTCTCTCTGCCAAATTTTCCATCCAGGTGAGCCCATATCTCTTTTGGAGTCCATAACTCCTTTGGAGTTTCAACAGCATTATGGTATTTGAATTGGAATCTCTGGCATGCAAACAAAGAAAACATTATTGCTGGAAAGTGCATGCACTTTTATTTAACCAGTCAATCTTCTCTTCAGGGGATTCGAGCTCTCTTTCAAAATAACAATCAAAAAGATCATGGATCTTCAAGTCTGCTATAATTCTTGGTTTCCATTCATCATAGTTGAGTGGATCAAGAGGAGTAATTCCTGATGAATACATAGAAGCTGTAGAGGACCTACAAAAACAATATAGAATAAATGCAACTGCTACTGCTGCACTCGAAATCTTGGTAATAACCTGCAAAAAACTCTCAAGAATGGAGATAAACAATACTCTCAACATGCTATGATACCATGTGAAAATCCTCATAGCACATCTAAGAGATGATGTATACCTCGCAAGAGTAATTATGATTAAGCAGGAAAATAGAAGAAGAGTGATCAATACAGTATAATGAGCAACAGAATAATATGGTACAGTAGAACTCATATAGAAGCAATAATACTTCACACACACTAATTAATTAATCACAGTATGGACAAATAAATAGTACAATGGTAGAGAGGATTCGAATGCCTAAGGTGGCAATTCGAATTAGCCTCTCAGAGTGATCATAAGATCAATAGAGTGTCATCGGAGCACAACTAGGTGTCCCCATGATCATCGAAGTGCAACTGGAAGTCTTCATCATCATCAGTGGAGTCATCAAAGCTCAAGTAACTGTCAACCATCAGTCAAACTAACTCTGGTAGGTGTAACTGAGTGTAACTCAATGTAACTAAGTGTAACTGAGTGTAACTGACTGTAACTGAGTGTAACTGAGTGACAACTGGACTGGAAGGTGAAGAAGGGCGAGTTGCTCCCTAAAATCAAGGAAGAAGGGCGCATTAAGCAACTGGAGGGCTAAAAATGAATAGTGAGAAGCTCCTGGGGGCTGGCTAACTAAGGGCTAGGTGTTGGACTGATGACTGGGATGCATGCAAACCCTAAAGGTGCATGCATGACTGAAAATGTAAATGATCAAAATACTGGTGGGACTAGGATGGAGTATAGGAATATCCTAACAGTAATTTCCAATTAAACACAGTAGAGAAAGGATTTATGATGGCTTCGAGCAGTAGTTTGGCTCAGCCACAGATTCCCATATTAACTCGGAAGAACTATGACTTAAAAAAATGTTAACACTCTTGCGTTCTTAGAATGTCTGGAACCTTGCGATAAATGGGTATCCAGAGCCAGCTGACCAGGCAGCTGAATTAGCCCTGACAAATGCATAAATAAATCTGCTTATGGAAAATAGAAAAAAGGATGCAAAGGCACTTTGCCTCGTTGGATGAGATGAAAGCATCTTTCCAAAAGTATCAGCAGGAATATTTTATAAGACACATGGGATATTTTAGAGACAACCTATCAATGTACAATGAAGGTGAAGACTGTAAAATTGCAGTCACTTATAAGGGAGTTTTATACTGTAAAATTGCAGTCACTTATAAGGGAGTTTTATAGTCTTAAGATGAAGGAGTCTTAAATTGTAGATCATTTAATGACCCAGGTCGCTATAGGACACCTTTTATTACTAAATTTACCACACACAATTGGATTTTTTTCTTAGTTAACTTAGCCATTTTCGGGGTTTACTAGCGGGCTGCTATTTACATGAAAAGAAACAAGGATAACATTAAGAGACAATAATTCAAAATAAGAACACGATTTCATAGATGTTATCTACAAGAGATGAACAAGTAAATTGCTTATACAAACTGCTTAGACTATGAAAACTATCAGGAAAAAATATAGAAATCTCATAATTAGTGAGACCACCTACCTCACACAGATCGCTAACTTCTTTCTTGCTCAATAAAACCAGTAGGAATCTAATAGTTCAGATATTTCCTCGAATGTATCCTCCTTCCTTCTCACTATTTAGATCAATCCTCACACAATAGTAAACTTTCTTCTATGTATCCTCCTTTCTGTATCCTCTTTCCTTCTTGCTCTCAACTAAAGGCTCACTCAGACCCTGAAACCCTCGAACAATAGTAATTGAGAAGGTTCACTCAGAGAAATAATGCTTCCCTCTCACTCTTAACTGAATGCTCATTCATACCACTCAGAATTGAACAGTTGATTGCTGTTAACTTTTTGCAAAATATTTTTTTGTGTGGAATCGATTTGTGAAATCATTTATGGCTCTTAGTCAGACTCTTTATGGCTACAAGATGTGAACAAACAATGTTAAATCCCACTTAAAGTGTGTATGAATTTTCGTACTAGTGGCTATTAATGTGTTCCCATGCCAAGAGCATTCCGCATGGGGTCCTCTCACCGTTTTCCTTTCTATCTCTTGCCACTTGTAAAGTCTTGGGAACCATTGCCATTTTGTGCGTTCCAATAAATATTCGGGAGGATGTGGTATATCAACCTCGATAATGAGAAGGGCGTAAAAATATTGTCCAAAGTAAATGAAACCTATGGAATTAGTGAGAAGAACCTCCAAAATCCATGTGAATAGATACCTAGTGAGTAGAGCATTAATGTTTTATAGATTTTGCATTAATGTTTGATGGAAAATTTTTATATAAATATTTTTTAAATTAGTAATTTTATAATCATATCATGTTTGATGGAATTTTTTAGATTTTTTTTAAATTAGTAATTTTATGATAAGATTATATTTTAATTATAAATAAAAATTATAATTTTTTTATCCCAAAAGCTGAACTTTGAAACATGAATTTTGATTTTCAAAGAGAGAAGAGTTCCCACATCCAATCTTGGATGCAAAGGTGAAAGGCTTGAAGATATGAAGAAAGTGGGTTGCTAGATAGAGAAGTGGAACTAGTGCCTAGATTCATCAAGATTAGTCCTAGTGAAAGCAATACAATATGATTGGTGATGCATGTAAAGAGACAATCAAACATCAACATTTATCAAATTTAAATAATTATGGGCACACTATTTGGTTGACTGTTATGTCCTTAACCAACCCTAAATAGCCTCAATCTTTGATTATGGGCATGATTACTTGTCATGTTTTTTGTGTAGAGCAGCATTGTGGTTAATTTTGGGCAGTTTTGGGATCCTTCCCATCCTTATAATAGAAATAGTCAAGTTAATTTTCAGATCTAGTCATGTTCATAGCCTTAAATCAGCATGTTTCAAAGAAAAATTGGCATAGTGAGTTTCCCTAAATCAACCCAATATCTTGAATAAACTAGAGCCAAAGACTTTCAGCACATTAACCATGCAATCAGCCTATTGTAATAGCATCTAGAGTATGATAGTATCACTCAACAATGAATAATGTCATATGTTGATAATATTTTTCTCTAGGAAAGGGAAGGTTGAGTAGCCCGATCCTGAAGTTACAAAACTATGCCATATCTTAGGTACTTTGTTCTTCATATGTGTATCATGTGGTCAGTATGGGATAGGAATGGCTAGAGCAGCCTGATCCTGAGGTTACACAACCCTTGCGTGTAGTTCATAAATTAAGCGTTGCTGCATTGTGACTTTTTTGGACATCGCAAAGCTTTGGGGAAATTATGTGACTTTCCATAAACTTCGGTAGCTCTTCTGTGACCAACTCTTAAGCATGCTATTTGAGATGTTAGGTATGCTATCATATACCATGGTAGTTTATGGAAGCATTGATCTATATATACATACATACATATATATATATATATATATATATATATATATGTATACAATGTAGGATAATACATATATTTTGTGGTAAGTGTATGCCAAGTGCATTACTCCTATGTGTTGGTTTTATTATTCATATAATCTAGGGTAGCTCTTAAGATTGATCCCTTTTTCCTTGTTTATTTACCACATGGACTATCGAATCTCTGCATATACCTTTATGTTGCCATCGATGGATCCCTGTGGGGATATCGATCTTATGTTTCATATTGCATTGGAATCATTTTGACCTCGATATGGAAATATATCAACTTTATTCCAATGCTTGAGTTCTGCTTAGTTTATGCCAGTGTTTGTATTTAGTGTGAATACCAACACACATGTATATAAATATAAAGTGAATCAGAGATAAATATGGGTATTTGCATATCTCCATAATTATGATTAAATACCAGAAGAGGGCGATAGTATGAGTTCAAAAATCGAACAAGAGAGTGCGAAACCTGCTTGACCTCATAGCGAACCATTGAAGTGCACCAATAGGGTTTTGGGTTACTCAAGGTCAACACAAATTACAAAGAACATCGAGTTACGAGTTATAAGTTACCAAATTTTCACTATTTACAGGTTTCAAAATTCGAATTGAATTTCATCATTGTCGAATTGGAACTCGAACCATGTGACTTAGATGTCCATAATTACATTATACTACACCCCTCAACACCTATATCCATAGATATATTAAAATATCCCTCTCAGATATATAGCTCAACTGAGTTCCCCAATATGAATGTATGTGATAGAATATTGCAACCCCCCGTGTGCTTGACCATCTCTCTTCAGCTGTGATGGCAACCACAAGGTAATTTTATGAAGTTTGAAGATTACTATTCAAAGCATTCTTTGGAAGAAGGGTGTTAGTGAGGTGACGCAAGAGCTGATGTTAAGGCATTATTAAGATAAAATATTCTTTGATGCATAAACTTAAGGCATTCTTCTAGATATACTCGAAGAGCAATTCTAGCAACCATTGCTAAATTCCCTTAGCAATTTATGAAGGAAGATGGCCACAACACAATGTGTATGCTGATTAGGAGTGAGGACCCTCCAGTTAAATTTGAGGTGCCAAAGGGCATGGGCTAACCCTCAAATCGCAATGATAATGATCTGCCTCCATCTGCTTCCATGATGACTCTGAGTACTTGATATGGCAGGTAGTTTTTATTATTGCCTGAGTTATTGCATGGAAATGGTTACTTTGGCTTACCCTTTGAGGCTGTTAGTTGAAAACTTTATAATATGCAATGTTTAAATGACCAAGGGCAAACATTGTTCAATGGTATTGATTTAGGAAGGATCTAAGTAAAGGGGATAATTTTCTCCAGATTTCATTTCTTGGTAGCAATGTTTAAATGACCAAGGGCAAACATTGTTTGATGGTATTGATTTAGGAAGGATCTAACTAACAAGGGATAATTTTCCCTAGATTTCATTTCATGTTAGCAGACACCTGTCTGCTACCCTTTTCTTTCTTTCTATAACTAGTGCTATATTGTGGATTTAATACACAATAACAAGGGAAGGGAGAGGAGATTTTATAGTTGTAGAAGCAATTCCAAGACACCACAAGATTGTCGTATCCAACCGTTATTATTCCTGCCAGTTGTTATTACTGTTTAAATGACCAAGAGCCAACATTGTTTGATGGTATTGATTTAGGAAGGACCCAAGTAACAGGAGTGTTTTAATTTTCCCCAAATTTCAGCCCGGGGTAGAAGATAGCCTGTCTGCCACCCTTTTCTTTCTTTCTATAACTTGTGCTCTATTGTAGCTTTCATACACAATAAGAAGGGAAGAAAGAGAAGGGAAGAAAGAGAAGGGAAGGAAGAGAAGGAGATTTTACAGTCATAGAAGCAATTCCAAGACACTAGAAGATGCCCATATCCAACTGTTATTAATTTTGTTGGTTGTTATTACTCTAACACATACACACAGCCCACCCAGAGGAGGGACGGGAAGGCCGAGCAAGAAAGCACAATCACCCAATAACCAATCAAAACCATATTTGAAAATGTCAACATTTATTTGCCAGGTCTATAAAAGTGGGTAGCTAATATAGCCCCACCAGGGTTCAAGTCCCACCAAGTGACATGTTTGTGCTTGGTACTAAGTGCAAGACCTGGACAAATTTAGTGGAATAGATACCCCATGCACAACTTCTAATCCAAAGCGACCAAATTGAATGGTGCTAATGGTCCCCAAAATGCTAAATCTAGATGCATTAGCTTCATTGTGATAGGAGGAAGAGGGCGATATTTTTCTTGTTTAATGAATGGGCCATATCCCAATAAAATAACATGTATTCATAAACGTATTTTCACAACCATAACTAAAACTCAAGTTATATGTATAAATGTGGATGTGTAATTAATGACTTCCACCCACCAGGAAAATCATGAACCCTATTCAGCTAGAGAAAATCATTTATAATCTTATACAATTTAGAGTATATTTTTAGCACAACATATATCTAAACTCTACTAATTCACAATCTAATTAAAACCCTAAACTCTGTAACCCACAAATATCTGTAATGAAAATCGTAGAAGAATCCGGTGACAAAAATCAGGTAACAAGAATTTTCATGGATTATATTAATTATGTGTAGTATCAACACAGATTATTCTAATTAGTAAACAAATTTCTAAATTTTAAAATTAACTTTATGTAATAATAATAGCAGGAATTCAATGTCTACGCTAAGAGAGGGTATGAATTATTTACACTGTTTATCAACCACCTAAATTGCCATTTGAAAACGCACAGATATTTGTATGCTCAAGCCTCCTAAATTATACCTTTAATCTAAAAACATCTTGTAACATCCCTAAAATTCGACCCTAGTTGTTATTACTCTTGTAAATATAATTATGAATTATGTAAACGACCCTGGTGAGGAGCTCAAGGCCAAGGCCCCACCAATGGACCTCGAGTTAGTTTTATGTTTATAAGTCTTAGTTTAATCCTAGAAGGTTAAAGGATGGTATTGCGACTAAGCAAAAAGTAACAAAAGACTTTAAAGAAAGGAGAGAAGTCAATGGCTAGAAGCCATATGAGTTAAGTTATAGGGCCTTCATAAAACTAAATGCTGCTTTAGTAGAGGGAGCTAAACTACCTATGAACATACTAAGAAACTTCTATTACTACCTTAAACCTTTATTAAAAGGATATATATATCTATATATATATATATATATATACACACCTTCCTAAGAGAGAAGGAGGCAGAGTTATTGATTAAATGACTTTTATTAAAGTCTAAAACTATATCTAAAAGATAAGGAGAAATTATTTAAACTATACATACACCCTCCAAAGAGGAGAATTATATATATATATATATATAGCAATACATAAAGGCTACTTATGAAAATATATAATGAATATGTTATATATTTATAGAGATATGAAAAATTAACAAATAGTGGTAATAACCATTTAGATATATATATATATGTCCTACATATATAATTAACATTTATAAATAATAGTGGTAAATATTAATAGTTATAAACATAATGAAAATATCCTTGTTCAAATTATAAGAGATTATGAAGGATAAATGGTGGTATAAACTATTTCCACCTTACCTTATATATAGATGGTCTCAAAAGAGAATATGATTCTTTATATTATAGATACATATAGAAATTGCGCATAATTATATAAGCGGCTTGTTTTTAGGATGATATATTCACCTAATTAAAATTATGTTCTTGGTTATATTATGAAACATTTGTTTATAATTTACCCAATTATAGAAAGGAATATGGTCTCTTTAAAAATTTAAGTTTGAACTAACGGAATATATTTATATAAAGAAATTATATAAATATATATATGTTATGGATACATAAAACATTTATATGTAAAACAAGTATATATGAGTTTAAATACCTATAAATTTATATATATATAGTACGTGAAGTATGGTATAAAAATCTAATAAGTGCAAACACATTTTTATTATGAAGACATGAGAGAGTATGCGTAAGGGTGATGCATTTTAAGTTTTTAGCAAAACTTACACTTTAGGAGGAAACTAAAGAGTATGTAACTTAACAAAAAGTTAGGACGGTAACACCATGAAGTTTTACTTCGCTGGCTCAATCGGAAGGAAGATGAAATCGTCATTTTTAAGCAAGCAGTTGTAAACTAATGGTGGAGAATCTAGATAGCTAGAGTTTAGGAGAACGGTCTCCTTAGTGGAGAATCGAAACTCCAGTTGGAGTCGTTTTGGTATTGAAGATGATCCATTTGGCACTAAAAGGTTGACACGTGTTGAATTGAGGAATGGCAGACTTCCCACCGTGAAGAAGGCGGAAGTCTTTGAATAGTATTGCAAACGTTAAGAATATGAGAGTGGGGAAACTCGGTGAGAGTTTGGGGGAGAGCTGCCTCCTTGATGGGGAAATGCCTTTAGTACATGCCACGTTTAAGACAGCCCGTAATTGAAGATCTTGTCTACCATTAGTTTGTTGTTATTGTTATAATCTTGAACGTGATGGAGAAATGTGGTACGTCTTCTTAAAAGAAAGAGAATGAACCTTCGTGACGAATGGCAGTTTGTGGAAATTGTACTCCCTTGGTAAGCGACACATGTTTTGGGAGGTAGGTCGCAGATGGAGGAAGGGAACGTGGGAAAATTGATGCTAGGTTGTTCTTAATGAGTAGAGCGTGGGAAGAGCATATCTCGACGCATGGAGGGCTCTCAGGGAATGCGTGAAAACAATATTTAAACCTCTACAAAAGCTTAGTTTGGGGACAAATACCTTGCAGGCATGGAAACTCTTATGCGCTAAAGATAAGAATGGGAAAAGGAGAGGGCGACCTCGTCGAAGAAGACTCAATGTGCAATTTCGTTCATGATGATGTATTGGGATTGGAAGATCGAAAATTTTCAAATCAACCCCTGAAAGCCTGAAGAAAGGTACCTCGCTAACCTCCGTTGTTTGACGGGACTTTAATTATCTGTTGTGATGAAATCTACGATCTCACCCTGTAGACGGCAGTATATTTACTTTTTATGATGACTATGTGATTTTTGTTTTTATTCAACCCTATATATGGTATTTCCCATCTTGATGATTCCAATACTTTTATCATCGGCCGTCATCCAGGAGATCGATACCCTTATCTATGTTTGATGCAAATATTTTTTAGACGTCCAATCGACAAAATTTGTTTATGTAATCCATTTCATACCATCTGCATTGATTGCGACCAGCTAGACCGAGATACACCTGCGTTTTATTTTCATACCCCTGCATTGCCGTGTTGGTTGATAACGTCCAGTTGAATAGAGTGTGGTTATGTTTTTTTTATACCTCTGCATTTACAGCGAGACGCCTGACTTTTAAATTACTGTCTATAGGTTCCAGTATAGGCTATCACTGCATTAATACCTATTATATTTCTACATTCATATAGCCACATCGATAGAGATAGTGCAATTTAAGAGTTGTTATAGTTTATAGAAGTTGTGTTCTTTTATAATATCGATAAAGATAGTATTTCTCTTATCGCCGATCTAATTCTGCCACTATTATAATTAAAAAACGTACAAGTAGTATTACATCTCTTTCAAAGATTGAAATGAGCTGGTATCTCAAAAAGCCTTGTTGTTATGTCGGGAGTTCGATTCTTTTACTAACTGTTGAAAGCCTTCGCTTTTTGCTTATTGTGTACATAATGCAATTAACTTATTTAATGTTATACATTTCTATTAGCAATTTTAATATTTATAAGATGGTTGTTAAGTCTTTACAATAAAACCAATAACTTTATTAGATGCAATAAAGTTATTAAAGTTATTTAAGTTAAAAAGACATTGTAGGATGACTAGTCTATTATCCTTGCAACTTTAGATGTCATAGCCTAAAGTAAAGGCTTGTTATTAATGGATATGTATTCTTAATATACATCTCAAGAAAGGAGAATTGTCTCTTAGTTTAAAATATCAAAATTTTTATAGGATTTCTCTTAGTAGAAACCTTGGATCGATATATATATATATATTCTTTTGACCACGAAGAGAGGAAAAACCCTAGTAGAACGAAGGAAACTTCAAGCTAATATTTTGATTTTGTAAATAACCATTTGAAGGTTGTTAGGTATTTGCAGAATAGGAATGGATCATATGATTGCAGTAAGATAGCAACAATCATGTTGCAAGAATGTAATCCCTTCGGGAATTGTTAAATAATACACACAAAGCTTTGTGGACTAGCCCGTGTACGGGTGAACCACGTTACCTTGGTCTCTTGTCTATGTCTTCGATCTCTTGTGTGTGTTTATACTTGTGATGGGATTAGTTTATTTATATGCACACTTTGTAGATCATTTGTTCATATGGCTTATTCCCTTGGTTGTGTATGTACATTCTGATGATTTTCATATGTGTTAATTTAATAATTAATGTTTATAATATGTTGGTCGAATGCATTGTGGCAAAGGATATATGATGTTAAATGATGTTAAGGGATATTTCAGGTATTCAATAAGAACCATGAAGATGTAAGTATCATGTTCATTCAAGTTTGTAATTCTTCAGTTAGAATGGTAATAATTTAAATATGTACTAGTATGTTAGCAATGTTTGGAAGGCCTCTATGGTTGAAGTTATATCTTGTAAACATAGTATACAATCGTGTTCCTACATACAAAGGTTTCATACGAAAATCAATAAAGTGCATAAAAAAATTCACTTAAGATTAAAAGGGTTCATTCCACATGTTGTAAGTAGGTATTAACACCTTTGCATAAATATTCAAGGATAATGTTTATGCATGTCGCATTTATTAAATAGAATTTAGATACTAATTACATATTTTTATTTCCGCAAAGCATTTTTAATAGCAATTAGACCCTTTTGGTAGAGAAATAAGACCACTTAGAAAAATTTTAAATTTTTACAAATTTGGGTTCGTGACAGATCTATACTATGATACTTTACACAATTATTTAAAAAAAAATATTTTGTTTATTCAAATATAAATGTAATTTATTGAGATAAGCATGTAACATAAACTTATTGAAGAATTATTCTTCCATAGATGATAGCTCTCACAGAAAAATGATTTTGACAAAAATGATAAAAAAACAAAAATTACTTTGTTCATCTTTTGAGAGTCACTGTAGTCTCCCACAACTGAGCTTGTTTCAATCCTCAACAATGATGTTAGCTCCATCTGCAATTGCACCTGCACCGTTCTTCACTATGAACCGTTGTCTCACCTCAGTAATTGGTTATCACGCATCATTTTAAAAGAATCCTACATCTATCAATCAAAGGCCTAATTTTCTAGTCCGTGTAGTTTGATTGTGAAATAATCTCCATTTTTATCTTCTTCATGATCTTCATGATTTCTTATCTTAGGCATTCTAATCTTATAATAGAAAAATTGAGTCACAATCTGCACACAATTATGTTAAGGATCCCTTACCTAATATTCACAAATATAAATAATCAATTCTAACATATGATAGCCCTTGCATAGTTATTATACTAAATGCAAATTATATTGTAAAAGGATACAAGGCAATGTAAAAGCACACAGGCTGCAGCATCCACAAGCCATGGCATATTTGGCTTTAGTTTTCGCCATTCCAAAGTCCTTACAACAATGCTGCATTGAAACATAACAAGCAGATTACAGATACATTTTAACTACTTATTCTTCATATTAGTTTGAATACTCTGAGCAATGAAACAATTCAGTTTAAAAAACAAGAGAGATGATAGAATTTTCAATGTTGCATTGCATACATCAACAAGCAAATTACAGAGATAAATTTTAACTATTTTTCCTTCAGAATTGTTTGAAAACTCTGAGCATTGTTTAAATACTCCGAGCAATGAAACCATTCATTTATCTGAGCAATGAAACAATTCATTTAAAAAAAAAGGAGATAATAGAATTACCTTAACACATATGCTGCATTACCAATTATCGCAAATATGAACATCAATGGATTTAGACCCTGAGAACATATTCAGCATAAATTATAAATATACGTCAACCTGTATATACCATGTGAAACTATTCAGATCTATAGGAGAAAAATACCTCAATAGTTCCTCGTTTTACCTATTAATACCATAGTTAGTTTATAAAATTCCATGCACAAATTCAAAACTTCACTTAAGTTTTATTGGTACAAAAGTTTTAATCTGACTTCTACAATATATTCATCAGATCCTCTTAAGTATTTGAAAGCGGATTTTGAAATCTTACATTTAGACAGATTTATGGAAGTTGTCCACCCATATAGATAGCAACCATAAGCCACCCTAAGCATGTTCCTACTAGACTCGTCGACTGTTGTTGTTTCATTAAGGCCCTGGCTGTAATTGTACTCACTCCCTGAAACTGCACACCATCAATGAATAATTTATGTTGGGTTTTTAATCATTTTTAAGCCTAAGAATCCAACATTCCAATTAATTATTGCATCTAAAGATGCATTCTAAAATGTAGCATATGGAAGAACCCTCTCTCTGTTAAATATAAAATAAAATTATCAATTTATAAATTTAACAACCCTAGGGTTAAAAACCTTCATATTTACACCTTCCTTCATTTTTTTTTTTATGTCAAAAGGATTTGAATCTCATATCTGAATACTTCAAAATTTAAACTTAAAATAGATCTAAACATAATATAAATTCTATAGCGCTAACAAAAATCCTACATATACCTGCAAGATTCTCCTCCCTATTAGTATAAATTCTTCATATTAGTTTGAATACTCTGAGCAATGAAACAATTCAGTTTAAAAAACAAGAGAGATGATAGAATTTTCAATGTTGCATTGCATACATCAACAAGCAAATTACAGAGATAAATTTTAACTATTTTTCCTTCAGAATTGTTTGAAAACTCTGAGCATTGTTTAAATACTCCGAGCAATGAAACCATTCATTTATCTGAGCAATGAAACAATTCATTTAAAAAAAAAGGAGATAATAGAATTACCTTAACACATATGTTGCATTACCAATTATCGCAAATATGAACATCAATGGATTTAGACCCTGAGAACATATTCAGCATAAATTATAAATATACGTCAACCTGTATATACCATGTGAAACTATTCAGATCTATAGGAGAAAAATACCTCAATAGTTCCTCGTTTTACCTATTACATCAAATTTTCATGGATACCAGAGTTAGTTTATAAAATTCCATGCACAAATTCAAAACTTCACTTAAGTTTTATTGGTACAAAAGTTTTAATCTGACTTCTACAATATATTCATCAGATCCTCTTAAGTATTTGAAAGCGGATTTTGAAATCTTACATTTAGACATATTTATGGAAGTCGTCCACCCATATAGATAGCAACCATAAGCCACCCTAAGCATGTTCCTACTAGACTCGTCGACTGTTGTTGTTTCATTAAGTCCCTGGCTGTAATTGTACTCACTCCCTGAAACTGCACACCATCAATGAATAATTTATGTTGGGTTTTTAATCATTTTTAAGCCTAAGAATCCAACATTCCAATTAATTATTGCATCTAAAGATGCATTCTAAAATGTAGCATATGGGAGAACCCTCTCTCTGTTAAATATAAAATAAAATTATCAATTTATAAATTTAACAACCCTAGGGTTAAAAACCTTCATATTTACACCTTCCTTCATTTTTTTTTTATGTCAAAAGGATTTGAATCTCATATCTGAATACTTCAAAATTTAAACTTAAAATAGATCTAAACATAATATAAATTCTATAGCGCTAACAAAAATCCTACATATACCTGCAAGATTCTCCTCCCTATTAGTATAAATTCTTCATATTAGTTTGAATACTCTGAGCAATGAAACAATTCAGTTTAAAAAACAAGAGAGATGATAGAATTTTCAATGTTGCATTGCATACATCAACAAGCAAATTACAGAGATAAATTTTAACTATTTTTCCTTCAGAATTGTTTGAAAACTCTGAGCATTGTTTAAATACTCCGAGCAATGAAACCATTCATTTATCTGAGCAATGAAACAATTCATTTAAAAAAAAAGGAGATAATAGAATTACCTTAACACATATGCTGCATTACCAATTATCGCAAATATGAACATCAATGGATTTAGACCCTGAGAACATATTCAGCATAAATTATAAATATACGTCAACCTGTATATACCATGTGAAACTATTCAGATCTATAGGAGAAAAATACCTCAATAGTTCCTCGTTTTACCTATTACATCAAATTTTCATGGATACCATAGTTAGTTTATAAAATTCCATGCACAAATTCAAAACTTCACTTAAGTTTTATTGGTACAAAAGTT
Source organism: Larix kaempferi (assembly GCA_027924585.1). Taxonomy (NCBI): domain Eukaryota; kingdom Viridiplantae; phylum Streptophyta; class Pinopsida; order Pinales; family Pinaceae; genus Larix; species Larix kaempferi. The sequence goes on along the minus strand of BSBM01000091.1, from coordinate 35,855,667 downwards.
TTAATCTGACTTCTACAATATATTCATCAGATCCTCTTAAGTATTTGAAAGCGGATTTTGAAATCTTACATTTAGACAGATTTATGGAAGTCGTCCACCCATATAGATAGCAACCATAAGCCACCCTAAGCATGTTCCTACTAGACTCGTCGACTGTTGTTGTTTCATTAAGTCCCTGGCTGTAATTGTACTCACTCCCTGAAACTGCACACCATCAATGAATAATTTATGTTGGGTTTTTAATCATTTTTAAGCCTAAGAATCCAACATTCCAATTAATTATTGCATCTAAAGATGCATTCTAAAATGTAGCATATGGGAGAACCCTCTCTCTGTTAAATATAAAATAAAATTATCAATTTATAAATTTAACAACCCTAGGGTTAAAAACCTTCATATTTACACCTTCCTTCATTTTTTTTTTTATGTCAAAAGGATTTGAATCTCATATCTGAATACTTCAAAATTTAAACTTAAAATAGATCTAAACATAATATAAATTCTATAGCGCTAACAAAAATCCTACATATACCTGCAAGATTCTCCTCCCTATTAGTATAAATGATGCCCTTTCCACCTTAGTAGAATCAAAGGTCGTCATAGGGTTGTTGTGAACATTAAGTAGACGGAAGAAATTCAGTCCACCAACAAAGAATAATGTTGCAGCAACCTGGAGACAATAACAGATAGTAAAATTTTAAATCTTTGGAACAAGTACTCCCCTGACAGTAGAAATGAGGTATTGAATAATCTGAAATATTAGATGAAAACCTACACTGCGTAGTGTGGCTTTGGAATTAGGACTTTTAGAAACAAGATTTGTCAGCAATTCTTTGTCTTTTATATGAAAACCTACACTGCGTAGCGTGGCTTTGGAATTATGACTTGTAGAAACAAAGTCGGTCAGCAATTCTTTGTCTTTTACAGGTGTCAGGTTTGATGTAAAGTTGGGAGCACTTCGACCTAACTCACGGGACGGTGAAGACAGATATGAACCGAGCGGAGGGGTATGGTTGCTTGCTAGAGATCTTGCAGACCTGACAGATAAAAAATTTAATTAAGTCTATTAACATCATATGATTTGATCCATGCGGAAAAACCAAGAAAACAAGGATTTTCAAGACATAAAACCTATACTATATCTTGTAATAATGAAGACCAATAGAGAGGGATGCAACAATGGAATTTACATGTAATACAGATTCTTTTTGGAAGGAATAGGTGATCTAGATGTAGGATTTCCAGTAGAGAATCTCTCCAGATTTGTATCTCTAGCTAGCTCGGCAGAATCAGCTATGCTCTCAAATTCATTCACAGGCTTTGTCTTTGTCTTTTTATGTTTCCTGGACTGATCATTGTTTGCATGCTCTTAATGTTGTTTCTGGTACATAAACACAGCGCTATCCATTGATATAACCACTTACTTTTCTTCAAAGAAAGCCTAAATTTGATAGATATCTAAAAATAGATTTGGAATCACAAGCATATTAAAATCATATTATAGAACATACGTGCATGGGCAATGCCTTAGCTTTCCTGCCTTTCCACCACTTGGAGATATAGTCATAATGTGCAGCTTGCGAGCCTAGGATCACAGTAGTAATGGTATAAATATGTACAGATATAACAAAAGGTTGATTAAATATCGATGCATAAATGACAATAGAAATGGGCATAGAAAAACTTACAAAATCATAAAAATTTCTTACCACTGCCGTATAGAGTTGTGTAGGGAGCTGCATAGAAAAATCAACGAAACTGTTAGAAACGTAAACGAAAAGAGATCCAAGTATTTTTCATATTAAATGTATAGTTTTCCGACCGACTTTAACAAAATATAAACATAAGGTCAAAGTAATTGAAAAATACAGGATTGAATGCATTTCTCAGACACATAGAAATGAAATCTTCAAACTTGGTATCTATATTCTAACCAATAAAAAATTCCATTTTTCCAAATATTTCATGCATATGAATCTATCTATATATGTGACTGGGTCAACTGCATAATATACGGCAACATAAACAACGTAATCAACAGCTTAAGCAGTGAACCAACTGTTGAACCAACAACTGCATAATCTACAGAAGAAACTAGTACTGGATCATGATCACGACAATAAGACTCTGGATTTGTATCTGCTGCTAGCTATGGTACAGTAAGGTATGTTGCGGGTGCTTTTTAAACAGATCGAACTAGGTAAACTAAGGTAGCTTTACTTTTTTCTACTTGTGCTGCTTCAATGAATGGACCTGGTTCTACTGCTTCTACTGCTAGGAATATAGTATCAGATTTTAATTTATTGATCATACCCGAATCGGAAAAGGAAACAAGTTCGATTACAACATATTTCAAATAACCTCCTCATTCTTGGACCGAAGGCGCTCTCTTGAGGTATGAGGGGGAGGGTTTATGTTAATAAAAATGATACTTTGGGGTGGTTGAGCTAGATCCTTCCCCCTATTGGATCATCAAATTGGATTTTCCTAGGTATAAAACATACCCTTTCGGAGCGTTTATCTAGTATAACCGGGATTTCGACAAGCATTGATGCCAATCAGCCGTAGTACTTGCCTTCTGGACCCAACAACCAGAGCTCACATTGTGAGGTTAGGCAGGAAACCAGACATATTACACATTGTTGCAATGTGGGCCTGGACACTGATTGAGTACTTTTTACCGCTGACGGTGCACATACATAGTAGTTTGAGGTGAGGTAAGAGGCAGTTCAACAATTAGGAAGGATTCTTTGTTTTCTTAGGCTCTGGTTTGTCCTCAGGCTATGACACTATAAGAGGAAGGGATACCACGCGGGCGGTGCCTCTTAAACTGCTTTAATGGGTGGTGTTTATGATTATGGTTTAATGTCATTTACAAGGACTGGGTAAACTTATATAGGCACTGAGTCAACTAATAGAAAAGCACTAGTAGCGAAGGCGCCTCATTGAGCATCCTTTCCGATTCTATAAGCATACCCAGGTTTTTTTTTTATCCTATCAAAGCAGATCGAAATGGAGTTGGACTCGTTCCATAATAATAATATATTTGAAAGTGCATTATATCCCTTATAGTGTCTGTCTCAGTCCTCCCTTTGGTCGCAATTTATACACCTTGCCTGCGATGCGACAAGCAATAAATATATTTGAATCAAGCGGCTTTGCACTCCGATATGAAATGTCATTCCAGGCGGGCATCATTGTAAGACGGGAAAAACACTTAACTATAAAAGTTTTTAGAGTGGGTTGAGTCAATCCTTTATTGAACATGTTTAAAAATTGGTTAGAAACTATAAAATGCATTGGGAGTCTTTTTTAACAGACAAGGAGGATAATAGTTGTAATTCTACCAAAACAAGTAGTTTAATCATTTATAATGGTGTACCCAATTTTGATCCACTGATGTAGGGAAAGTTAATGGATCATTATAAAATTACTTCTAAGTTAACAACTCCATACTACCCTCAAAGATATGGTTAACAACTCCATACTACCCTCAAAGAAATGGTTAAGCTAAAGCAATGAACAAGACTTTGATCGCTATCTTTAAGTTATAGTTGCTTCTGGTAGGGATTGGTATACTCAGTTGGACCATACTTTTCAAGGCTTACCACACCGAAATGGATAAATATCCCCCATTAAACGATAATCTTATCACTTCTAAACTTCAAAGAGACCCCAAAAGTGGTATCGAGTTGGAAATGGTGGAAGGCCAACTGGAATCATGAATAGGTTCGCTCTTTTCCGATCTGAATAATTTGAAAGAGAAAGTTAAGCATGCCATAAGTTGCTGAGCTGATGTATATTTATGTATAATATAGATTTATATAAATATAAATAATCCATTGCACTTGGCTTGTTGGCTTGGCTTGAATGGACTTGGCTTACCCCAATGGCTTTTATATCTTTTTACCGTGCTTAAATCTCTTTATAGCACATATGACTTTCTTATGACTCTCTTTTTACCGTACTTAAATCTCTTTATAGCACATATGACTTCCTTATGACTCGTATTACTAGCCTACGCTACCAGCTGGCCAAATGTTTAACAGCTATTCCCCAATTGATTAGATTGATTGAGTGGAAGCACTCGTTTCAGCAAGTACCACCAATGACAATAGTAGAAGCAAAGATGGTAGCAGAGTAAAAGGCAGTTAATCCTGTTTGTTCCAGGGTAATATCCATATCCAACTGCTTACTCATCGGGATCCTCAGCAGATGGAGTTCTAAGGATGTGGTCGATTCCAAAATTTAAAATGAATCTAATGTAAACTTCCATTATATTTATGAGAGATCATTCTTAAGAGAAAAATAAGAAAAATACCTAATTAAAAATAAATTAGTTAAAATTAGTTAAAGTCCACTCATTATGTATTAATTTCTTTTATACTTTCATATATAGTAATATAATATTTTGTATAAATATATTTTATAGATTTTATATTTTATATTTTTAAATAATAATGATTTTTAATACATATATTTGATTAAAAATATTTTATATAAAAAATCTACTTCTCTATTTTATTAGTATTGCACTTTTCTTATATAATTTTTTAATATCAATTCATATTAACATCCATATTAGTACTAGAATTATATTACTATGCTTTCATATTAATAATCAAAGATTCATTGAAAATAAGTAATAAACTACTTAATATCCAGGGAAGGTAAGTATTTAATTTGTGTAAACATATAACAACAAATTCAATAATGTTAAATTGCACCTATACAATAGTACTTATAATCCTCGTTATAAACACGAAACCTTGAAAGATTCTTTTAATAAATCCATGTGAGTAGTAAAGTCAAAATTGCGAAGCTCCTTGTCACTAGAGTAGTTGTAATTTTTTCTTAAATCCCATATTCTCTCATGTTTGATTTCCAAACCTCTAAAACTAAACGACGAAGAATCCTCAAAAAATTCACAACGATTTTTATAATTACAATAACTATACAAGTGTAGAAATCGAAACGTAATAAGTAGATAGGGAGATATCAAGTTCCCACTCGCCTGCAAACCCGTGCTTCTGTGTAGACCCTCTTAGGTTTACAGAAGTAGCCTTTATCAGGAGCACAATGTGCAAATTCATATAAGTTGCTCCTCGAGCAGATTCATATCCAATCACAAAGTCCGCAGCATGGGTGTAGATAAAATCTATACTTAGACCTTCTAGCTAGTTCCTTCTAGTTTGAAAGCTAGTTAGAAGTAAAGGTAGCATCCTAGCTTGTTACAGCATATGTCCATACTTAATGATATTTTTCATAAGTACTTAGCGATGCAAAGTCAAAGATAAAGGAAAATCTAGATACGGAAACAAAAGTAGAGATAAAGGCGGGGAAAAAAGCGGCGCCTGCTTATGGCTGAATAACAGAGCTAGCCCCCATTTAAGTTCCAGTGCCTATTAAAGATCCTCCAGATCAAAAGCGAACAACACAAGGGTAGCTGGATCAGCCAACAAGTTGGAAAAGGCACGAGTTTACATTCCTAGTTTTAATGGGTTTATATGCTTAGGGCTACTTATTAGTCGTTATATACGTAATCAAACTTGAACTTAAAATGCAGCATCTGGGCGAGTTTTCCATAAGAACGAGCGAAGCAGTAAACAAACTCTCGATATGAATATATAACATACATGATTTTCTAAGGTAACTTGACTGCCAACAAAAAAGAAATACCAGCGGACTTAATGAGGGAAAATTTAAAAGCCCATTAAAAGCTCAAAACAGTGTTCTGTTATTCAAGATTTAAATAGATTTCATGCATTGAGGTTTGGATTCAAGAACTACTTACGGTTGTTGGCTCCAACAAACATCCAATAAGATTGAACAAATCTCTACCACATTTAACAGTATCCTCTCAGATCATGAAAAGCAAACATGAACTCAATAAGAACAAATTCAGAATGCAAATTCAGAAACTCTAAAATGCAAAACAGACAAATAAAACCAGCCAGCATTCTTAAAACCAAAAAGTACTAAGAAACTTTCAAAGGGAAAAAACAACTCACCCTACAATCCATGTCATAAGAAATGCAAGTGAGTTTCCTTCCATCATTCCAGATTTGAAAGTGGTAATAATCTGAGGTATTTCAGCAACAGGCCAGCTGAAAACGGTAACTAACCCAAAACCAAGAGAAACATAGTCCTTGATGCCACATAGGAAGTCCTTCAGATACCTCTCGACCCACCACACACACTGCCTTCCAGAAGGGAAAACCGCCATTATCAATACTAATGAATCGACAGTTACCCAAAAACCTCTGCCAAAACCTGAGAGCCTCCTATATATATATATATGAAAAACTAATAGGTATATATCCTCACTGGTGTCAAATACTCGAGTAAAGCCGAGTGTTTAATCCAATCCTTCATTATTCGAAGCCGCCTTCGTAGGCCACCACTACCAGTACAAAAGCCCCCACTACCAGTGAAGAGCATGAAGTCTTTAAATATGGAAAAAATCCTATCATGAGAATATGCAAGACAATTAAGATCTTTTTGGATATGACAAATGTCAAACTTTTGACTAAAGTATATTTTAAAAATTAAGTAGTTAGGTGGAACAACTAATGGTTAAATTCCTTTTATATATATATAGTGTACGTAGTGGGGAATTTCCTTCGTAACCAACAAGAGGCCACCAAGATTTTTTAGAGACATCATTCCTAAATTTATGCAGTTATGCAACTATGTTTGACGTGAGCATTTATTGGGAAGATAGCTTATGGGGCTCGTCTTTCACAATCCAGCTCCCATGTTTACAATGGATGCTGCTTGATTTGTGTTCCTCTTACCTATACAAGGAAAGCTACCGTTTTCTGGTGTAGTCCAAGCAAAGTTTTCTTCTAATAGTTTGAGGGTGGACAGTAAGTTTTTGGGTAACTAACTTCATAGTCCTCTGCTACATGGCCAAATAAACTTGTCCATCTGACTAGTGCAGGTAAGGTGTAGTGAATCCATATTGGGTTTGACATTTTCCGAAGAAATGGCCATGAATCCATGCTTGGCCAGCGGTGCAATAACTGCAACCCTGAATAAAAAGGGAGTAAAACTCGAGATTTCAGGGAATTCATTCCACCGAGGGTTTCTGTCCCAAATTTTCATCATAACCACGATTGTTTCAACTATATAAAAATATGGGTTTTTTTGGTTATATTTTTAGCAATATAGGTTTTCTGTGTTATTTTTTTGCACCATGAAGGTATGGTGACGAACCGATAGATTTTAGTTTTCAGTTTTTTAATGAAATTTCTATAACTTATTGGGTTCCATGAATTCATTTAGTGATCCCTATGTCTGTGTCTCATCTTATCGTGCCGCACCGAGGGACTCATCTTATGGTGTCGCAGCGAGGGACTCAATGAATAACAATAATAAAATGTAGGCCTCCTCCTCTGTCCAGATCACTCGAGACGTCAATGGAGGTGACGACTTCTTTTTGTTATTGTTATTGGAGTCTTTTTGTTATTGTTAGTCAATCACATCAGATAACAAAAAAAAGAAATAAACATTAAGAGTTTCGATATTTGATATGTGTATTATGTAACACACGGGATTTATGGTAATCAGCATAGATTTATTTTAAACTCGTATCTATCAACATATTTTGCAATACTTGGTAGTATGGACTTCACAAATAAGTCCCTTAATATTTTTTCTAAAATATTAGCTCTGATCATGATCATGATCTGATATGTGGGTAAAAGTGTTCTATATTAGGGAAGTTTTCTAAACTACCATTTTAATAGATGTACATAAATTATGAGTAAAAGTGTTCTATATTAGGGAAGTTTTCTAAACTACCATTTTAATAGATGTACATAAATTATGAGATGCATGAGGCAACATAATGTACCACTTTTACTACAATCCCTATTAGGGTTCCCTGAAAAAGTTAATTATGAAGCACTATGTTATTTTTAAATATAATGAAAAAAAGGTTATTTTTTTAAGGGGAAATAGAGAAGACTACTCCGTCATTCTGCCTCCATCCCCTCGACATCAGCGGGACATCATATTGTGTATCCAAGTCAAATAGCACTTGCTACACATTCACTTCCAATTGAATGTAAGAGAGTAATGATAAGGTTTAAGGCCTCCCTTCCTCTGCAAAAGTACGTACATTAAATGCAAGCAGAGCATTCCTGCTAACCAAATATTTACATTGGTTTAGTTGCGGGGAGTTTTTGTGAAGAATTTACAAACGTCAAAGTCTGAGTAGTAGAGTATCGCTGAGTAAAAAGAGATCAAGCATAATATCGGAGAAACCATACGGGAGTATGACCAACGATTACGGGATTTGATGAGCTGATTAAGTTACACAATAAAGGAGGTTCAACATAAGGAGTCATTTATTGGTGCCCTGTTACCTCACCTGTGGTGGCAAATTTAACCGGTACATGGTGTGGACCTTGTCGATACATGGTCAAACTAGCAATAAAGAGGGTATGCCAAGTAAAGTGAAACTAGCATATCTCCCAAAAGTAAATAATTTTACTTGTTTTAAAATGAGAAGGGTATTTACAAAACTCATCCAAAATCTCCCAACGGATGCATTACTTTTAAAATGAAAATCTCCCAACGGATGCATTAGTTTTTAAATGAAAAGGGTATTTACAAAACTCATCCAAAATATTTATGAAAAATCTCCCAAGATGCATAACACAATGATCTTCATATATTATAATTATTGAGGATTACCCATATTGAAGAGGCATAACGTTTTTATAAATATTAAAGAAGTAATTTTATCTCAAAAGATGAGAAGGCAATAGCATCGCTTATTTATGTTTTGATAATACTATCACATAACCACCATAAAGGTAGTGTCATTCCAAATCTCGGCGTATAAAACATTATCATTCAAAAGTCGTTTCAATTTCTTATCCCAAGTGTATAACACAATAACTCACCAAAGAAGTTTTGAATAATAGTAAATTTAAATTGCTTAGCTAGAGAGCTTAACTGCTTTAAAAAAATATAAAAAATATAAAAATATTGGTTCCTATTTCATGAATTCAAACTGACCATAGAATCGAAGCTTGGTAAAATTTAAGACGCTGCCTATAATATATTCATGGTAGAATCGAAGCTTGGTAAAATTTAAGACGCGGCCTATAATATATTCATGGTCGTTCATATTTTATAGCTTAATTAATTACTAAGCATATCATCTAAGCTTGATAAAGTTTAAGAGGTTGCCTATAATATATTCATGGTCATTCATATTTTATAGCTTAATTAATTACTTCAAGAGCAGTCGCGCTCATTGCTTAGTTATTTTATTCACGAGGCCCCATCTTAAAAAGGAAACAATTGCTTAGTTATTTTATTCATGAGGGCCTATCTAAGAAAACATGGGTTGTCTTATCCGTTTTTAACTTAGATAATTTTATTATTAATAATATAATTAAGTAAATTGGTAATATAAATTCTCTTTTAAGAAATTGATATTATTTTTTATTTACATTTTCCCTTAAAATTAAATAATTTATAATTTTCATTAGTGTATTAAATTATATTAATATCTCATCCCATTAAAAGGAAAATTCTATTAGTGCATTTGGTCCCCTTATTAAGGGGAAAATAAATCTCCATAGGTTGTGTATTATTTCTTTTATTGTACATTTACTTACATGTATAATAATTTCATTTAGGCTTTTAGATGATTCAAATGAATTATTTATCTCTAGGAAGAAATAAATGATATTTTAGGTTTAATATTATATCTGTTTATAAGTTCTTAGCCCTCCTTTCCAAATTATTATTTAACATATTTAAAATTATTTCAATATTCCAATTTTTTATTTAACAGGGACTTAAACCCCAAGACAAAATTAGCTTCTCCACCACTTGTGCAAACTTCTCTCTTTTATGCGAACTTGTAGCTTCTCCTCCATTTGTGCAAACTTCTTTCTCTCTTATGCGAACTTGTGAGAGTGAGTTGAGTGTATACAAATGAGCAACTCATCCTCTATTTATATTCTTCTTTTGACTTGACTTTTTAACTTATTAATTCTCCTTATTCTTATAGTCTGAATATCCTTCACAGACTGAATTGACGAATATTATTTATAGTCTAAATATCCTTCACGGACTGAATTGACGAATATTATTTAGATCAATATTAACTCTAGCAGTTAATTGAATTATGGAATAATACTATTTTTATGTATATATTAAAGGTAGACCCGACCTTAAGATTATATTCTTCGCAATTGGAATATTGTTGTTGACACAACACTCAATATTTAAAGTTTATATGCACCAATTGAAAATCACCAACTTCACAGAGTTGTGCAGCTTCATGCTTATCTTTCCATTTTACTTTACTTTATGCAACTTTTTACATTGAAAAGGTTTAAGCTAATATTAAAAAACTAAAGCATCATTAAACCATTGTAAGGTGTAGAAGCAATCAACATTGTGATCTAAATTTTTGCAACCAAGATTCAACAAAAAACCAACTTGAAATGCTTGTTAAACATGAATTACAACCTAAGATCATAAAATCAATGTCGCAAAAAAATTCCATATATTTCAATGCAGAAACATCCAAACTTACTCGATAACAACAACCAACTAACCAAATAGCCAACATCCAAACCTTAACAACAACCAAATCACCAACGTCAAAACCTATGAGTCTCAACTTGTCCAACTAATCGAGTACCAAGTCATGCAATTTGGCAAGGACATTCAAACCTATGAGTATCAACTTGCTCAACTAATCCAGCACCAAGTCTCAACTTGTCCAACTAATCCAGTACCAAGTCATGCAATTTGGCAGGGACATCGCCATCCCATGGCACTTGTTTACACCATATCATGCAATTTGGCGAGGACATCGCCATCCCATGACACTTGTTTACACCATATCATGCAATTATATTAAATAATTACCAAAAAAAAGTGCGATGACCAAGGATCTACTCAAAATGTGTGAAGAGCCCACTTATCCAAGTCATTATGAGACCTTTAATTTTAAAAAGAATTCAAACATAAATTTAAGCCATTAATAAAATTTGAGGACTAAGTTTTTATGTTTGTAAGTATGAAAGTCCAATCTGGAGAATTTTCAATAAATTTGGAAACCTTGAAAAGTCACAAGAATCTCAAATCAAGGTGAGATGGCATTCAACGGAGAACATTTTTAAATGACGGTCCAACTTCGTAACGTATTGATGTGTTGTCAAAAATGAATTATGTGAGTTCACCTTCAACACTTATTAAATAAATGTTTTGTTTAAATTATTTTTATTCGTCAAAATCTTGTTCAAGTAAATTAAGCACCAAAACTAGATTATTGACAAAAATGCCGAAACTCAATTTTAAGTGTACTAGCGAAGGAGGGATGACCACAAACTTAATACCCATTATTACTTCATCCATGGTCCCTTGGGTCGTTATATGATCGCTTGAAAAAACTCATACTTAGTAGTTATGCCATTAAGACCTTATGTATAAAGCATAGTTCTTTGGTCACATTCTATAAACTTCAATTCAAACAATATAACTTTTAGTAGAAAAAGAAACATGACACATGTCATGGTGACCAAGAATTAAATTGCTTATCATTAAAAAAAAAAGCCAAAATCCAATCAAGTATTTCAAACATGGAGACATTGAGAGATTCAACTAATCATAACATTGTATGATCAAAATTCAATTAAAACATCATATATCACAATAAATATATACCAAAAGAATTCCACTAACATCGAAAATTATAAACCAATCCAAGATCTCCTCTTTGAAGACAAGATTCATCACGGAGGAAATCAACACCTAATGAGCGATCGAAGTGACTGATTATAATCATCATCAAAAGATAGCTAGTTGTTTAACCAAAGTGCCCTAAATCAAGTTTAGAAACCAAAAGAAAGATATGACAATGAAGTAGGAAGAAGTTTCAAAAATTTTAATAGGGACCCTTTATTTTTGCTTAAAAATGAAGGGGTAGTTGGCACAAAATGCTACCATCTTCAGTGGTCAACAGAGCGCCACGTCCAAGACATTGATGTAAAAGTTTCAGCACTTTTGACTCATTATTTACCTGTAGTGGTCCCCTCTCCTATTTGATGCATTGGCAATCTGGTAATAAATAAAGCAACTCCATGGTGTTTCTTTGATGGAGAGAATCCACTTAGACCAATTTTGGCCTATTGGACCTTAAGAAATAAAAGTAAGGATCTACTTGGTTTGATTTAGAGTTTTATTTATGTACTCAAAAAGCATGGATATGAATGTTCCTAAATTACTATAACTTTGATGAGATAGAAGGTTAGGTAGGTTCATATTATAACAAAAAAATTGAAACTAAGATTTTATGTGAGTGTACACAAAGATATATAAGAGGAAGTGATTTTCATCCTCAACATTCATAATCTCACAAAGATGATAGATCCTTTTAGCCCATGAAGTTTTAGGAAAGGTCCAACACCTTGTTTCACTATGTAGCTCATGAGAGTTCATTCTTATTTTAGCTATGTGGATCTTCTTCTTTACACTAGTTAATAACAGAGAGATAATTTTGATCTTCAAGATTATTGTTAATGACCTCCTTATAATATATTTATTTTCTTTATCCTCTAAATTTTCATCACACCACGGATTTTGTTTGGACTTCGAACTAATAATATTTGTAATATCTTTTATATTTTGCAAAGTGACATTTTCATCAATCCACCACATCTTTAACCAAGAGATGAAATCTCTATGCCAACCTTTCTTGATCCATAGGTGGTTTTGATCGGAATTTAAAGCAATTTTCAAAAGTCTTTTCTCCCCAAGTGATTTATTTTTTTCTTATACATTAGGTACCTAATCATAGATATGCTCTCAATGGGGGAAAGACACACTTCAATGAGGAGAATGGGATATGGTGTATTGCTTTTAATTATAAGATTGTAATTTATAAAAACACTTATGGATTTTCTCAATCCTTCTCAAAGATTCTCTAGAGAGGCTGCAACCCAAAACTTCACACCCATACAAGAGAATGGGAGTGGTGAGAGTTTCAAAGAGGACTTTATTTTTATCCCATGTCACAAGGTTTGTTGACTTACAATTGTTTCAATACCAAAATAAGCTTTCCACCCTCCATTGATCATTTTATCGATGTTGTAGTTCTAGTTAAGCTTGTGACAGACATCAATCCCAAGATATTTGTAGGAAGTCACTTCCTCCAAGTTTCTATATCATATAAAAAAATTGTGTAAGTGACCTTATTAGATTTTATTAAAACATAACTTTTGCTTTGTCAGTATTAACAATCATGCCCATACTAGAGGATAAATCCTAACATAAAGATAATATCATCAACATAAAGAAGGAGGATGATGACAATTCCCACTAACATCGTGTCAGTGCAGCTTACTTCTACTAAACAACCTTCTAACTTATCATTATATATACCAAAAAAGGTAGGGGAGAGGAGGATTCCTTTCTCAACTCCTATATTACAATTAATATATTCTAACAAACCCTCAATGTTCTTGAACTTGGCAATGACATTCTAGCACAAATTTATTGCAGTGGCTCTCAAACCGAAAGGAATCTTTAACTCATAATATTTTCCACAAGTTATTTATGAGCATTGTATCAAAAAATTTCTTAAAGTCCACAAAGCATAAAAGGAGATTGAGCTTATTATTGCAACATTCCTCTACAATGATCTTGAGAGTAATGAGGTGGTCTATGGTGGAATGATAACTTCTAAAACCGGCTTGTAGGATTTAACCCTTTTACCATATTAACATTAATAATAATATATTAACATATGTTAGCATGTTTTTAATATGTTAATATTGTCATATTAATAGTAATAGTAATAGTAATATTAACATTAAAATCAGTGTTAATATTAACCTCAACATATTAACATTTTAGCATTAATAATAACATTATTGTCAACATTAATATTAATATTAACATTAATAATATGATATTAATGTTAATATTAATGAAATTCAAAACATAGTGAACTTTGGAAAACCAAAGTTAACCACAATGACCCTCGGAAAACCAAGTCAACCATGTCCAACATAAGTCAACCATCATACACATCACAATGCATCGTAACCATTCAAGAACATCATAATGAAACACAACCGTTTGAGAAGCTTGCAAGGTGACATAACCATTAGTGAATGTCAGAATGTGACATAACCAAGTTCAACTATTTTCCTCCATGTAAAACATGATTAGCCATGGTTAAATATTCTCAACCATAATCAAATATGGTCAACCATCCTCAACCATAGTAAAAAATGGTAAACTAAATATCAACTATAGTTAACAAAATTTTCAACCATGATCAACCATAGTCAAACATAGGCAACCATGGTTAACTATAGTTAACCATTGTGAACAACATGAATCATAGTCAAACATAGCCAAATGAAGTCAAACATATTCATGCAAAGTTGACCAAATATGAACATGGTTAACTATGGTCAATATTATTCAAACATTGATAACAATAGTTAACCATGGTTTACCTAAGTTAATCATAGTCAACCATAGTAACACATGATAAACCATGGTCAACAACACCCAAACAAACCCAACCAGGGAAAAACATAATCAAACATGATAAACCATGGTTAACTATGCTAAACCATGGTTTAATAGTCACCAATATTACTCGATTCAACCATATTCAACCAAAGTCACCCTTAGTCAACCATCACAAGTAATTCATGGTCAAACATCACAAACTTTAGTCAACCATATTTAAACATGGTGAAACATAGTTATCATAGCCTAACATGGTTATCCATAGTCAAATATGGTCAAGAATATTTATCCATAGTCAACCATACACAAACATGCTCAATCATAAACAAACATGGTCAACCAAATTTAACTAATGTCCGCTATGTCAAACATGATCAACCATGGTTAAACATGTTGAATCAAAATCAAACATTTTCAAACAATCTCAACTATACTTAATCATGGTCAACTATACTTAACCAGTATTAACCATGATCAACCATAGTCAACTATGGTTAAATACAGTTAACCATGGTCAACCAAATAAACCATATTCAAATATATCTAATCAAAATCAAACATATTCAAGCAAATCCAAACAAAATTAAACATGCTCTACCATGGTCAATATTATTAAAACATAGTCAACCATGGTTGTCCTAAGTTAATCATAGTCAACCATAGTAACACATGATCAACCATAATTAACCATACCCAACCAAATTCAACCATGGACAAGCATAATAAAAAATTATTAGTGAAAGATTGATAATCAACCAAGGTCACACATGCTCAATTATAGTCAAACATGAACAAGCGTGGCCAAACCATGGTCAACCATAGTCAAACATGGTTGACCATAATCTAACATGGTTATCCTTATTCAAACATAGTCAAACATATTTATCCATGGTCAACCAAAAACAAACATGGTTAACGATAAACAAAAATGGTCAACTATGCTCAATCGAGTTTAACTAATGTCCACAGTGTCAAGCATTACTAACCATTGTAAAACATGTTGAATCATAATCAATCACTCTCAACTATTGTTAATCATGTTCAACTATAGTTAACCATTATTAACCATGGTCAATTATGGTTAATTATAATTAACCATGGTCAACAACATCAACCATATTCACACATAACAAGCCAAATTCAAGCATATTGAAGCAAAGTTAACCGAAATTGAACATGGTCAATATTATTTAAACATAGTCAACCATGGTAAGTTAATCATAGTCATCTATTGTTGACTAATTTTTCATTGTAGACCATGGTTGATTATGCTCAACCATGGCTCCACAGTCAACAATATTACTAAATCCAACCATATTTAACCAATGTCACCTATAGCCAAACATCACAAGTACTCTATGGTCAAACAACACAAAAAACTTAAGTCAACCATCTTTAACCATGGTGATGTTGATGTATATGTAACTTCGGAATGTATTTAACATACATGTATATTGTATTCCTATAGAGATGTTATTATTCCTCTATACGGAAGTGTCATCATTTATATTGTAAGTGTCGTAACTTATACTTGATGGGTTATTAGGCCACCTTGTTGGGGTCGGACCTGTATAATTCATGTGGGTCAAAGGGTTATTAGACCACCCTATTGAGGGTCGGCCATGTGGGTCAAAGGGTTATTAGACCACCCTAGTGGGGGTCGGCCCAGTCAGCATTATGTTAAGTGGTTAAGTTGAGGCCGACCTAGTTGAATAAAGGTCAAGTCAAGTTAGTGTATAAATAGAGAGTGTGTCTCTCTCATTTTACACATTCTATTCTCTCACTCACACTTGGGAGAGTGGCGCACTTGTGGAGGAGGAGGCTCTGCTGCTAGGAGAAGACTATCTCTTGTATTCTGATTGTATCATTTCTCTATCTATCTTTGAGGAAGTTATTGGGGTTTTTCACCTTTATGGTTTTCCCTAAGTAAAATCTGTGTCTCTTGTGTGCTTGCATTATTGTGTCCATGATTGATATGCTATAGATATGTTGTACATGTTGTTCTCTCAGTTAAGATCCTAGATCAGATTGAAGTAAATTCTGAAAATTTAACATGGGATCAGAGCTAGCCTAAAAGAAGGCATGATATGGCATGTATGACACTTGTTGCATTTACGATGCTAGAGCTTGATATAGCAAAATCCAGTCATCGTAGCACTTTCGCTATAAATCGATTTTGGTGAATTTTTCGGATCTGAAACTTTTACAAGTCGAAGATCAGATCCCCATGTACCTTGTGTCCAAAGGAAAACCTCTAATTCGTTGTATTTGTGATTTATGATCTGTACAATATACGGTTTCTGCCTCTTCCAGATTAGAGTCAAAATCAGGTGACCTTGGGAAAAAGGTCATAACTTGGGCTAGGAAGCTCCAAATGAAATTTGTAAAAAGTGACAGGTAGTAAACAGACTGTATTATCTCAGGAAAATGTTTCAGAGGCTGAAGTTGAACCAGTGACATGTGGCATGCCGTACAAGTTCGCTCTCCTTTATTATCCCATAAACAGGCCACATTGCGACACTTGGCATAACTCTCTCTCAAAGAATCCAATTGAGGTCAGACCTGTCGGGATGGAAAGATAACAGGTCGGGCTATCTCAGGAAAAATTTTCAGAGGCCGAAGTTGAACCAGTGACACGTGGCACGCCATACAAGTTTGCTCTCCTATATTATCCCATAAACAGGTCACGTTGTGACACTTGGCATAACTCTCTCTCAGAGAATCCAATTGAGGTCAGACCTCTCGAGATGGAAAGATAACAGGTCGGGCTATCTCAAGAAAAAAGTTTAGACCCTTTGGATCGAAAAGTTCGGAGTTACACCAGAAACAATCAGGTACATATTTTTGTCAAAACAAAATTATTTTTTAGCACCTTCATTCATGGCTTCCAGAATTTAGGGCTTCGGAGAAAGTTGGAATTTTTGTAATCGGAGACCACAGCTGGATGCTACTCATCAAAATCGAAATTTAGAGACTAAGATCAGAATTTTTGGTTGGGCAGAAGGCCGGGTTTGATCAAACCCCAGTTCAGGACTTTGATCAGAAAGATGGAAAATTAGGGCTTCTGCAAAACTTGGAATTTTGGAAATCTGTGACCACGGCTAGAAGCTCCTCAGAAAAATCAAAGCTTAGATCTTTGAATCAAATCTCTTGGTTGGGTGAAGCTCCGGGAAACTCAAACCCTAATTCAGGGTTCTCCCTAGTGAATCCGGAAATCTAAAAGGCAATTTCAAGGGGTGAAACTTTGCAGTTTTCAAATTCTGAATATACCAACTTGATAAGCTCATCAAGGCACATATTTCTATCCTTTCGGAAGTTTGAAATTCAAAGTTTGAATTTTTGGGGTTTCTTTGACAAACCCTAATCCAGCTCCAGGTCTAGTTCTTGCAAATCAAGTGGATTGGGTTAATCCTAGAAGAAGATGGATTGGTCACCTGCATAAGTGAAGAAGTTCCTATGTCAGAGGGAGATGAGGCTAAGGCCTTCCATAAGAATATTACAAGCAATCTTGACATGTATGGCTTACAGGTATGTTTCATGGTTAATTTTATCATATGTTTGTCTTCATATCATTACCGTACAATCTTGATTAATTACTAGACTTGTCGTATCACCTTAATAGAAGATATTCATTGATTAAGGTTTTGACACTTATGAATGTACTAATGCATTGTGATGTTGTATGAGGTTTATGTTGTTCGCTAACATAAAAGGTACACCAAGAAAGACAAATCATGTTCTACTTCAAGAACATATGATCATGGTGACATGAAGACAAAGATTCATCCATTTTCATGGATCACATAGAAGATCTACTTTCGAGGTATGTAGAACTTGGTCCTACAATGGTTAACCTATGAGACATGTAGGTTACTGGCACAAGTCACTGAAGAGAACCAGAAGACATTATGCGGGTATGTTAGACATAACTAGCTAGCATGCTAATCCATGTATGTTTTTCCTATATCAAGCTAGAATCCTACCTTGTGTTAGGATCTTATAATGTTGTGTTGTTGATAATGATTATTCATTAAGTCATAGGTTTGAATAGTCATGGTTGTATGCATATTATGTTTCTTACCATAATTGATGATATGACTAACCAAAAGAATCATGAAGGTATAGGTTTGAATAATCACAGATTTTATGCATATTATATCTCTTATCTTGATTGATGATTTAACTAACCAGAAGAGTCCTATGATCAAATATGTATGAGTAAAAGAAGACTTCCCTGAAACCTTGAATACTAATGTTTATTATCTGTGTTTGAAATGATCCTGACTACACATGCTTGAGATTATTGTGTTTTGATAATATTAAGATTATACTAATGAATGTTTGATTATGTATGAGACCTAGAGGACAACACAATGATGATACTAACAAGCATGCATAGGGATCGAGAATGAATATAAGTTCAAGGACAGATAATCCAGGAAGCAAAGATCAAGAGGGAGCACACTCCAATAGTTTTTGCAAGGATGCAGATATTCAAAGGGAGTTGACCACTTCTCACAATCCACATCAGAATGGAGTTACAGAAAAGAAGCAAAGACTGAGAGGGAGTCAACCCAACAATCAAACAAAGAGAAGTATTTGAATTGTCATTTCTTACATAGGTGTTTGTTTAAATAATGTTATTCAATAATGCATATACTGATGTTCCTATAATTAGGTTGTGTATTATGCATATTAGAATAGTTGCATTGATGAACAGTATACTACTAATATACATGGGTAAGTGTCCTATGGCACTGTACAACATTCCATTGCTACTTATCTAGAATGAAACCTCTTTGCTGACATGTTGGGAGTTGTGCACACTCTTAACAATGTTTTGGTAGAGATTGGAAGGCATCTAGAAAGTTACGAGATATGGATAAATGTTGTATTGAAGCATTGGCTAAGATAATTGCATTACTATATGACATATTTCTTTATGTGTAAGAACTTGTTTTGAAAACTATGAGATGTTTTCTAATCATGCAATTTAACTTGTTGTGTAGGAAAGATCGTATACCATCACCTACAAAAGAAGGACTACAACATTTGTTCAACAACAAAGTTATCTATTGAAAATATTGAAGATATTGAAGTTCCCAGGATCTGGGAAGAATGCCATGATCAAGGAGTACCAGTCGATCATGAAGATGGTTGGGATGCAGTCCCAAGACCTGAAAGGGAGTTTGTAGTGACTTCCAAGAGGATCTACAAGATCAAGCATGCTGCAAGTGGTAGCATAGAGACTTTTTCTCCTGTAGCCAGATACACTTCCATTAAATCAGTACTTGCTCTGGCTGCAGTAATGAAGAGGAAGATACACTTTCTTGAATGGTGTAGTTGAAGAAGAGGTCTATGTGGTGCAACTACTTGGTTCTAAGACACATGACAGGGAGTCATATATGTGCAGAACTTGGTATGGTAGGATAGACAGCTTTCTATCCAGTTTGGGCTTTACCAAGAGTAAAGCGGATTCCAACCTCTACTACAAGGTTGAGGAAGGCAATCCAGTGATACTACTTTTGTATATGGATGACTTGTTTGTAACAGGTGAGGATAGAATTGATTGCCGACATGCAGCAGAAGCTTACTGCCGAGTTCGAGTTGAAGAACTTGGGGATGATGCACTATTTGTTTTTGGCATGAAGGTGTGGCAGAGTGCAGATGGAATATTCCTTAGACAAGGGAAGTATGCAGTAGAGATCCTGAAGAGGTTCGGGATGATGGACTGCAAGGACATGGCCACACCTATGACATCGAACTTGAATCTTCTGTGTGATGCTTCATCTAAGCCAGTTGATGTCACTATGTATCGTCAGATGATTGGGTCCTTGATGTACCTAACGAACACGAGACCAAATATTTGCTTTGAACACATTGAGCCAGTTCTTGATGAATCTGAGGAGTGTTCACCTGGTTGTTGTAAAGCATGTTCTGAGGTACTTGAAGGGTACATTGGATTATGGGCTCAAGTATGAAGAAAATCAAAAGTTTAACCTGCAGGGTTATGTTGATTCAAATTGGGCTGGTAGTGCTGGAGATAGGAAGAGCACATCTGGATGTTGCTTCAGTATGGGATTAGGTGTGATCTCTTGGTTCAGCAGGAAGCAGTCCTGCGTAGCACTGAGTACAGCTGAGGCAGAATATGTTGCATCCTATTCAGCTAGTTGTGAGACAGTATGGCTTTGAAAGCTACTATCTGAGTTATTTGATCTCCCATTGGATGCTACTGGTATCTTTTGTGATAACCAGAGTTGTGTGAAGTTGTCCGAGAACCCAGTGTTTCATGACAGGTCAAAGCACATAGAGATCAAATATCACCATATCAGGGATATGGTGTAGAGAGGAGTTGTGAAGCTCATGCATGTTGCGACGGACGAGCAGATTGTAGATGTATTGACGAAGTCACTAGCCAGATTGAAGTTCAAATACTTCAGGGAGAGGCTTGGTGTTCTTCAGATCGATGACACTTTGAGGAAGAAGTGATGGACACATTTGTTGAAGCCATTCCAAGCATGTTGGAAGGAGGATCCTTCACATGGTTGTAGATGTAAGCACTGGATGATGAGCATCAGGACGATGCTCCAGTTACTGCTCTGTGTATGCATCATGTTGGATGCTGGATATGATTAGTTGGATTGTTTATATGTATATGTATGTACGCATCATGTTGGATGCCGGATATGATCAGTTGGATCATTTATATGTATGCA
The DNA here is from genome assembly GCA_027924585.1 of Larix kaempferi. Lineage (NCBI taxonomy): Eukaryota > Viridiplantae > Streptophyta > Pinopsida > Pinales > Pinaceae > Larix > Larix kaempferi. The sequence continues at coordinate 35,834,428 of BSBM01000091.1, read as the reverse complement.
TGCATCATGTTGGATGCTTGGACCATGTATTTGTATATGTATTAGGTGGATACATTGTATGATCAGGTAGATCATGTATGATCAGGTGGATTATGTATTTGTATTTGTATCAGGTGGATACATTGTATGATCAGGTGGATCATGTATGATGATATGTATTAGGTAGATACTTGGTATGCATTAGGTAGATGCATTGTATGATCAGGATGATCATGGGTGACAAGCTTCAGAATGTTGCTCCAGATGACATGCAACAGGATATTGCACTGATGATGATCAGGATGATCATGTGTACATCAGGATGATGTATATTGAGTATCAGGTTGATACTCTGTGGCCGTGGAACAGGTTGTGCAGATAAGCATATAATTTGTGCCCTGGGAGATTTGCAGATAGTCTTTCGAGGTTTCGCCTATGGCATGTAATTTGTACCCTGGGATATCTGGAAAATGCTCTTTCAAGGTTTTGCTTGGGAGGACATATAATTTGTGCCCTGGGAGATCTGCAGATAGTCTTTTGAGGTTTTTCCTATGGCATTTAATTTGTGCCCTGTGATATCTGACAGATGCTCTTTCGAGGTTTTCTCCTATGGCATGTAATTTGTGCCCTAGGAGATCCGATAGGTTGAGCCGTGTGCTCGTAATCAGTCCTGGGATGCTCTTTCAAGGTTTTTCCATGACCACATGTAATTTGTGCCCTGGGAGATCCGATAGGTTGAGCCTTGTGCTCATAATCAGTCTTGGGATGCTCTTTCGAGGTTTTGTGGTGACCACATGTAATTTGTGCCCTGGGAGATCCGATAGGTTGAGCCTTGTGCTCGTAATCAGCCATGGGATTCTCTTTCGAGGTTTTGTGGTTGGGTCACATGTAATAATTCCTGGAGATCTAGACAGGATGAAAAAGGCCTCAGATGCTCTTTAGAGTTCTTGCTAGTCAAAAGACTCTTTTAAGGTTTTGTGACGCACATAATAAGTCCTAAGATTTCCACAGTATGGCCAATGATGACGAAGACCTGCAGGTGGTGGGCCTACATCCAGTATGAAAAAGGACTAGCTTTGTAGAACTTCCTATGACGAGTAGATTCAGATATTGATTGAGATAGCAGCAGCAGTGACGATGATGATGACTCGATGACGATTATCCAATGACGATGATCCAGAGAAGAAGACTTGTGCTAGAAGACCTGTGTCGAGAAATACCTTTCTAGTTAAGAGGGAGTGTTGATGTATATGTAACTTCGGAATGTATTTCACATATATGTATATTGTATTCCTATAGAGATTTTATTATTCCTCTATACGGAACTGTCGTCATTTATATTGTAAGTGTCGTAACTTGTACTTGATGGGTTATTAGACCACCTTGTTGGGGTCGGCCCTGTATAAGTCATGTGGGTCAAAGGGTTATTAGACCACCCTATTGAGGGTCATTCATGTGGGTCAAAGGGTTATTAGACCACCCTAGTGGGGGTCGGCCTAGTCAGCATTATGTTAAGTGGTTAAGTTGAGGCCGACCTAGTTGAGTAAAGGTCAAGTCAAGTTAGTGTATAAATAGAGAGTGTATCTCTCTCATTTTACACATTCTATTCTCCCACTCACACTTGGGAGAGTGGCGCACTTGTGGAGGAGGAGGCTCTGCTGCTAGGAGAAGACTATCTCTTGTATTCTGGTTGTATCATTTCTTTATCTATCTCTGAGGAAGTTATTGGGGTTTTTCACCTTTATGGTTTCCCCCAAGTAAAATCTGTGTCTCTTGTGTGCTTGCATTATTATGTCCATGATTGATATGCTGTACATGTTGTTCTCTCAGTTAAGATCCTAGATCAGATTGAAGTAAATTCTGAAAATTTAACAGGTGAAACATAGTCAACCAATGTCAACCATAGAGAACCATGGGAAAACATGCTTAAATATATTCAAACATGGTCAACCATGGTTCCCTTAAGTTAATCATAGTCAACCATGGTTGATTAATTTTTCATTTTAAACCATGGTTGATATGCTCAACTACGGTTTAATGGTCAACGATATTACTAGATTCAACCATCTTCAACCAAAGTTACCCATAGTCAAACAACACAATTAATCCATGGTTAAACATTACAAACTTTATTCAACCATCTTTAACCATGGTGAAACGTGGTTAACCAAATTCAACCATAGAAAACCATGGTCAAACATGATCAACAATAATCAAACATAGTCAACCATGGTTGACCTAAGTTAATCATAGTCAACCATGGTTAACTAATTTTTCATTATAAACAATGGTTAACTGTACTCAACCACAGTTCCATGGTCACTAATATTACTAGAGTTAACCAAAGTCACTCATAGTCAAATATTATAAGTAATCCATGTTCAAAAATCATAAAAAATAGTCAACCATCTTTAACCATGGTGAAACATAGTCAACCATCTTTAACCATGGTGAAACATAGTCAACCATAAGAACCATGGTCAACCATAGTCAAACATGGTTGAACATAGTCCAACATGGTTATCTATAATCAAACATGGTTGAACATAGTCCAACATGGTTATCTATAATCAAACATGGTCAAACATATTTATCCATAGTCAACCACAAACGAACATGGTTAATCATAAAAAAATGATCAACCATAGTCAACCAAGTTTAACTTTAATGTTCATGATGTTAAACACGATCAACCATGTTTAAACAAGTTGAATCATAATCAAACATTGTAAAACATTCTCAATTGTAGTCAATCATGGTCAACTAAATTTCAACTTTAGTTAACCATTTTTAACCATGGTCAAGCATAGTAAACCACAGTTAACCATGGCTAACAACATTAACCATATTCAAACATATCCAACCAAATTCAAACATATTCAAGTAAGGTTGACCAAAATTGAACATGGTCAACCATGGTCAATATTATTCAACCATGGAAAACCTAAGTTAATCATAGTCAACCATAGTAACACAAGGTTAACCATGGTCAACCATACCCAACCAAACTCAACCATGGTCAATAATAGTAAACCATGGTTCCATGGTCAACAATATTACTAAAGTCAACTCTATTCAACTAAAGTCACCCATAGTCAAACATCACAAGTAATCCATGGTCAAACATCCCAACCTTTAGTCAACCATCTCCATCCATGGTGAAATAGAGTCAACCATAGAGAACCATGGTCAAACATATTCAACCATAGTTAAATACAGACAACTATGGTCAAACATGGACAAACCATAGTCAACCAAAGTTAACCATAGTCAAACATGGTTAACTGTAGTCTAACATGGTTATCCATAGTCAATCGTGGTTGACCTATGTTAATCATAGTCAACCATAATGATACAATATTAACGATTTTTAACCATACCCAACCAAACTAAACCATGGACAAACATAATCGAACATGATTAGTTTTCAACCATGGTCAATTATAGTAAACCATGGTTCATTTTGCTCAACCAAGGTTTCATGGTCGATAATATTAGTAGAATCAACCATATTCAACCAATGTCACCCATAATAAAAAATCGCAAGTAATCCATGGTAAAACATTGCAAAATTTAATTGACCATCGCAAAACATATTAAACCAAATTCAACCATAGAGAACCATGGTCAAACATGCTCAACCATAGTCAAACATGGACAACCATGGTCAAACATATTTATTCATAGTAAACCAGAAACATATTTATCATATTTAATATGCTTATTATTAATTAATAATATGAGCTCATGGTTGAATATTGTTTTTTTGTAAACTAGCTATGGTGCTATTAATATTATAAAAGAGATTTAAATATAGTAAAAAAACCAAAGTTTAGGCCATCCCCAAGGACACCCGGACCAATTTTAAAACATAAGTATGGTATTTACAGTAACTAGTCATCTTATTAGTGCTATAGAAAATACTTATAACTAAATTGCTATAGAAAATACTTATAAGTATGGTATTTACAGTAACTATTTTTATCAAAAAATAAATAAATAAATTTAATAGTATAACTAAATTGCATAAAACTGGGATCTTTTAATGACTTTAGGCCCATTTCGCTTTGTAACTTGGTTTACAAAGTTATTTCCAAGGTGATAGCTAATAGAATTAAGCCAATTTCCTCCAAATTCATATCAAAAGAACAATTTAGCTTAAATTCTAGATAATAGACAAACTATGGATGTTATTGGGGTAGCCCAAGAGAGTCTTCATAGTATAAAGGTAAGACATTTGAAAGGTATGGTTTTAAAATTAGATTTAGTGAAGACATATGACAGACTAAATTGGGATTTTCTAATACTGGTCTTACTACAGATTGGTCTTAGTTTCGAAGCTACTAATTAGATTATGGGATGTGCTTGTTCTACAAATTTTATTGTCCTTGTTAATGGAGCCCCGTTAATTTTTAAGAGTACCAGAGGTCTGAGGAAAGGTTTCCCCTTGTCATTTACTTTTCCTTTCAATTGTGGAAGGATTGAGTAGAATGATTGAGAAGGCAAAACTTGAAGAGAGACAAAAAAGTGTAAATATCTCTACTTGTAGTGCCCCTAGACTACTGTAGACATTGAGGGCACCTGTTGAGTGACTCGACTAATTAAAACATTAATAAAATAAGTCTTTGATTTTATTTTGACTATGTGTATCTAGACAATTGATGTAAATGAATGATTACATGTGTTTAATGATTAACTATGATTATGGAAAGTGTGCTTATGAATGATGCTTAACGACTAGCTATACGATTGATCATGTGATGAGAACGAAGAAAATAAACATTGACAAGATACATTTCTGATTAGATGAATGAGTAATGTCATGAGTAAAATAGAAATGCTTAACGAAGTAGAATATTGATGAATGAAATTATGATAATTGAGGACAGTACTACTAATATATGTTTGTGGGAAATGTGTGTAGCGACAGGTGAAACGGTTCACCGAAGGACACACAAAGGAATTGAAAGGTCGTAGAATATGGATAAATCATACATGGGGAGAGCAACGACGATGTCGACTTCCGATGGAATACCACGCATGAGCAGATAAGCATTGATCCGCTTTCTTAAGAGGAATGCGTGAGGGCGTACGAGGTGGGCCACGACGGAGCTGGTCACGTACGAGTTGAGGGGCGCACAGTGAGAACGGACTCACTCCTCAGCGCCATTAGTACCTAATAGAGTGTAGATGGAGGATGGATGGTAATGATTCCTGAAATCCCTACATGAAGTTCCCGCAAGTCAAAATGGAAGGATGATGGCAGAAGGGCCTAACAGTGCGGTACCCTGTTGAGAACGGAAAGAATGGACGAAAGGACCCAACAATGCAGTACCTTGCCGAGAAATGGAAACCGCGGATGATTGGACCCGACGGAGTGGTGCCATGTTGGGGAATTGAAATTAAGGAACGAGGAAGCCCAGCGGCACAGCCCCGGCATCCTAGTGAATTTGATTGTTAAACTTAACTACATAAAAACTTATAAGATTACCCCTAGATCATAACTTAGAAAATGCATAAGAATATTTTAGGCATTTGCACATGAGTTATTATTTTGAGCATTTAAAATAGTAGAAACCATTATTTAGGAGCAAAGTAGAATCTTAAGCTTGGACACCTAGTCAACTAAAATCTAGGAGGTAATTAAATATCTGGGGGACAGACATGAGCAAACTTAGGGATGTTGGTGCATCTCCTAGAGAAACTGACACTTGGATCGATGAATTGTTTTTAATTAAATAATTAATTATGCATGAAGCGACATGTGTCGCATGAGATTTTTCTTTATAAGGAAGGCTTGGGGAATGGGTAAAGTACCCAGATCCTAAATGATTATCATAATTTTGAATTGCCTCATGACTTGCTATTATTGAGGGTTTGGCAGGAAATTTTGGTGGGGGGGAAACCCAAGCTGAGTTTCTCAAATTTTTGTGTGTGAGCTTTACGACCTAAAGCTCGGGGGAGGCCATGCGACTGAAAGCATGAGCCTATGGTTGGGTGGCGAAGCTAACGGTTGCTTCTCCTATGGTTTAAACGAGCTTTGCTGGAGGGATCCTATGGAAGACGCGAACGACAATGGACCAGCTGGATCGAGTTGATAGGTTAAGGTTTTGCTTATTTTTGTTAAGTTATTCACGCTTTTTATTTTATTTTTCCAATAACTATGATGGATAATTTGTTTGTATGAAGTTATTAAAGTTTTAGGTTCAGTTCAGGGGGATCCTAAAGGAGGGGTCTTACATTTGGTATCAGAATCGGTCGAGCCTAAAGGGCACCGGACGGTATTGGAGCTGTGGACTTCGTGGGATCACGCATTCGACCGGAGCAACCATTAATCCACAGGTTCTTATTTACTAGAATATTTTATATTTCAGTTTTTGTGTCGATCAGTAAATTCTGCAAAATAATTTCATTTCTGTGTTGATCAACAGTTTTTGTGAATTATTTTATTTTCTGTGTCGATATGCAATTTCTGAAATCTATGAAATTAATACTTCTGTCATGATATCAGTAAAAGAAAAATTCAAATTTATATGTTAGGGATTAATTATGAAAGCTCTAAATCCTTGTTTTCCATTTGATAAAATTTAATAATATGTTCTGGAGGTAACTATGTTTTGCATTAGATGTTATTTACTGAAACGTCCTGGAAAACGATTTAAGAACTTTGTCTTTTACTTTACTGTTTATGAATGCAATCCTGAAGTGAACTCTATTTTAAATATTCTTATATTCTAATTGTTTAGTAAATGTGATCTGGAAGTAAGCCCTGTTTTATATGTAGATCCATGCTCTACACACAAACTCCTAGATTTCAAATCTGATAATTGATTTTATATCTCTGTTTATTTTATAGAAAAGGTCAAAATCTGATCTCTGAGTTAGAACGCATTCTTGTGAATTGGTATACCTGTGTTACCATTCAGAACACTAAGTAATAGATTTCTGAATTTAATGTAATTTTATTTTATTTTATAAACTCGATCTCTGTAAAATCCATTTACGGAGTAAATGAACCGATCTCCGCCTTACCGCATATGATCCCCTTCGATGAATCTAATAACTGTGGTAAATATTTTATCTCTGTCAATCACTATGAGATCTGTTTATTTTATTTAGATCCCTGTCAGATACGTCCTAAGCTGTATCTATGTCAACAAGCTCAAATCTATGCTTGATTACCTCCTATAGGGTCCTACATTTGGTATATATATGTATATTTTTTTATCAGATCTCGTTTTGGGTAGATTTTGAAGTCAAATTATATTATGCTACAAAGGAACCCTTAATTTATGAATTAATTAATAGCCAATCTCCAGCTCAATGGTTAAGTTGAGATTCGTTTAGATTTCTCATATTCTTTATAAGACACATTCTTGAGCTCTCATTCTTTCTGGTAAGTAATCAGTAAAAGCACGTATAACTTAATTATATATAATGATATATGTCGGGTTCAATCTTAAACCATTGATAGATACCCTTTACTAACTCCTGCTTGCTCGAGAATTAGTTAAAATGATAAGCGAGTTCGAAGATTGAGGAAAGCAACGGAGCACCAAAATTGCATAAGGTAAACGGTATATTATTATGGTTTGAGTCAGATTGCTATTTCATAAAATTACTACTACGATAATTTGAAAGGAAAAAGAAATGAAATTTTACAGTTACCATTTTACAGTGTTACCATCGTTTGAGTAAGCTCTTTAGTATGACTGGGCCATGTCATCACGCCTATAAAGAATAAGAGGTTTTCATTATTTCCGTGTTTGAAGAATATTCTGAATTATTTCCTTTTACATCTCATCAAAATGAATAGTTCCGGTATAATTTTATGTTAGATGTAAATCCTTATTTCATAAGAATAATAATTCGAATTAATATATATATATATATATATATATATATATATATAATAAAATTAGGAGTTAACATTTTTCCTATAAAATAGGTGGATAGGTGAATGCCGAAAATAAAGAGGGAATTAGTATTTAGATTCGGTATGATATTATATTTAAGACATTTGAAATGAGATTTACTGATATGTTGTATTTCCTATGACTTAGACATGTGAATTTATAAACTGCATTTATAAAATTACCGATATGTGATGTCACTATGTTTGGGTGTTTGAATTTATAAGATTACTTATATGTTATGAGCGCAAGAAATGGAAAGGAAACGGTAATTTGGGTCATTATTTTATAATGAATAATTGAAATAAAAGCTATTTAGATATTGTCAAATTACAAATTGGAAAGAAAGGAAATTATGCAAGAAAGGAAATTATGCATTAGTATAGAAATTTATGATGGTGCTCTTGTTATAGAAAAAAATAAAAAAGGTAAAAAAACTATAAAAATAAGGCTGTGAATATTAATGGTTGATAAGAAAGGATATCATCTTAATTGTATATAAAGGTGTTAACTACATTTTGTTCATATATGTTGTTATTTTTAGCCCTCTTTACAATAGAATTGTTTTATGAACGATGTAGTTTAAAGTTTAAAGTTTATATATTTATGAGGTTTAAATCATTGTAGAATTGTTTTATATATACATCAATTTCCTTTAAAGAGGAGTAAAGACTTCATATGTATTATATAATTTTTGAGAGATAATGATGTAAATTTAAAATTAAGGATTTATATATAGATTACATTTAAATTATTGTGTAAAATATTATTTTTGTTCTTGAGCCAAATAGTAATGATTTTATAGCATATTTATATGTTTATTTTAGAAATGTAAATTAAATCTATGAAATTATATATATGTGGCATTTCAATTTGGGTGGAGTAGTGTGTGTAGTATGTTGGACTTTAAGAATATATGTATGTCCGAAGGTAGTAGTACTTAACATTATAGAAGTAGGAAGAGTAATTGATGCAATGTATCATAGTTGTACAAAGTATAATGAAATAGAAGAATGTATACAAATAACTATTCTTGTAACTTAGGTAGGAGATTGGAATGATCACTCCCACATTTAAGTCTGTTGAGATCAATACAACTTTAGATGGTCATGTTGATATGCATATTAGAAATAAAGGACCTATATGTTGGAGAAATTGTGCATTTAATAAATGTATTTATAGGATTGTTTCATATGACGGTTACATATAATGAATGGAGAGGTGCTAATACATTATATAATGAATAGACATTGGTTGAGGTTAAGCCTTATGGAAAAATGGATTGTGTTCAAATTACTTAAATAAATACATTTAAGTTATGATGCATTATGATTATGCCTAAGATGTCTAGTTATACTCATAAATCAAAATTTTATATAAATCAAAAGTAGACAATACCCTAAACCTTTACTCAATGATTATTATGGGTAGACCAAGATGGGGTAAGGACCTTGCGAAGAGGAAAGGAAATCACAAATCTAGGTTAGGATATTTAAAATTTACCTACATAGCCATGATGAGAAGACAAGTGGATGAATATATTGGTGGATTTACTAATGATGGGAAATTGATAAATATTAACTAACAAGACAACAAGATACTTAGATTGACAAGACTTTAAGAGATTGTTGAGGGAGCAACAGAGACTTAAAAATTTGAAAATGAGATATCAATGTTATCGGTATGATGAGCTGAACTCAACGTCATGCATTTGCATTATGACAAAACCATTTATGGGAAACTTAGGACTACGAACATGAAATTTAACCATGGTATCGAAATGGTCAAATAAAGACAATTTTTCGTAAAACAAGGTATGGAGACAATTAGCATAATAAATCAAACGTAATGAAGCTAACCTTAGGTCATGATTAAACCTTGATGAAGCAACAACTAGCCCTCCAGATGGAACTCGATGAGGTTAAGAGAACACACATTTTGTGACTTGATGAGATTGTCAAAGTAGTCCTATGACAACGGAAATGATGAAATGAGGTAAGGATGTGATCAGCTAATCGACTTGGACATGATATTACTAATGAAAGGACTAAGAGTTAAATTTCAATATGTTCGACTAAGTCACTAAATTTCGATGACTCGAATGCTATCTTATTGAGAACCAACATTATTAAAATGTTTAGGGGTATTTGGAAGTAACCTTGTGGAAATTGGTTTTGGATTATTTGAGGGTCTCTCTCTTGATTTCTTAAAAATGTGACCATGCCTTACCCATCTTCGGTTGAATGATGTTTACCTTCTCATCTTGGAGGGAAGGATGACCAAATAGATTTGGATTCTTGCTTGGTGGTGATTTGCTAACTAATGGGTGGCTTTTGATGCTATAGAGCTTGTAATTAATTTGGATATCATAGACCTTAGCAGATCTAAGTTGATATTGACAATTATGAAGGTATTTTTGGATTTGCATTATGCAAGTTATGATTAAATTCCTGAGAATGAATATGGAACCAGGTTGGGTGGGTGAAAAAGAAAACTAATGATTAGAACCACTAGTGCTTAGGGCCTTGATTATTGGAGAAAAATAGAAGAGGATGACATGAGGATGAGAATATAAAAATAAGATAAAGCCTAGCATCGAAAGTACAAGAAAAAAAATTAACTTCGGGACGAAGTTCTATACAAGAGGGGGTGTATGTAATGCCCCTAGAATAACTATGGACCTTAAGGGCACCTATCGAGTATGTCTTAAATGATTGAGAAAAACCTGAAGATGTGAATGATGACAATAATTGATAAATGAATTAAGGAATTAAATTATATGTGGGGAGTGGGATAATTGATTGATTACATCTTGCTTAATGATTAGCCTTGATTGATCAAGTCAAAGTGCAGTGAGACAGTGACAGTCCTAACTCTGCGACTGGGGAGGATGCAACTGAGATGCGTCATAGCTTTCCGCATTTATTCTGAACTTTGGGACGAAGTTCTAAATAAGTAGGGGTGTATGTAGTGCCCCTATACTACTGTAGACATTGAGGGCACGTATTGAGTGATCCGACTAATTAAAACATTAATAAAATAAGTCTTTGATTTTATTTTGAGTATGTGTATCTAGACAGTTGATGTAAATGAACGATTACATGTATTTAACGATTAACTATGATTATGGAAAGTATGCTTATGAATGATGCTTAACGACTAGCTATACAATTGATCATGTGATGAGAACGAAGAAAGTAAACATTGATAAGATGCATTTCTGATTAGATGAATGAGTAATGTCATGAGTAAAATATAAATGCTTAACGAAGTAGAATATTGATGAATCAAATTATGATAATTGAGGACAGTACTACTAATATATGTTTGTGAGAAATGTGTGTAGCAACAGGTGAAACGGTTCACTAAGGGACACACAAAGGAATTGAAGTGTCATAGAGTACGGATAAATCACACACGGGGAGAGCGACGACAATGTCGACTTCCAACGGAATACCATGCATGAGCAGATAAGCACTGATCCGCTTTCTCAAGAGGAATGCGTGAGGGCGTACGAGGTGGGCCACGATGGAGTTGGGGGGCGCCCAATGAGAATGGACTCACTACTCAGTGCCATTAGTCCCTAATAGCGTGTAGATGGAGGATGGATGGTAACGATTCCTGAAATCCCTAAATGAAGTTCCCACAAGTCAAAACGGAAGGATGATGGCAGAAGGGCCCGACAGTGCGGTACCCTGTCGAGAACGGAAAGAATGGACAAAAGGACCCAAGATGCGGTACCTTGCTGAGGAATGGAAACCACGGATGACTGGACTCGACGGAGTGGTGCCATGTGGAGAATTGAAATTAAGGAATGGGGAAGCCCAACGGCGCGGCACTGGGATCCTAGTGAATTTGATTGTTAAACTTAACTGCATAAAAAATGATAAGATTACCCCTAGATCATTACTTAGAAAATGCATAAGAATATTTTAGGCATTTGCACATGAGTTATTATTTTGAGCATTTAAAATAATAGAAACCTTTATTTAGTAGCAAAGTAGAATCCTAAGCTTGGACACCTAGTCAACTAAAATATAGGAGGTAATTCAAATATCTAGGGGACAGACATGAGCAAACTTAGGGATGTTGGTGCATCTCCTATAGAAACTGACACTTGGATGGGTGAGTTGTTTTTAATTAAATAATTAATTATGCATGAAGCGACATGTGTCGCATGATATTTTCCTTTATAAGGAAGGCTTGGGGAATGGGTAAAGGATCCAAATCCTGGATGATTATCGTAATTTTGAATTGCCTCATGACTTGATGCTATTGAGGGTTTGGCAGGAAATTTTGGTGGGGGGGGAACCCAAGCTGAGTTTCTCGAATTGTTGTGTGTGATATCTATGACCCAAATCTCGAGGGAGGCCATGCGACTGAAAGCATGAGCCTATGGTTGGGTGGCGAAGCTAACGGTTGCTTCGCCTATGGTTTAAACGAGCTTTGCTGGAGGGATCCTACGGAAGAGGCGGATGACAATGGACCAGCTGGATCGGGTTGACAGGTTAAGGTTATGTTTATTTTTGTTAAGTTATTCACGCTTTTTATTTTACTTTTCCAATAACTATGATGGCTAATTTGTTTGTATGAAGTTATTAAAGTTTCAGGTTCAGTTCAGGGGGATCCTAAAGGAGGGGTCTTACACTACTATTATAAGAATAACCCATCTTCTATTTGTAGATGATGTTTTACTATTTTGAAGAGGAACTATAAGAGAATGGTAGGTTTTTAAGGAGATCTTGGACAAATTTTGTGAATCTACAGGTATGGCTGCAAGTGATTCTAAGTCTTGTTTTCTGGAGTATGGGGTGGAAGAGGATACTTTAAATAAGATTGTGAGCTTGTTTTCTTTTAATATAGAATCTCTTGATATTGGTTTTAAATATTTGGGATACTATATGTAACCCAATAACTATCTTAAAGAGGATTGGATGTGACTTGTGAAAAACATGGAGAAGAGGATTGGGAATTGATGCTATAGATGACATTCTCTTAGAGAGAGATTGATATTGGTAAATGCAGTTCTAGAAAATATTCATGTATATTGGTTATCATTGGCAAAAATTCCTAGAAGCATTTTGGACAAGATAAGACAACGATGTTTTAGTTTTCTATGGACTGGGAATAAGAAAAACGAACTTCTCCTAGTAATTGGAAAAGGATAGCAAGGCCTAAAAATCAAGGTGGCTGGGGGCTAAAAAATATTTTCTATTTTGGTTAGGATTTAGCTACAAAATGTCTTTCGAGAGGCTTATTTTAATGCTGGTCTATGGAGTGATGTTATCAAAGAGAAATACTTAAAACAGAGGTCTGTTATTGAATGGATAAGAACATTAAGAAAGAATATTCCTAGGGTATCAAATATTTGGAGCTTTCTAATAAACTCTTTTCCTTTTGGGGGGGAAATGGTTAACTTGGAGACCTGGTAATGGATAATGTATTAATGTAGTTGAAGACCCTTTTGAAGGTGGAGCTGATATCTATAAACTATCCCAAAATTTGGTAAATGTATTACGAAGTAAATGGATTCAAGTCTTAGCTCGGGTGGGTGATATTGATTTAAGAAATTACGGATGCCAAAGAAGGAAGCAAGTTGGAGAGTTAGAGCTACGGGGAGGGGGATATGAAGAAGAATGGAATGGGTATATTCTTGGCCTTCAACATGCTATAATTCATTTCACAAATGAAGCTAACAAAAAATTTTGGTTGTGGAATGAAAAAATTAGGCAAGTAACTACCAAACTTGCCTATGGATTTTTTTTGTTTTCTTCAATTGAGGATGAAACTAGATGATGTTTTAGCTCTCTTTGGAAGTTGCATTGTGCATTAAATATTAAACTATTCAATTTCCTTGATATGGATATTGAGATTCTTACTTGGGAAAACTTTATAAAGAGAGGAAGTAAAGGGCCAGATATTTGTATTTTGCATTACATTAAGAAAGATGAAACTATTGACCACTTATTGATGCATTGTGAATTTACAAAAAATGATTTGTTGGAGGTGAGAAAATAACTTAAATTCACATATCAATGGGTATCTCATACTTTTGAATCAAGCTTTTGATAAATAGATAATGGATGCAAATTATTGGAAAAATATTCCTTGCTTTAATGATTGGGAGATATGAAAACATAGGAATCAGATTTTTTTTAAGATAAAAGGAAAATTTTTATGAGAGACACATTAAATGTCATTGGTTCTGTTATCCCCCATATGCCAATTGGATTCTTTGATGGGGATTCTCAAGATGATGGTGCTGCGAGTGGAGTGGGTATGATATTGAAATTCAGTGATTCTCATTTATTTAAGATTTAAATGGGTTGTGGCAGGGGAAAAAATACCAAAGGAGAACTTCTTGCATTTTGGGGTCTTTATTTTTTGCACAATCTAAACACATATCTAATTTGTAGGTTTTCTGATACTCCGAAGTAATCATTGATTAGGTATTGTAGAAAGATCAATTGGAGGTGATTCTACTGGAGGGATGGGAAGAAAAAATGCAAAGACTTATCCATTTTCAACATGTTTATAGAGATTTCAACTCTGAAGCAGACGCTCTCTCAAAATAGGCTATGAATTTGCTAGAAGGAATAATCCACTTTGAAGAATTCAAGGATAAAATAATGGTATCTCAAGGCACACTTTCTATATTTTGTTAGGTGTTTGAAAAACTTTCTGATTTTGATATCTGTCATTATCTGTTTTTTACCTTGTAGGAGTTGTTTGTGGATGAATATGTTGAGCTATTTTGGATGAAGATTTTGCTTTTGTCAATTAATGAAGACTATATATGATTATATGTTTTAGATATAGTCCTAATGGATTGTAGTATATAGTTTTCCAGTAAGTGGGTGGTGGTCTTTATAAGTCAACAAGAATTATTGGTTCTTGGATGTTATGATTAGGATGTAATTTTATAAGAATCTAAATGAGAGTACAGTGAATTCACCGTCATGTTAATTACTATGACCTGATAAGTATTGTATACTTTGGTTCACATTTTCTATGTGAAAAATAATATTAGCATTTTTTTAATGGATACTTCTTATATTTACAAGGTCATATTTACAATCACGTACCAACTCAAATATTTGAACCCCGTGTTAATACAATTATGATCACCTTGCTACTTACTGTTAATACAAACCTCGCTACTTACCAATAGACCACATTCTTGTAGTTATTAACAAATTTATTAACATAATATTCTTTACATTATTTTATTATAATAACATTTTCTAAAATAACAAAATTTTAAGTCGCTATATTGTAATTCAATATTTTACTCAATAGTAAATTTCTTTAAGTTTCTCTTTAGTCAATAATAAAGTTCTTTTAACTTTAAGATGCTCTCTAAAGACTAGCTTTCCTGGTATTATACATTTAGAAACACAACTACCACATTCATCAAAAGTTGCTCTAGAAGTGACTAACCCTCATATTACACATTTCGAAACAGAACTACCTCACTTCAATATTTTACAATTCAATATTTTACTCAATAATAAATTTCTTTAACTTTCTCTTAACTCAATAATAAAGTTCTTTTAACTTTAAGATGCTCTCTAAAGACTAGCATTCCTGGTATTATACATTTACAAACACAACTACCACATTCATCAAAAGTTGTTGTAGAAGTGACTAACCCTCATATTACACATTTAGAAATAGAACTACCTCACTCAAAACATACATATCTCTAAACATAAAAACATAAAATGAAACATACATATCAAAATATAATTATGATAAATTAATACTTTTAAAATAAATTATGTATAAATAACTTAATACTTTGCTTAATACAATAAATTGATTAGATGTCCAACCCATTCTAATTTATTATTCCAAAACAATTAGTAGATTAATTCAATGTTCAATCAATTTGAATTTATTAATTTAACGAGCTACTAATTCAATGTTGAATGAATTAAAGTTCCATCCACTCTAAATTAAACTAACTTCCGCATAAAACCAACTTCCATCCATCCAAATATTCTGAAAAAACTTTCAAAAACAACTTAATACTTTACACAATTATTTCTTTTAAAAAATATTTTATTATGTTTGAGATATAAAAATGTAATATAAACTTAACTTAATACTTTACACAATTATTTAAAAAAAATATTATTATATGTTTATTGAAATATAAATGTAATTTATTGAGATACACATGTAACCTAAACTTTAAAAAATATTTTATTATATTTAGAATATAAATGCAATTTATTGAGATAGGCATTTAACATAAACCTATTGAAGAACATAAACTTATTGAAGAATGATTCTTCCATAGATGATAGTTCCCATAGACAAATGATTTTGACAAAAATGATAAAAAACAAAAATTACTTTGTTCAGCTTCTAAGAATCACTGTAATCTCCCACCGCTGAGCTTGTTTCAATCCTCAACAATGATGCTAGTTTCATCTCCAATTGCATCATTCTTCACTATAAAAAACTGTCTCACCTCAGTAATTGGTTATCACGCATCATTTTAAAAGAATCCTACATCTATCAATCAAAGGCGTAATTTTATGGTCGGTGTAGTTTGATTGCGAAATAATCTCCATTTTTATATTCTCATTATCTTCACGCCTTCTAATATTAGGCTTTCTAATCTTATAATATAAAAATTGAGCCACAATCTGACACAATTTTATTAAGGATACCTTGCCTAATATTCACAAATATAAATAATCAATTCTAACATATGATAGCCCTTACATAGTTATTATACTATTTATGTAAATTATACTATAAAAAGGATACAAGACAATCTAAAAGCATACAGGCTGCAGCATCCACAAGCCATGGCATATTTGGTTTTATTTTTCTCCATTCCAAAGTCCTTACTAAAATGCTGCATTGAAACATAACAAGCAGATTACATATACATTTTAACTTCTTATGGTTCATACTAGTTTGAATACTCTGAGTAATGAAACGATTCAGTTTAAAAGACAAGAGAGATAATACAATTTACAATGTTGCATTGCATACATAAAAAAACAGATTACAGAGATAAATTTTAGTTATTTCTCCTCCAGAATTGTTTGAATACTTTGAGCAATGGCCTAATCACATTGGCCCTATTCATTAGAGTTTGTCAAATTGATGCTAAAGGTCAAATAATTGCCAAGGAGAAAAATTACTAGTTTCCTAGGTTTGGGGTGGAAGCTTTGGGATTTGGAATAATGGGGATAATAAATGATGTTTAGACATTAGAAGGGTTCAAGTATTTAATAAATAGAGTGAATAAATAAATTCAAGAGAAATCCTAGGTGACAAATGGTTTTGGAGACATATGGAGGATGTGGGACCCACATTAGCTTGATTTTTCATAATACATGGTATCTCTCTTTTGCAAATTCGAATTAATGGGAATTTGAACACTCTTGGGTGAGTTGGTAAGTCATAACACATGTCATTGAGCATCTTAGGTCGAATTGGGAAGGATTGGTAACCTCCATGGAAGATAAAGAGTCAAAGTGGAAGTTTGTGGACACTTGGGCTAGATTCCCTAGCCCCTATGACACTAATGATGGAGCATCTATGACAACTATGACAAATTGCAGACCTGACCTCTGACATCTGACCACTATGACATGTCAGCCCCAAAAATAGGCTCAAGGAAGGCAAATTTGGGAGTTGGAGAAGCCAAAGAGACTCAAAATCGAATTTGGGAGAAGATGGAAGGTTGGAACTAGGAGACAAGTGGCAAATGTGGAATATTTCCTAAATGGAAATCTATTGAATCTACTGAGAGGATTTCGACCCTTAGAAGGATAATGTTGGTTATAAAATGTAGAAATGAAGTATGAGAATGGCTTTTGATCATTTGTAGAATTTGCAATTGCATTTGTGAAGAGGGAGAGCTAGTGGATGACTAGTTTCTTGCCTTAGCCAATTTCGAGGGTGAAAGATTCCCATCCAAGTTGGTAATTGGAAAGGCCATTCAGACCTTTCATTTGGAGATTTAATGGAGTCTTTATTTGCAGGTGTAAGCTACAGGGCAGCTCATGGTTTCTTCTATTGTAGCTCACTCCTTCAACCATTTCCAGTTTTGATGGCATATTCTTGATCCTTGAGGGAGGGCGTTTTTGGTGAGCTATTGTACTCTTTGGGGGAGCTTTTAATGCCCCATTTATTTTGTAATATGAATTAAATACTCCGTTCTTCATATCCAAAAAGTTTCAGGTCGAAATTCCAAGTAGAAATGTATAAATCTCATTTTTAATGGAAGAACAATGCCATTTCCCCACTACCTTGTTGTGAGCCAATGTATTGATGATGATTTCGAATGAATGGATGATTCTCTGATATATTTGTGATAAATATACTTCCATGGATGTATTCTACAAGTTTCATGTACTTTACTTGATCATTTGAAGCATTTTTACTCAGTTTAGTTGTATTGGGAGGTGAAATAGTGCCATTTCCCCAAGGGTCGAATTGGAGATTTTTGCAGTTGAATGGGAGAGGGTGAGAACAGTTGTAATAATCCATTAATGGTGCATATGAGGCTTTAATAAAATACTTAACACATTACATACCTCGTTTCATAAATTTGAGTGGGTTTGGAGTCATTTGGGAAGCCATTTTCAGTACTTACCTCAGGGGGATTTGAACCCCAAATTACTAGTAAAATTGCATACTTGGTCCAGAATCTTAAGAGAGTTTGCAGAGGTATTTTGGTGACCATATTTCATCCCTAAACATCATATTCAAGTACTAATATCATTCATACACCTTCCTTGAAGATTTGAAGGGATTTGGAGTCAATTTGAGACCTAGAGACCAATACTAGTCAAAGGGAAATCACTAGTAAAGTTACCTACATTGACCAGAATTGAAAGAGGATTTGCAGAAGTATTTTAAAGGTTCAAAGGCATCCCTGAAACACAAATTTATGTTCTAATATCATTCATATACCTTCTCAAAATATTTGGGATCATTTGGGGCAAATTTGGGACCTAGAGATCAAAACTAGTCAAGGGTCTAACTAGGGAAAAAAGTGAAAAATTGTCATTTTGATAAAATTCCTAACAAGGGACATTACAAATTCTCTGAGCAATGAAACCATTCATTTATCTGAGCAATAAAACAATTCATTTAAAAAAAAAGGGATAATAGAATTACCTTAACACATAAGTTGCATTACCAATTATGGCAAATATGAACATCAATAGATTTAGACCCTGAGAACATATTCAACATAAATTATAAATATCCCTCAACCTTGCAGTATATACCATATAAAAATATTCAGATCTATAGACATAAAAATACCTCAACAGTTCCTCGTTTTACCTGTTACATCAAATTTTCATGGATACCATAGTTAGTTTATAAAATCCGATGCACAAATTTAAAACTTCACTTAAAGTTTTATTGGTACAAAAGTTTAAATCTGACTTCTAGAATATAGACGTCAGATCCTCTTTAGTATTTGAAAGTGTATTTTGAAATATTACATTTAGACAGATTTTTGGAAGCCGTCCACCCATATAGATAGCAGCCATAAACCACCCTAAGCATGTTCCTACTAGACTCGTCGACTGTTCTTGTTTCATTAAGTCGCATGTTGTAATTGCACTCACTCCCTGAAACTACACACCATCAATGAATAATTTATGTTGGATTTTAAATCATTTTTAAGCCTAAGAATCCCACATTCCAATTAATTATTGCATCTAAAGATGCATTCTAAAACCTAGCATATGGGAGAACCCTCTCTCTGTTAAATATAAAATAAAATTATCAATTTATAAATTTAACAACCCTAGGATTAAAAACCTTCATATTTACACCTTCCCTCAATTTTTTTGATGTAAAAAGGATTTGAATCTCATATCTAGATACTTCAAAATTTAAAGTTAAAATAGATCGAAACATAATATAAATTCTATAGCGCTAACAAAAATCCTGCATATACCTGCAAGATTCTCCTCTCTATTAGTATAACTGATGCCCTCTCCACCTTAGTAGAATCAAAGGTCGTCATAGGGTTGTTGTGAACATTAAGTACCAACAAAGAATAATGTTGCAGCAACCTGGAGACAATAACATAGAGCAAAATTTCAAATCTTTGGAACAAGCACTCCCCTGACAGTAGAAATGAGGTATTGAATAATCTGAAATGTTAGATGAAAACCTACACTGCGTAGCGTGGCTTTGGAATTAGGACTTTTAGAAACAAGGTTTGTCAGCAATTCTTTGTCTTTTATATGAAAACCTACACTTCGTAGTGTGTCTTTGGAATTAGGACTAGTAGAAACAAGGTCGGTCAACAATTCTTCATCTTTTACAGGTGTCAGGTTTGATGTAAAGTTCAGAGCACTTCGACCTAACTCACGGGATGGTGAAGACAAATATGAACTGAGCGGAGGGGTGTGGTTGCTTGCTAGAGATCTTCCAGACTTGAAAGATAAAAACTTAATTAAGTCTATTAACATGATATGATTTGATCCATGGGGAAAAACCAGGAAAGCAAGGATTTTAAAGACATAAAACCTATACTATATCTTGTAATAATGTAATAATGAAGACAAATAGAGAGGGATGCAACAATGGAATTTACATGTAATACAATTTTTTTTTGGAAGGAATAGGTGAGCTAGACATAGGATTCCCAGTAGAGAATCTCTCCAGATATGTATCTCCAGCTAGCTTGGCAGAATCACCTATGCTCTTAGATCCATTCACGAGATTTTTCTTTGTCCTTTTATGTTTCCTGGACTAATCATTGCTTGCACGCTCTTCATGTTGTTTCTGGTATAGAAACACAGCGTTATCCATCAATATAACCACTTACTTTTCTTCAAAGAAAGCCTGAATTTTATAGATATCTAAAAATAGATTTGCAATCACAAGCATATTAAAATCATATCATACAACATACCTGGATGGTAAATGTCTTAGATTTCCTGCCTTTCCACCACTTGGAGATATAGTCATAATATGCAGCTTGGGAACCTAGGATCACAGTACTAATGGTATAAATCTTTACAGATAACAAAAGGTTGATTATATATCCATGCAGAAATGACAATAAAAATGGGCATAGAAAAACTTGGAAAATCATAAAAATCTCTTACCACTGCCATATAGAATTGTGTAGGAGCTGCATAGAAAAATCAACGAAACAACGAAACTGTTAGAAATGTAAACGAAAAGAGTTCTGTAAGTACTTTTCATCTTAAATGTATAGTTCACTGACAGACTTTAACAAAATATAAACATAAGGTCGAAGTAATTGAAAAATATAGGAATAATATATATATATAATTTTCTTAATTCATAGCTCATATACTTATATACCTTACTATAGACCCTCTATCATATATATATATATAAGCCTCTATCCCTGGATTAATTCTTTAAACATCACAAACACATTTTTCTAAGTGTCATTTAATTTCTTATTGGTTCTCATAACCGAGGCTGGTGTTTCGATGGCAATCAATTCTCTCTTGATCAGATGTCGATTTGGATCAGGTGAAGAATAAAGATTGAGAAATTAATAGCGCTTCTAGTATGCCGCGTGCTAACTACTCGAAGGACGGGTGTCTACAACCGGTGGTTCTACACGGGTTGAGAATATCTTTAGTGCAGAAGGAAATCACATCCTCGGTTTAACATGAAACTGATATTAAATAAAAAAAGGACCAACTGAAAGGGGACAAGATGCAAACTGAGTTCAAACTTTTGATCCATTTTGCATCAATATATTCTTTTAAAATAAATAAAAATATATTCTTGTAAATGTCATAAGAAATGCAAGCAAGATTCCTTTCGTCATTCCAGATTTGAAACTACTAATAATTTGAGGAATTTCAGCAACAGCCCAGCTGAAAACACTAACCAACCCAAAACCAAGAGAGACATAATCCCCGATGGCACATAGGAAGTCCTTGAGATACCTCTCGGCCCACCACACACATTGCCTTCCTGAAGGGAAAACCGCAATTATCTTAAGCCTAGATTAAAACATCTATAAATTTCCTGTAAACCTAGATTTAAGCATCCAGATAGATTTAAAAGATATGGATATAAATTTCTTGCTGCAAGTTATAAAAAACAAATCTCATTCACACTCAAGTTAAAAAGGGATGTCTGTGACATATAAATCTCTTTCGACCGATGAGAGCTGGGCCATGAGATAGAGAGGCTGATCCCACTACGATATTCGATATAACCAGTTACACTCCGAGCAATAATATGATAGCTAGTACCGGAAAATAATGACAGCTGGGCCCAGAGCCATATGATTCAATATGGTCCCAGAATGAACAATATATGGTCCCACAGAGAGAGAACAGATATAGTCACAGAAGGAAGGATTTTTTATGACGTATGGTGGATCCTCTTTAAACAGGTCAACGAGAGCTTACAACAACACAACGGAGCTTACATACAAATCTCTTTCGACCAAAGCAATAAACAAACTCCCGATATGAATATATATCAGACATGATTTTCTATGGTAACTTGACTTCCAACGAGAAAGAAATACCAACGGACTTAACAAGGGAAAATTTAAAAGACCATTAAAAGCTCAAAATAGTATTCTATTAAAAAAGTCATCAACCCCTATGGTGGCCCTTTAGGGCATTAAATAGTCTAGCCTTCTTCCTGTTGCAATACTGAGATGGACTTCAAAAATGAGCAACATGTTGTAGAACTACTTACGGTTGCTTGCTCCAGTAAACATCCAATAAGATTAAACAAATATCTGCCACATTTAACAGTATCCTCTCAGATCATGAAAAACAAGCATGAACTCAATAAGAACAAATTCAGAATGCAAATAAAAAAAGCTAAAGAAACTCTAAGATGCAAAAAAGAGAAATAAAACCAGCAAACATTCTTAAAACCAAAAAGAACTAAGAGACTTTCAAAGCAAAAAAAAAGCTTACCCTACAATCCATGTCATAAGAAATGCAAGGGAGATTCCTTCTATCGTTCCAGATTTGAAACTGGTAATAATCTGAGGAATTTCAGCAATAGCCTATCTAAAAACGCCAACTAACCCAAAACCAAGAGAAACATCATCCCCGAAGCTGCACAGGCAGTCCTTGAGATACCTCTGGGCCCACCACACACACTGCCTTCCAGAAGGGCAAACTGCCATTTTCAATACTAATGAATCGGCGGTTTCCCAAAAACCTCTACCAAAACCTGAGAGCTTCCTATATATATATGAAAAACTACTAGGTATATATCCTCACTGGTGTCAAATACTAGAGTAAAGCCGAATCTTTAATCTAAGATTATACAGCTCCACAGAACATTCCTCTAATGAATCCACGCTCAGTACTTCGAATTTTTTAATTATTTGAATCCACCTTCATAGACGGCCACTACCAGTACGAAGGCCCCACTACTAGCCACAAGAATGAAGAGTTTAAAAATGAAATGATATTAAATAAGATACACAACGAAGTGTAGAGAATATGCAATATAATTAAGATCTAAAGTTTGGTAATGGAAAATGTCAAACTTAATAAATTATTTGATATATGATGCAGATTTGGAATTCAAACGGCGAACCTTGGAAATAGTCAAAATTTGGTGTTTACAGTTGATATTCATGTCCACGGAGTTCTACATTGACAATCGGCTGTGGTGTGGTGCTCAATTTTCAGCTAGCTGTACTCGCCTCTATCTGGACTCTTACAACAAGTGCATTTGCAACACGTGGAAGTCTGATCCTAAAACTTAGGATCAACGTACAAAAAACTCAAGATCATATCGCGTATCAATGATAATTAATAATAGCCCGTTGTGTATACACCATAGCCATGCTTATCTTCATGGGCGCCGAATATATGAACGGTGATTTGCTGCATGTCTTGAACTAAGCGTTCTTTCGTTTTGAAGTTCGTGTTAAAGTATAATTTGTTTATGAGTTTTCTTTTATTTATTCCTCGGTGTAATGGTGAAAATCCTCATAGCAGATCTAAGAGATGATGTATACCTCACAAGAGAATAATTACGATTAAGCAGGAAAATAGAAGAAGAGTGGTCAATGCAGTATAATGAGCAACATAATAATAATACAGTAGAACTCAAATAGAAGCAAAAATACTTCACACACACTAATTAATTAATCACAATATGGACAAATAAATAGTACAATGCATGAGGATTCGAATGCCTAAGGTGGCAATTCGAATTAGCCTTCACGGAGTGATCAAAAGATCACTGGAGTGTCATCGGAGAACAAATAGTAGTCTATCTCATCATTAGTGGAGTCATCAATGCTCAAGTAACTGTCAACCATTAGTCAAACTGAGTCTAACTGAGTGTGGTAGGTGTAACTGGAACTAATTGAATGAAGGAGACTCAGTGGAGGGCGCATGAGGAGCTAACTGAAGTCAGAATGGGCATTCAAGTCTAACTGGAGGTCCATCGGAGTGATACAGTCAGTTGAGAGTCATTCTATCCTTAAATCAAAAAAAAAAACTGAATATAACTGAATGGTAGGTAAGGAAGGGTGTCTTTCTCATGCAGTAGGTGAAAGGAGGGCACACTAAGCTCTAGGAGGGCTGAAATTGAGTGGAAGGAAGCTCCGGGGGCTATCTAACTAAGGGCTAGGTGTTGGGACTGATGACTGGAATGCATGCAAACCCTAAAAGTGCATGCATGACTGAAAATGTAAATAATGAAAATGATGCTAGGACTAGGATGGAGTATAGGAATATACTAACACCCCCCCTTAATCCATAATGGGCCTTGGTAATTGAGACCAAAGGTCACCCAATACAATGAATAATAATAATAGTCAATAAACTGAGGAAATGGGAAAAACCTCATGGGAAAAATACCCCCCCTCAAAATAGACTGTAAGGCACACACAAATATAAATGCTCCAAACTCAAGCAAGTGTGATGCTTGGTCATATGTTTGGAGGTATCTTCTTCTTGGGAAGAAGTGGATCATGCTCAGAAAGCATGTGCTTGTACTTGCTCTTAAGATCGAATGTGATGAGAACAAATCCAAATGTATGAGGATGATCCTTGAACCTATGATTCGAATCAGCTGAGGTAGGATCAAATCTATGAATGTGCAGATAGTCTTTTGTGTTCTCCTTCGAACCATCATGGGTGAGATTATGCCAAAACGAACCATCAAATAATAATGATTGCTTGAAATCCAAATCAGATTTAAGACTTGAAGAATAGTTTCTTGAGATCTCCTTTGAACCAGCATGGGTGAGATCAAAACTATCATATGCATGAGAAATTATCCCAAGTAGTGATTGTTTAGAATCCAAATTAGATCCAAGACTTGAATCATGGTTTCTTGAGATCTCCTTTGAACCAGCAGGGGTGAGATCAAAACCATGATGTGCATGACAAATTATCCCAAGTGAATGGCAATGGCCATATTCTTCAATAACCTTCTGAAAGCATGGAATAATGATCATATAGTAGTAAATAAGAGGTGATTGCTTGAGGAGAGCGAATGCATTACCTCCAATAGCTGATTTGACCTCCGAAACATTCAATAGATCATGATGCAGACCAATAAACTCTGGTGCAAGAGAGGATTTAGGACCTTCTGCAATATCTAGAGTGTGAGCTGGCACAGAAAGAGAAGAAATTTGGAGCATGAGTGTAGAATCTGCAAGTTCTTCTTCTTTGTGAACAACTTCAATATGAGATGTGTTTGATATTGGTTCATGATCAATGAGAACATCAAGGAGGATGAATGCATCACTTTACTTTCTCTTGAAGGGGTGTGGACCAAATCCTTCATTTTTTTTGACAAAACTTACATCCAGGTGAGCCCATAGCTCTTTTGGAGTTTCAATATCATTGAATTGGTTTGTCATGTATAGAGGCATAGCAAAAATCATGGTTGCACAAGCTCTGTCACCTTCAATTAACCAGCCATACTCTTCTTCAGAGGATTCGAACTCTCTTTCAAAACAATAATCAAAGAGACCATTTCTCTTCAAATGTGCTATCATATTCGGTTTCCATTCATCATAGTTGAATAGAGAAAGAAGATCATAGTTGAATGGAGAAAGAGAAGGGATTTATTATGAATACATTGAAGCTGTAGAAGACATACAAAAAATAATAGAAATATCTGCAACTGCTACTGTTGCAAAAATGCAGAAACTGCTGCACTCAAAATCTGGATAATAACCTGCAAAAAACTCTTAGGAATGGAGATAAACAATACTCTCAACATGCTCTGATACCATGTGAATATTCTCACAGCAGATCTAAGAGATGATGTATACCTCACAAGAGAATAATTATGATTAAGCAGGAAAATAGAAGAAGAGTGGTCAATGTAGTATAATGAGCAACGGAATAATAATATAGTAGAACTCAGATAGAATAAAAAATACTTCACACACACTAATTAATTAATCATAATATGGACAAATAAATAGTACAATGCATGAGGATTCGAATGCCTAAGGTGGCAATTCGAATTAGCCTTCATGGAGTGATCAAAAGATTATCGGAGTGTCATTGGAGCACAACTAGTAGTCTATCTCATCATCAATGGAGTCATCAATGCTCAAGTAACTGTCAACCATCAGTCAAAGTGAGTCTAATTGAGTGTGGTAGGTGTAATTGGAACTAACTGAATGAAGGAGACTCAGTGGAGGGCGCATGAGGAGCTAACTGAAGTAAGAATGGGTAGTCAAGTCTCACCGGAGGTCCATCGGAGTGATACAGTTAGTTGAGAGTCAGTCTAGCCTTCAATCAAGGAAATAACTGAAGACAACTGAAGATAACTGAATGGTAGGTAAGGAAGGGTTCCTTTCTCATCCATTAGGTGAAAGGAGGGAGCACTAAGCTCTAGGAGGACTGAAACTTAGTGGGAGGAAGCTCTGGGCGCTAGCTAACTAAGGGCTAGGGGCTAGGACTGATCACTGGAATGCATACAAACCGTAAATAATGCATGCGAACCCTAAAAGTGCATGCATGACTAAAAATGCAAATAATGAAAATGCTGCTAGGACTAGGATGGAGTATAGGAATATCCTAACACCAGCCATGAGAACGAAGAGTTTAAATATGAAACGATATTAAATAAGATACACACCGAAGTGTAGAGAATATGCAATACAATTAAGATCTAAAGTTTGGTAATAACAAATGTCAAACTTAATAAATTATTTGATATATGATGCAGATTTGGAATTCAAACGGCGAACCTTGGAAATAGTCAAAATTTGGTGTTTACGATTGATATTCATGTCCACGGAGTTCTACATTGACAATTAGCTATGGCGTGGTGTAATATCTAGACTCTTACAACAAGTGCATTTGCAACGCGTGGAAGTCTGATCCTAAAACTTAGGATCAACATACACAAAACTCAAGATCATATCGCGTATCAATGGTAATTAGTAATATCCCATTGTGTATACACCATAACCATGCTTATCTTCATGGGCACCGAATATATGAACGTTGATTTGCTGCGTGTCTTGAACTAAGCGTTCTTTCCTTCTGAAGTTCATGTTAAAGAATAATTTGTTTATGAGTTTCCTTTTATTTATTCCTCGGTGTAAATATAGTTCCAGGTATTCCATCAATGTACAGCGACGATCAGAGGAAGGGTATGGAATTTTTTTACGACTCCTCGGTGTGAATATTGTTCCAGGTATTCCATCAATGTACAACGAGGATCAGAGGAAGGGTGTAATATTTTTACAACAAACACAATGACAGTCGTGTATCATTACTGAGTGAGAGCAGGAAATTGAGAAAGGATAGCCAGGCCTAAAAATCAAGGTGGTTGGGGGCTAAAAAATATTTTCTATTTTGGTTAGGATTTAGTTACAAAATGTCTTTCAAGAGGCTTATTTTAATGTTGGTCTATGGAGTGATGTTATCAAAGAGAAATACTTAAAATAGTCAAAATTTGGTGTATACTGTTGATATTCATGTCCACGGAGTTCTGTATTGACAATCGGCTGTGGCGTGGTGCTCAATTTTCAGCTAGCTGTACTCGCCTCTATCTATCTAGACTCTTACAACAAGTGCATTTGCAACGCGTGGAATTCTGATCCTAAAACTTAGGATCAACGTACACAAAATTGTTAGAAGCATAAACGAAAAGAGTTCCAAGTACTTTTCATCTTAAATGTATAGTTTACAGACAGACTTTAACAAAAGGTCAAAGTAATAGAAAAATACAGGATTGAAGGCATTCTCAGACACATAATTGAAATGAAATCTTCACACTTAAGCTTGATCATTTAGGATAGAATGAAGCTCAGAAGAAGGAATCTCAGAAAGGGGGAACATAAGCTCATCAATGAAGCAAGATCACTCATCAATGAAGCAAGATAATGTGAAGAAGGATGTAATCACTGTCAACTTGTTTGTAAACAAGAAAACTCCAGGCAATAATTCATGCCTACTTGCAGCTAACTATTTCCCATTTACTAGAGGGGCGGACCAAATCTGAGAATGTTGTCCTCCTTTCATAAATTGGTTGGAAAAAGTGATTTTGCGGACGCACTGTGGCTTGTGCGGAGGCACCGCCAAGAAGATGATGAGGACCACGACCAGTGCGATCAGGACGAGCGCCAACAGAACCAGTAGGATTATCACGAAGCGCCACATTTTCCCACTGGTGGCATGCCTGTCGCAATCAGAGCGAGTCACACAACTCTTCCCTGACATCGCTGGATCTCTCTGATCGGCTCCCGATGCAAAAATGTGACCGCAAAATACGAAGAATAAGCACTGTAATGCTCAGATCTCTCTACTACTTCTGACGCTTGGCATCCTTGAGAAAAATAAGAAGTTTGGGCAAACACGGTAAAGAAAGACTCTTAAAGGACGGATGGGAGACGGGTTATGAAAACCTTTGGTGTGGTCACAAAGAAGATCCGATCCATTTCTCAAGGTGGCCAGAAACGTCCATCCCTCCCACAAAAGTATAGAGCATAATTATTGTACTGCGTTGTATTGTGGTGTCAAATGACGGAATGTATAGCAGGGGAAAGCTGTGCAACGACAGATTAAAAAGTTTTGGTTTTAATTGGTTGATACAGCGAACAAAAAGCTAACGTGACTGTCTTTGTCTCTGTCTATAATTAAATGTTAATTGAGAGTAAAAATTATAGAATCTTCCTATTTGAAATTTTGATGGTTTAACCTTTCAAATTTCAGTCTAGACTCTATATGCATTCCACTTTCACAAATTTGGATTATTCAGCACAGGAAAAATGGACAAGGATCATGAATCAGTGGAATAATCCCCACAAATACTCAAGTATGCTCCCAAATTCGGTTCTACACAGCAAATGTTTGAACTTTACTAAATGATCATAAGGAGTGTAGGAAGAATATCTAAGTGATTATGTACCATTTACCACTCTAACCCATCAAGTCTTTTTATGAGAAATCTCTTAACTCCCGGGCAAAATAATGGACCATCAATAAGCACCCAACCCCAACCCTGGAGTAGTAAATGACAGTCAGGCTCCAATGTTATGAAAAATTTCTTAATTGCCAGGAAAAATAATGAATGATAAATAAACACCCAACAGCGAAGCAGTAAATACCCCTCCAAGCTCAAGCACCCTTCCAAGCTCAAGCACCCCCTTCAATCCTAAATAATACCTTGGTTAATACATAATTTGCCAAGGCTTTCATGTGCAAGAAGAGCATAGACCATAGAGTTTATGCCAGGGAATCCCGCTAGAAACTTCTAATATACCATATCATAAGGATATCAAGGCATATCATAGAGTTCCAATATTATAGTCACAATAGCATCCTTCATGTGTTTTCTAACTTACAACATCAATAATATATCCTTACTAGACAAATACATCATCTCACCTAAATACATAAAATCACCATGAGATATCAATATAAAATTTCAATTTTAATATGTTTGCTACATCAACCAAATTTTATAGCTATGGTATTCTTATCATATTGTTTGTCCTCGCATGCACTAGTCACTGGTCTTGATTATTGCCTTACACTCATCACCATATCCAAGACATTCTATGTGTACAATATTCCCTCCTTCATAGAGATTGTATTTGGCCAAACAAACATGAGTATTTATGAAGATATTTCTTTACATTGCAACATCCACAACAACCCATGAACCGAGATGATATACTAATCATTAAGTTGATAACATTTTAAATGTAATGCAGGGTGACAGGTGTGGGAGGGGTCCTTTTGGATCCTAGGGTGATAGGTGTGGGAGGGGTCCTTTTGGATCCTAAGGGGATGATTGTGAATAATTTCTCTTGAGATCTAGGATGTGCTATTAATAATCAGGTTAAATGAATAACTTTGATGATGAAAGATGAAAAAATTGAAGTAAAGAAAATTAGGAGACTCGGACTCTCTTTTAGTTATCAAAGCTATTAGGAGAATCCTAAGTAAAGAGGAGCTTCCCCATTATCAAATCCAGAGATGAATCCATTGGTATTTAAAGGAGATCAAGGACCTCCATATTTTACAGTTGTGCCAACTCATTGGAAAACAAAGGGGTATTGGTAGATCATTTCAATCACCATTGAGTTCAATGGGTCCCTTAGCACTTAACACTGAAGTGAATGCACTTGACCTAATGGCCTCGGGTGTTCAAGTTGACGAGACAAGGTATCTCCATGTTGAAGTATATGCATGGGAAGGTGCAGCCACCTATCCATTGATCCAGACCTGTAGTGGAGGTGTCTTTTAATTGCTTGGTTACTCAGTAATGCCTCTTATTCCTTCGCATGCTCCACATCATGGCAAATGTAAATGACATTAAGAATGGAAAAGACTCCGAAAAGGACTAGCCTGTTTCCTTAACATATTTTTTGGACTGCGGTTTCGATTTGGTGAGTTGTTTTTCATGTCGGGAGACTATATGACAAGAAGGAATTACCGTTTAGATCCTGCTTGCTGTGTCGTCTCCTATCTTTGTTTTCTTGTCACGCTGGGCAAAGGGAATTCAAAAATTTATAGTTTGCGAGGGACAAAAGTCTGGGTGGGTGACGAGATTGGGAATTCATACTTTCATCTCTTTGGTGACTTGAGCAGTGTCCCCGCCTATTTCACGACATGTTTGCAACTAGGATGTCTCCATGCCTTCGAGGAAGGCTGAACTTAGGTCTATGATGATCGAATTTAGGGACAACATTCAGGCTATGCTAAGGTTAATGCAGTCCAGGTGGGACATATTGGTAGAGGCGACCAGGGATATTTCTTATCACATTTCTCTATGAATACTCGTGTTGATGACGTAGAGGACCATGTCCATGTGCATGGAAAGAAAATTGTGAAGCTCATCGAGGATATTGAAAAGCTAGTCAACTTGGCACAGGAGATCCATTGTCAGGGTAACTCATTTTCAATCGCTTGCACACAGGAGGAGAATTATGTCCAATAACCTCTGAAGGAATACATCAATTTGGAGTCGCCCATGCAGCTAGGGATGGTTGTTCTATCTTTTCAACACTGTGTGCTTTATTTTTTGAAAAAACAATTGTGTTTTAAGTGCATTTTTTTGTCAAGGCAATATGTTAGGATCTACATTTTGAAGGAATTTGCAGTAGCAGAAGGAAAACTTTGGACCTCCGTTAAAATTTTGGTTTTGATTACTGATATTTTGGGCATAATTTGGATTCCCTCTTTCAGGGATGCAGTCTTCTTGTACTGTTTTGTTCTTCACAACTTTTTGTTAATATAAACTATTATCCATTTTCGTAAAAAAAAACATTTTTAAATGCAATGTAATATTTGTTGAATATTGTAACTTCTAAGAATATTATAATTTGTACATTATTATTCCGGAGATGTTTCATCCCTCCGATGTAACCCTATCATGTATCCGGAGATGTTTATTCCTCCGGGGGTTTGTGGTAACTAGGGTTATTAGACCCACCATGTGGGGGTCGGCCCTGTTCTTATATTTTTGGGGTTATTAGACTTCTCCAGGAGAGGTCGGCCCCATTAGGTATTTTGGTCAGTCGGGAGTTAGTATAAATAGAGGAGGTGAACTCCTCATTAGACACACTTGCACAAAACAGAAAAGTAGCGCACTTGTCTGGGAGATCTGCTAAGGAGGTAGAGAAGGAGGGAGCACATCTTGTATTTTGGTTGATCATCTTATTGAGGAAAGCTTTGCTGGGTTTTCTACCCCATGAGGGTTTCCCAGGGTAAATTCTATGTCTATCTTGTGATTATGTTTCTTTCAGTGATCTTGCTAGTCTATTTGGTTTAAACTTAACATGGTATCAGAGCTAGACTGAATAGGACATCTTTCACAAGGTAAGAATACCTCTCTCTCTCTCCAGTGAAAGTTAGGGTTTCAGCAAAAAGTTGGTATTATTGAATTCTGATTACATGGCTGGATAGCCCTTCTCAAAACAAATCTTTTGAGCCCTAGATCGAACTTTTTGGTTGGGTAAAACTTCGGGAAAGTCAAACCCTAGTTTTACCAAAAGTGCGATAAATCAAAAATTGGTTTCAGAAAAAAGTTGGCATTTTTGAAATCTGATTACATGGCTGGATAGCCCTTCTCAAAACCAATCTTTTGAGCCCTAGATCGAACTTTTTGGTTGGGTAGAACTCCTAGAAAGTCAAACCCTAGTTTTACCCAAAGTGCGATAATCCAGAAATTCTGTCCCAAGATCCGGAAAGGTAAAAAGGTAATATTTCCAGGAAAGTACTAATCTGTCTCTTATCTCTTGGACTCCCCCAAGAGAAGATGGCTCCAAACACTAAGCTTGAAGACAAGCTAGAAGGCATAGAGAATTTCCGAGCATGGAAATACAGAATTGGTCTCATTCTTGAAGAGAATGATCTTGCTCATTACATCAAAGATGAAGTTGCAGAACCGAAAGGAGATGAAGCCAAAGAGAAGCATAGGAAGGATTTGATTAGGGCAAAGAGAATCATAGTTGATTCTATTAAAGACCACTTGATTCCCCAAGTGGCCTCCAAGAAGACTCCAAAGGAAATGTATGATGCCCTAGGAAGGATGTATGAAGGAAAGAACATCAATAGGAAGATGAATCTAAGGACTCAATTGAAGAGTACCAAGATGCACAAAGGAGAATCCACTCAAGACTACTTCTCAAGAGTCTCTCTAATCAAGGAGAAACTAGATGCCATTGGTGATACTCTTGATGAAGATGAACTTGTGATGACTGCCCTAAATGGTCTCACTAGACCTTGGGAATCTTTCATACAAACTATGTGTGCCAGAAAATAAAGCATGAAGTTTGATGTAGTATAGGAGGATTGTGTTCAAGAAGAGGCTAGGGTAGCCAACAGAGAAGCTATTCTCAAAGAGGATGACCAAGCTTTGGCCACCCACACCAAAAGAGGAAAGAGAGGCCACTTCAAGAAAGTGAATTACAAAAGGTCTCAACCCTCTCATAGATTCAAAAGGAAAGGAGGATCAAACTCAGAAAGAGACATCTCCACAGTCCAATGTTTTAATTCTCTTAAGCTAGGACACTATGCTAGAGACTGTACCCTACCAGAAAAGAAGAAGAAAAGGTTTGTCCACAAAAGACATCATGCACATATGGCAGAAGATGATAGTGAATAAGAAGAAGGAGAAGAAGAAGAATAAGAAGTAGAGGAAAGGCCTCAAAAGAAAAGATCTAAAGTGAAGAAAGAAGATCCAGAAGAATATGTCCTATTTTCTGCACTCTCTGGATCTGTATCCCCTGGTGAAGGCACATTGCTCATTGACAATGGTGCTTCAAAGCACATGACAGGTCATAAGGAAACTCTCTCCAGGATCGAAGAAAAGTCTTCACCTCAAAAGGTATTTCTAGGAGATGATTATCAATATCCCATCAATGGAATTGGTGAAGCAAGCTACAAGCTTGATTCGGGAACACCCTTGAAAATGAAAGAAATTTTATATGTACCAGGTTTAAAGAAGAACCTACTCTCTATCTCAGCACTAGATAAGAAAGGTTTTAGAGTGGCTTTCATAGATGGACAAGTACTCATGTGGTCCAAAGGAAAATCAATTAAAGATACAGTTATCATTGGTGAAGAAGAAAGAGGTCTCTATAAACTCAAGGGTCATCCAGAAGCTTCCCTTGCTCATGAAGTTTCTAGTCCCAGTGAGCTATGGCATAGAATATTAGCTCACATTAACTATAAAGCCTTACCCTATGTAAGCAAGGTGGTCATAGGATTACCAGATTTGAAAGCTGATCATGATGGCTCATGTAAAGGATGTAAGAAAGGGAAGAATGTCAAGAATCCCTGTCCAAAGAGTGAAACAAAGACTAAGAACATTTTGGAGCTAATACACTCAGATGTATGTGGACCTATGCCCACCACTTCTCTAAGTGGGTTTGAATACTATCTTTCATTCATTGATGACTATTCAAGGAAAACTTGGATATACTTCCTAAAAGGTAAGAATGAAGTCTTTGGAAAATTCAAAGAGTTCAAGGCTCTAATAGAATTCTCCCATTGATTCACACATGGTTTTCATGTTCTCCCCTTAACTGCTAAAAAACAAATCATGACATCCTCCAAATCTATAATACTAATTCCTCTCATTCGCAAAGGTGATCCTATCATCTAATACTTGGGGTTAAGCAAAATTTTTAATATGCGACAAAGTCATGCAATCTTTTATGCCTTAAAATTGGGGGTTGTTTATATGCTTGATATATTCCTTTGCCTCAAAATTGGGGGTTGTTTATATGCTTGATATATTCCTTTTCCTCAAATTGGGGGTTGTTTATATGCTTGATATATTTCTTTGCCTTGACATGAAGGTGCAATCATAGAAGATACCAGTCCATACATTTACATACTTTCATATTTTGACCAAATGATTTTAGATCCCTTTCTTTCGTTTTCACTTCAAGTCCAGGTTGCAATGTCCACAATGTCCTTAGAAACATCTACTCCTAACCTTTCCTCCCCTATACTTTTTGTATTCCCCCTTCAGCGTCCCTTCTTGGGGCAATTGCTAGTTATAACTTCCATATGAACCACTTATGTAGATGATAATCCATACCGTAGGGTTTAAGCCTATATTTAATTACTCTTTTAAAGGATGTCAAGTAATCTAAGTCAAATAGTTAAGTATGCCAGGCCTGAAGATATACAAGGTGGACATCACTTCTAGGAAATATTTCCCATTTATTTTTATTAGCCTTAATTAATTTACAATCTATATACATATTTTCCAAAATCTAAGATCATCTATATGTACATACCGCTATGTATATTTAAGTATGGAAATTCCCGTTTGCTTCTTATTCCACAAAGACATACATATAACTTTGAGTTACCAAAGAGATAAGGAATGGAATTGTCACTTCTAAATTTATTCATATTTTCTTTTGATCACAATGTAATTATAATTATTTGTTTTTCACCGAAATTTAACATTGTAGACATCGAATTATGCAATTCCACTAATACTCTTATTTAATGAATGGGCCATATCCCAATAAAATAACATGTATTCATAAACGTATTTTCACAACCATAACTAAAACTCAAGTTATATGTATAAATGTGGATGTATAATTACTGACTTCAACGCACCAGGAAAATCATAAACCCTATACAGCAAGAGAAAATCATTTATAATCTTATACAATTTAAGAGTATATTTTCAGCACAACATATATCTAAACTCTACTAATTCACAATCTAATTAAAAATCTAAACTTTGTAACCCACAAATATCTGTAATGAAAACCGTAGAAGAATCCAGTGACAAAAATTAGGTAACAAGAATTTTCATGGATTATATTAATTATGTGTAGTATCAACATAGATTATTCTAATTACCAAACAAATTTCTAAATTTTAAACTTAACTTTATGTAATAATAATAGCAGGAATTCAATGTCTACGCTAAGAGAGGGTATGAATTATTTACTCTTTATCAACCACCTAAATTGTCATTTTTAAAACGCACAGATATTTGTACACTCATGCCTCCTAAATTATACCTTTAACCTAAGCACATCTCTACTATGATACTTTACACAATTATTTAAAAAAATATATTTTGTTTATTCAAATATAAATGT
Source organism: Larix kaempferi (assembly GCA_027924585.1). Taxonomy (NCBI): domain Eukaryota; kingdom Viridiplantae; phylum Streptophyta; class Pinopsida; order Pinales; family Pinaceae; genus Larix; species Larix kaempferi. The sequence goes on along the minus strand of BSBM01000091.1, from coordinate 35,798,491 downwards.
AATTTATTGAGATAAGCATGTAACATAAACTTATTGAAGAATTATTCTTCCATAGATGATAGCTTCCACAGACAAATGATTTTTGACAAAAATGATAAAAAAACAAAAATTACTTTATTCAGCTTTTGAGGGTCATGGTAGTCTCCCACGGCTGAGCTTGTTTCAATCCTCAACAACAATGATGCTAGCTCCGTTTGCAATTGCACAGTTCTTCACTATGAACAGCTGTCTCACCTCAGTAATTGTTTATCACGCATCATTTTAAAAAAATCCTACATCTATCAATCAAAGGCCTAATTTTCTGGTCCGTGTAGTTTGATTGCGAAATAATCTCCATTTTTATCTTCTTCATGATATTCAGGCTTTTTTATCTTAGGCTTTCTAATCTTATAATAGAAAAATTGAGTCACAATCTGCACACAATTCTGTTAAGGATCCCTTATCTAATATTCACAAATATAAATAATCAATTCTAACATATGATAGCCATTGCATAGTTAATATACTAAATGCAAATTATATTGGAAGAGGATACAAGGCGATCTAAAAGCACACAGGCAACAGCATCCACAAGCCATGGCATATTTGGCTTTAGTTTTCGCCATTCCAAAGTCCTTACAACAATGCTGCATTGAAACATTACAAGCAGATTACAGATACATTTTAACTACTTATGCTTCATATTAGTTTGAATACTCTGATTAATGAAACAATTCAGTGTAAAAAACAAGAGAGATGATAGAATTTTCAATGTTGCATTGCATACATCAACAAGCAGATTAGCTATTTTTCCTTCAGAAATGTTTGAAAACTCTGAACATTGTTTAAATACTGAGCAATGAAACCATTCATTTATCTGAGCAATGAAAAAATTTATTTTAAAATAAAGGAGATAATAGAGTTACCTTAACACATACGCTGCATTACCAATTATCGCAAATATGAACATCAATGGATTTAGACCCTGAGAACATATTCAGCATAAATTATAAATATCTCTCAATCTAGCAGTATATACCATATGAAACTATTCAAATCTATAGGCATAAAAATACCTCAACAGTTCCTCGTTTTACCTGTTACATCAAATTTTCATGAATACCATAGTTAGTTTATAAAATCCGATGCACAAATTCAAAACTTCACTAAGTTTTATTGGTACAAAAGTTTAAATCTGACTTTATATATATATATATATATATATATATATATATATATATATATATATATATATATATATATATATACGTGAGATCCTCTTCAGTATTTGAAAGCTTACATTTAGATAGATTTGTGGAAGCCGTCCACCCATATAGATAGCAACCATAAGCCACCCTAAGCATGTTCCTACTAGACTTGTCGACTGTTCTTGTTTCATTAAGTCGCTAGCTGTAATTGCACTCACTCCCTGAAATTGCACACCATCAATGAATAATTTATGTTCGATTTTTAATCATTTTTAAGCCTAAGAATCCAAAATTCCTATTAATTATTGCATATAAAGATGCATTCTAAAACCTAGCATATAGGAGAACACTCTCTCTGTTAAATATAAAATAAAATTATCAGTTTATAAATTTAACAACCCTAGGATTAAAAACCTTCATATTTACACTTTCTCTCAATTTTTTTTTTATGTCAAAAGGATTTGAATCTCATATCTGGATACTTCAAAATTTAAACTTAAAATAGATCTAAACATAATATAAATTCTATAGCGCTAGCAAAAATCCTGCATATACCTGCAAGATTCTCCTCCCTATTAGTATAACTGATGCCCTTTCCACCTTAGTAGAATCAAAGGTCGTGATAGGGTTGTTGTGAACATTAAGTACACGGAAGAAATTCAGTACACCAACAAAGAATAATGTTGCAGCAACCTGGAGACAATAACACAGTTAAATTTCAAATCTTTGGAACAAGCAATCCCTTGACAGTAGAAATGAGGTATTGAATAATCTGAAATGTTAGATGAAAACTTACACTGCGTAGCGTGGCTTTGGAATTAGGACTTTTAGAAACAAGGTCTGTCAGCAATTCTTTGTCTTTTATATGAAAACCTACACTGCGTAGCGTGGCTTTGGAACTAGAACTTGTAGAAACAAGGTCGGTCAGCAATTCTTTGTCTTTTACAGGTGTCAGGTTTGATGTAAAGTTTGGAGCACTTCGACCTAACTCAAGGGATGGTGAAGACAGATATGAACCGAGCGGAGGGGTATGGCTGCTTGCTAGAGATCTTGCAGACCTGACAGATAAAAAATTTAATTAAGTCTATTAACATCATATGATTTGATCCATGGGAAAACCAAGAAAGCAAGGATTTTCAAGACATAAAACCTATACTATATCTTGTAATAATGAAGACCAATAGAGAGGGATGCAACAATGAAATTTACATGTAACACAGATTTTTTTTGGAAGGAATAGGTGAGCTAGACGTAGGATTCTCAGTAGAGAATCTCTCCAGATCTGTATCTCTAGCTAGCTCGGCAGAATCAGCTAGGCTCTCAGATTCATTCTCGGGCTTTGTCTTTGTTTTTTTATGTTTCCTGGACTGATCATTGCTTGCATGCTCTTCATGCTGTTTTTGGTACAGAAACACAACGTTATCCATGGATATAACCACTTACTTTTCTTCCAAAAAAACCTGAATTTGATAGATATCTAAAAATAGATTTGCAATCACAAACATATTAAAGTCATATCATACAACATACCTGCATGGGCAATGTCTTAGCTTTTCTACCTTTCCACCACTTGGAGATATAGTCATAATATGCAACTTGAGAACCTAGGATCATAGTAGTAATGGTATCAATCTGTACAGATAACAAAAGGGTGATTACATATCGATGCAGAAATGACAATAAAAATGGGCATAGAAAAACCTGGAAAATCATAAAAATCTCTTACCACTGTGGTATAGAGTTGTGTAGGGAGCTGCATAGAAAAATCAATGAAATTGTTAGAAGCATAAACAAAAAGAGTTCCAAGTATTTTTCATCTTAAATGTATAGTTTATAGACAGAATTTAACAAAAGGTCAAAGTAATAGAAAAATACAGGATTGAATGCATTCTCAGACACATAATTGAAATGAAATCTTCACACTTAGGCTTGATCATTTAGGAGAGAATGAAGCTCAGAAGAAGGAATCTCAGAAAGGGGGAACATAATCTCATCAATGAAGCAAGATAGGCTCATCAATGAAGCAAGATAATGTGAAGAAGGATGTAATCACTGTCAACTTGTTTGTAAACAAGAAAACTTTAGGCAATAATTCATGCCTACTTGCAGCTAACTATTTCCCATTTACTGGAGGGGCGGACCAAACCTGAGAATGTTGTCCTCCTTTCATAAATTGGTTGGAAAAAGTGATTTTGCGGACGCACCGTGGCTTGTGTGGAGGCACCACCAAGAAGATGATGAGGACCACGACCAGTGCGATCAGGACGAGCGCCAACAGAACCAGTAGGATTATCACGAAGCGCCGCATTTTCCCACTGGTGCCATGCCTGCCACAATCAGAGCGAGTCACACAACTCTTCCCTGACATCGCTGGATCTCCCTGATCGGCTCCCGATGCAAAAAATGTGACCGCAAAATATGAAGAATAAGCACTGTAATGCTCAGAGCTCTCTAGGTTTCTCTGTGTCATTCTTTTAGGGAATAACAATTTTCCTCTATGACGAATTTGTGATTTACAACATGTCAATTTAATGTCAACATTATATATATATATCATTAAAAGAAATGAATTATTATGGGAAAAAAAACTATGTCATATGTGAGACACATACTTTAAACTAATAAGTTCTACCCATGAAGCACATATATACTTTTGTAGGTTACATAACTCCTTACACCAAGGAGCAAATTAATTGGTAATGATTTTTTAGTATTTTCATGTTTCTAAGAAATTCCCTCAAATTGAATTTTAGTTGCTTCTTTTGTATTTTTCATGATACTTTAACAAATAAAAAATGGACATTTTGATTATGAAAATGAAGCCCTTCATAATATCTGTTTTACTATTATCTTTTTCACTTCGTGGATTTCTTTCCTTTTTACCCTTTTAAACTTTCATTTTCATAATCAACTTCATGGTTATAGTCCTTTATTATTTTTATCATTACGATTTTCTATTGTTCACAGAAGACATGGATCTGAACACCCAAACCTATGCCTTTATGTTTTCATGTTTCTTGTTCACATTGTTGGCCTTCATATCGTAATCGTAAACCTTTCAACCTTTTATCGATAACTTTGACCTTTTGAACTTCTTATCATTGTAAAAGCTTTTTTTCTCCTTGATAAACGATTTCTTGTTTATCCAAATTCCTTACTTAGCCTCATCTTTTTCCCATCTACAATGGTATCTATCTCACCACACAAATGTTTCTCACTTGAAATTGATCCCCACATAACTTTTGTCAACAAGTTTTTTTTTTCTTTTTTAATAAAGTTGGTATTAACACCTTTAACAATTCCGACCATCTCTTCCAAGTATATTCGTTGATTTTTACACACATTCTAAATGACATTTGATGTATAAAAATCACTTTCACTCTTTGTTGCTCAATATGACAAAGGCCTATCCATTAGCTATTGACAATGTTCTCCCATTGATTCACACATGGTTTTCATGTTCTCCCCTTAACTACTAAAAAACAAATCATGACATCCCCCAAATCTATAATACTAATTCCTCTCATTCACAAAGGTGATCCTATCATCTAATACTTGTGGTTAAGCAACATTTTTAATATGTGACAAAGTCATGCAATCTTTTATGCCTTAAAATTGGGGGTTGTTTATATGCTTGATATATTCCTTTGCCTCAAATTGGGGGTTGTTTATATGCTTGATATATTCCTTTGCCTCACATTGGGGGTTGTTTATATGCTTGATATATTTCTTTGCCTTGACATGAAGGTGCAATCATAGAAGATACCAATCCATACATTTACATACTTTCATATTTTGACCAAATGATTTTAGATCCCTTTCTTTCTTTTTCACTTCAAGTCCAGGTTGCAATGTCTGCAATGTCCTTAGAAACATCTACTCCTACCCTTTCCTCCCCTATACTTTTTGTATTCCCCCTTCAGCATCCCTTCTTGGGGCAATTGCTCGTTATAACTTCCATATGAACCACTTATGTAGATGATAATCCATACAGTAGGGTTGAAGCCTATATTTAATTACTCTTTTAAAGGATGTCAGGTAATCTAAGTCAAATAGTTAAGTATGCCAGGCCTGAAGATATACAAGGTGGACATCACTTCTAAGAAATATTTCCCATTTCTTTTTATTAGCTTTAATTAATTTACAATCTGTATACATATTTTCCAAAATCTAAGATCATCTATATGTACATACCGCTATGTATATTTAAGTATGGAAATTCCCGTTTGCTTCTTATTCCACAAAGACATGCATATAACTTTGAGTTACCAAAGAGATAAGGAATGGAATTGTCACTTCTAAATTTATTCATATTTTCTTTTGATCACAATGTAATTATAATTATTTTTTTTCTCCGAAATTTAACATTGTAGACATCGAATTATGCAATTCCAATAATACTCTTATTTAATGAATGGGCCATATCCCAATAAAATAACATGTATTCATAAACGTATTTTCACAACCATAACTAAAACTCAAGTTATATGTATAAATGTGGATGTATAATGACTGACTTCAACGCACCAGGAAAATCATAAACCCTATACAGCCAGAGAAAATCATTTATAATCTTATACAATTTAAGAGTATATTTTCAGCACAACATATATCTAAACTCTACTAATTCACAATCTAATTAAAAATCTAAACTTTGTAACCCACAAATATCTGTAATGAAAACCGTAGAAGAATCCGGTGACAAAAATCAGGTAACAAGAATTTTCATGGATTAAATTAATTATGTGTAGTATCAACATAGATTATTCTAATTACCAAACAAATTAATAAATTTTAAACTTAACTTTACGTAATAATAATAGCAGGAATTCAATGTCTACGCTAAGAGAGGGTATGAAATATTTACTCTTTATAAACCACCTAAATTGTCATTTTTAAAACGCACAGATATTTGTACGCTCATGCCTCCTAAATTATACCTTTAACCTAAGCACATCTATACTATGATACTTTACACAATTATTTAAAAAAAAATATTTTGTTTATTCAAATATAAATGTAATTTATTGAGATAAGCATGTAACATAAACTTATTGAAGAATTATTCTTCCATAGATGATAGCTTCCACAGACAAATGATTTTTGACAAAAATGATAAAAAAACAAAAATTACTTTGTTCAGCTTTTGAGGGTCATGGTAGTCTCCCACGGCTGAGCTTGTTTCAATCCTCAACAACAATGATGCTAGCTCCGTTTGCAATTGCACAGTTCTTCACTATGAACAGCTGTCTCACCTCAGTAATTGGTTATCACGCATCATTTTTAAAAAATCCTACATCTATCAATCAAAGGCCTAATTTTCTGCTCCGTGTAGTTTGATTGTGAAATAATCTCCATTTTTATCTTCTTCATGATCTTCAGGCTTTATTATCTTAGGCTTTCTAATCTTATAATAGAAAAATTGAGTCACAATCGGCACACAATTCTGTTAAGGATCCCTTACCTAATATTCACAAATATAAATAATCAATTCTAACATATGATAGCCATTGCATAGTTAATATACTAAATGCAAATTATATTGGAAGCGGATACAAGGCAATCTAAAAGCACACAGGCTGCAGCATCCACAGGCCATGGCATATTTGGCTTTAGTTTTCGCCATTCCAAAGTCCTTACAACAATGTTGCATTGAAACATAACAAGCAGATTACATATACATTTTAACTACTTATGCTTCATATTAGTTTGAATACTCTGAGTAATGAAACAATTCAGTTTAAAAAACAAGAGAGATGATAGAATTTTCAATGCTGCATTGCATACATCAACAAGCAGATTAGCTATTTTTCCTTCAGAATTGTTTGAAAACTCTGAACATTGTTTAAATAATGAGCAATGAAAACATTCATTTATCTGAGCAGTGAAACAATTTATTTTAAAATAAAGGAGATAATAGAGTTACCTTAACACATACGCTGCATTACCAATTATCGCAAATATGAACATCAATGGATTTAGACCCTGAGAACATATTCACTATAAATTATAAATATCTCTCAACCTAGCAGTATATACCATATGAAACTATTCAAATCTATAGGCATAAAAATACCTCAACAGTTCCTCGTTTTACCTGTTACATCAAATTTTCATGAATACCATAGTTAGTTTATAAACTCCGATGCACAAATTCAAAACTTCACTAAGTTTTATTGGTACAAAAGTTTAAATCTGACATTATATAGATATATATATATATATATATATATATATATATATATATATATATATATATATATATATATATATATATATATATATATATATATATATATATACGTGAGATCCTCTTCAGTATTTGAAAGCTTACATTTAGACAGATTTGTGGAAGCCGTCCACCCATATAGATAGCAGCCATATGCCACCCTAAGCATGTTCCTACTAGACTTGTCGATTGTTCTTGTTTCATTAAGTCGCTAGCTGTAATTGCACTCACTCCCTGAAACTGCACACCATCAATGAATAATTTATGTTGGATTTTTAATCATTTTTAAGCCTAAGAATCCAAAATTCCTATTAATTATTGCATATAAAGATGCATTCTAAAACCTAGCATATAGGAGAACCCTCTCTCTATTAAATATAAAATAAAATTATCAATTTATAAATTTAACAACCCTAGGATTAAAAACCTTCATATTTACACTTTCTCTCAATTTTTTTTTTATGTCAAAAGGATTTGAATCTCATATCTGGATACTTCAAAATTTAAACTTAAAATAGATCTAAACATAATATAAATTCTATAGCACTAACAAAAATCCTGCATATACCTGCAAGATTCTCCTCCCTATTAGTATAACTGATGCCCTTTCCACCTTAGTAGAATCAAAGGTCGTGATAGGGTTGTTGTGAACATTAAGTACACGGAAGAAATTCGATACACCAACAAAGAATAATGTTGCAGCAACCTGGAGACAATAACACAGTTAAATTTCAAATCTTTGGAACAAGCAATCCCCTGACAGTAGAAATGAGGTATTGAATAATCTGAAATGTTAGATGAAAACTTACACTCCGTAGCGTGGCTTTGGAATTAGGAATTTTAGAAACAAGGTTTGTCAACAATTCTTTGTCTTTTATACGAAAACCTACACTGCGTAGCGTGGCTTTGGAACTAGAACTTGTAGAAACAAGGTCGGTCAGCAATTCTTCATCTTTTACAGGTGTCAGGTTTGATGTAAAGTTTGGAGCACTTCGACCTAACTCACGGGATGGTGAAGACAGATATGAACCGAGCGGAGGGGTATGGCTGCTTGCTAGAGATCTTGCAGACCTAACAGATAAAAAATTTAATTAAGTCTATTAACATCATATGATTTGATCCATGGGAAAACCAAGAAAGCAAGGATTTTCAAGACATAAAACCTATACTATATCTTGTAATAATGAAGACCAATAGAGAGGGATGCAACAATGAAATTTACATGTAATACAGATTTTTTTTGGAAGGAATAGGTGAGCTAGACGTAGGATTCTCAGTAGAGAATCTCTCCAGATCTGTATCTCTAGCTAGCTCGGCAGAATCAGCTACGCTCTCAGATTCATTCTCGGGCTTTGTCTTTGTTTTTTTATGTTTCCTGGACTGATCATTGCTTGCACGCTCTTCATGTTGTTTTTGGTACAGAAACACATCGTTATCCATGGATATAACCACTTACTTTTCTTCAAAAAAAACCTGAATTTGATAGATATCTAAAAATAGATTTGCAATCACAAACATATTAAAGTCATATCATACAACATACCTGCATGGGCAATGTCTTAGCTTTTCTGCCTTTCCACCACTTGGAGATATAGTCATAATATGCAGCTTGCGAACCTAGGATCACAGTAGTAATGGTATAAATCTGTACAGATAACAAAAGGGTGATTACATATCGATGTAGAAATGACAATAAAAATGGGCATAGAAAAACCTGGAAAATCATAAAAATCTCTTACCACTGCGGTATAGAGTTGTGTAGGGAGCTGCATAGAAAAATCAATGAAACTGTTAGAAGCGTAAACGAAAAGAGTTCCAAGTACTTTTCATCTTAAATGTATAGTTTACATACAGACTTTAACAAAAGGTCAAAGTAATAGAAAAATACAGGATTGAATGCATTCTCAAACACATAATTGAAATGAAATCTTCACACTTAGGCTTGATCATTTAGGAGAGAATGAAGCTCAGAAGAAGGAATCTCAGAAAGGGGGAACATAAGCTCATCAATGAAGCAAGATAGGCTCATCAATGAAGCAAGATAGGCTCATCAATGAAGCAAGATAATGTGAAGAAGGATGTAATCACTGTCAACTTGTTTGTAAACAGGAAAACTTCAGGCAATAATTCATGCCTACTTGTAGCTAACTATTTCCCATTTAATGGAGGGGCGGACCAAATCTGAGAATGTTGTCCTCCTTTCATAAATTGGTTGGAAAAAGTGATTTTGCGGACGCACCGTGGCTTGTGCGGAGGCACCACCAACAAGATGATGAGGACCACGACCAGTGCAATCAGGACGAGCGCCAACAGAACCAGTAGGATTATCACGAAGCACCGCATTTTCCCATTGGTGCCATGCCTGCCGCAATCAGAGCGAGTCACACAACTCTTCCCTGACATCGCTGGATCTCTCTGATCGGCTCCCGATGCAAAAATGTGACCGCAAAATACGAAGAATAAGCACTGTAATGCTCAGAGCTCTCTACTACTTCTGACGCTTGGCGTCCTTGAGAAAAATAAGAAGTTTGGGAAAACACGGTAAAGAAAGACTCTTAAAGGACGGATGGGAGACGGGTTATGAAAACCTTTGGTGCGGACACAAAGAAGATCCAAGCCATTTCTCAAGGCGGCCAGAAATGTCCATCCCTCCCACAAAAGTATAGAGCATAATTATTGTACCGCGTTGTATTGTGGTGTCAATACGACGGAATGTACAGCAGGGGAAAGCTGTGCAACGACAGATTAAAAAGTTTTGGTTTTAATTGGTTGATACAGCGAACAAAAAGCTAACGTGACTGTCTTTGTCTCTGTCTATAATTAAATGGTAATTGAGAGTAAAAATTATAGAATCTTCCTATTTGAAATTTTGATGGTTTAACCTTTCAAATTTCAGTCTAGAATCTATATGCATTCCACTTTCACAAATTTGGATTATTTGGTACTTGAAAAACGGGCAAGAATCATAAATCAGTTGAATAATACCCACAAATACTCAAGTATGCTCCCAAATTCGGTTCTACACAGCAAATGTTTGAACTTTACTAAATGATCGTAAGGAGTGTAGGAAGAATATCTAAGCGATTATGTACCATTTACCACTCTAACTCCAATGTTATGAAAAATTTCTTAATTGCCAGGCAAAATAATGAAAAATAAATAAACACCCAACAGCGAAGCAGTAAATACCCCTCAAGTAAAATCTCTTAATTGTTAGGCAAAATAATGGATGATCAATAAACACACAACTACAAAGCAGTAAATACCACTCAAACTTGGCAAGTAATATGCACCCCGCAGCAGACTAATTAAGTCTGCTGCAGGGCTCTCTGACATATCCTTAGTACTCCGTATCTCCGTGCACATATATTTTCCGGTGAGAAATTTCCGAGCTTGATCTGTTGGTTCAGTCCCATACCCATGATGTATGCGCTCAATGCCCATAACCACAGCCCGACCTAACCCCATCCGGATATGCCCATACAAAACATGTAGAGAAGACCAACATGATCAGCATTAATGGCAGGTTCATTTGAAATTGTAAACCCGCGCTTTAGGATTTTGAAATTTCAAATGTCGGCGCTCTATGCACTGGCTCACGATCAACCATGGCTCCTCACATCAATTCCTCCCATCTCCTCCATGGTAGAAGAAGCTGCAGCTGCCATTCTCTTTCAGCTACAGCAAAACCAAAGTGTATGGTGGGTTTCATTCAGCTTCTATGAGCCCCAGAATGGTTGCGGCATCGAAGATGCAGGCACCCACATGGCCAGAGTAGTTGTTGTGCTTGAGCTGAGAAATACAGTCAAATTCGCCATTCTCAAAAGAGCATTCATGGGTATGCTATTTCATCTCCCTCTTATTTCTATAATTTTTACTTCTCAAATCAGAACCAGGCCTGCTATTAACTTATATCATTAATCATCTGTATGCAGGCCACAGTGTTTGCAGTGTGGGTTGCAGGATCAGAGGATCGGATGCAGTTGATCATGGGCCTACATTAAATCTGACAGAGGTATATTATTTTAGAACCAACATTTTTCTTTACTAAGTGCTTATAACGTGATAAAAAAGGTAGATCGAGCGAGACAAATTTATCAACCTGCCCATTGATTTTGTTTATTTGATCACCACACAGCGGCATTCACAAATGGGATGCAACATTGTTAGCCTCCGGAGAATATACATTTCGAGCTGGAAGATACAGGATGTGCTCTCTTACAGCTGCGTGACCATTATCAAGGCATACTTAGCCCAACTTAAGGGCATACTACAATGAGAAATGCATAGAGAGGGATTGCGACCTTTTAATAGCTGATTAGGGATGGGCGACCATGATTAACTTGATTGGCATATACCTTAGTCAAGCACATCCATCCAACGGTCCACATTTTCGGGTGGGCTCACAGGTTACCGAAACGTCTATTGTTCATCAAACTTTGGTTACCGTTTTTTTTTCTAATCACTCGGTTGCCACGCCATGGGGAAGCGAATGAATCGTCAATAGTGTATTGAATCGTAAAGAAAAACATTCAATTTCAATTTCACACATGCATGAATGCATTATGTTACTCTGCATCAATGGGTCTTTCGATTTCTCTTTTGTTTGCAGGTCCAGGCACTGGAGGAGGTTCAATACGACATTACTATTACTTTTCATTTCAGCCTCTGGTACTGAAGCTGGTAGCTTGAAGCCCTTGTTTCTAGCATATTGGGAGCTGATCCATGGCACGACTGTGAAGTTATTTGGGTCTGGAAAATTTTGTGGGAGCTGTAGCGGAAGGGATATCATTTGTAGTTGCAGGTGTCTTTGATCCTGAAAGAGTTGAGGAGGAGAGAATTCCCATCAAATTTTCTGTTTGGTGTGTCTTCCTCAACCTATCAGGTAGGCGAGTCCGTAAACCCAAAATTATTCAGTATATAAGACCGAGGCTATCTTAGGCTTGAATAAAATATGATTTGTTGCAGTTCTTTCAAGGGAATTAAACTCGGCACTTGGATTGGTAATGGGGTTTGTCAAGGAGTGTTGAATCTTCAAACTTCAATTTGTTTCCTTCGGAGTCAAAGATGTTATTAGTTATAATATTATTGTTTGCTTGGAGAAGGGGGATTCTCTTTTTTTCTGGTTCCATGCATGAAAGTCCACAGGGGGGCGTCCCTTCCTATTTTCCTTAGGGCGTGAATGGTGAGGGCGTCTCAACCCAAATCGAATTCCATCATCATTTGTTTTGTGTGTTGTACAGAATAGAGGGGCATCTATTCCCATGTCAACTTGATTATTATTCCCATGTCGACTTGATTATTGTTCTTTTGTTTATGGTAGAGAATAGATGATCAACTGATTGAAACTGGATTAATCCATGCGGGGGAACTGTTAATGGGTTAAATGAATGGTTAATCAAATGGAAAGAACTGAAACTGTTGAATCATTTTTACCATTTTAGCTTAATAGTTTCATTGTTTTACCATTTCAGCTGAATTGTTTCACACTGCACAGTTTGAATGTTGCACGTTGCGCTTTAGGGTAGAGAGGGTAGAGATTTCGCTGTGTAGATTAGGTTTCTCTCTGGAGATTGCCCGTTGAGTAATGGGATACCTGTGATGACCTTCATAATAGCTGTCATGTGTAGGTATTGAGTAGGGTTTGTGAATTCTTCAGGGAGCATTTATTAATTGCATGCCTGTAACCTAGACATAATTGCATGTTTGTAACCTGGACATGTTTGGCATTTCTGTGGAATGAGTTTAGGTTGGAGAAATTTCGCATTAATAGTTTGCAAGGTCAAGACAAAGTATTTGGTGCCGCTGTTTGCATAGGGCGAACGATGATTGTGAACTTATAGAAAGGCCCTGTTATCCCAATACTTTGGGCTCCTGGTGGCCACCTCCAAGGGAATCAGATCAGTCCAAGCTGTAACATAGCCATTGTCAATAAAGACGGGACCAACAACTATTTTGGTAAGACATAACGATTGGTAATATAACCTGGTTTGCATCGATTATTCTGTATGTTTTCATCTCTAACCTAAGAGTTGGGAGAGTGCAATATCTACAAAGAAATATTTGTTATTAATGAATATCAATCCGTAGATTGTGCCAACCAAATTTAAAATTAATTATGCCAACCAAATTTAAAATGAATTAAAAACCTTCTTGAACTTTGAATAACATGCATTCATGTTAAAAATTCTCTTCATTAATTTGTTATCTTTTAGAAGAACCGATGCTTCCTTTGAGTAATAGATTATGCCAACCTCAATTTTAAATCTATAGGCTAATCAATGGCCTATTCCATTTGCAACTCTTAGCGTTTTATTGGTGAGGTATTTGTTTGGATGCCATTGATTAGCATCTGAGAAATTAATTGAAATTTTATTGTAGGATCCATTTAATTAATCTATACCTGTTTCATTTAATTGAGACTTTGTTCATCTTGGATCCTTCAATAAGCCAAAGATGGCTGCTCAAGCTTATGATGTCGCTTCTTTCTTCATGTTTGCACCACATTCAGGCCGTCGCAAAAGAAGTAGCTGTCGTGTTCTCTTCTATATCTGCAAGTGCAGAGAACTCTAGATTTGATGGACGAAAATAAATGAGAAATGAGAATTCCAAGAAAACCTTATGTAAGTGATGTGCAAACGAATTCTACTGATTTTTTGTCATGTGTAACGCCCACAGGAAGTCTGCATTCATGTCTATTAGAGGCAGAGGAACACATTCTTTAATTCATTAGTAGTTCTTCAGATTCACATTAGTGAATTCAATTTCTTTAATACAATGTAGTCTTTTGCAATCTCTATTCAATGCACTTTAGAGGATATAAATGAGACCTTGATATGAGATACAAAAATTTAATAATGCATTGTCACTCTAAAAAAATGCTATATAAATTCACCATAAAAGGACTCACAAATGAGCATAAGAGTAGTGGACATATCGGTTCCTATTCTCAAAGGGATGGTTTAGTTTAAATCCAAATACAATGGAACCCACCTTTAATAACATACCAATAAAATGCTAAACCAGGCAACATAATCGGTGATCTTTGTCTTTTTAGGGTTTCAAATTTACTTTGTAGAGTAAGTCGTAATGTGGTATGTATATATTAACATTGGACAGAATGGTCAATGGATTAAATGAGAAGGTTAATAGAGCTAAAAGAACCATTACATTTTGGTTTTTTTAAGGATTTGGAACTGTGTCATTAAACATAGACATGTTTGAAAATAATATATATATTTTAATAATTATTTATATATGTTTTAAATTGTTTTACTTTAGAATATGAAAAGAAAGATGTTTATAACTAAATGTCAAGTTTTCTCATAAGTTTTTGTAAACAAGTTTTTCTTTTTAGTTATTAAGATATTTTGTTGGATTTCAAAGATTATTTCATTATTAAGGTATTTTGTTGGATTTGGAAGATTATTTATGGAAGACAAGTTTGAATTGAAATTTTGTTAGTGTTTTGTCATTAGGTTAGGATTATATCATCTATCTCTCTTGTAATAATTAGTGGGAATTGTTATCAAATTTGTTGTTTCTTTATTCTTTTTATTATAATTCAACTTTAAATAAATAATGCAATCTTAGTATTATATACTTATTTAATTAATTTTTTTAACAAAAGTGTAATTATCACAGTTTTTTTAGATTTATTTTATTATTTACATGCTTTATTAGAACAACATCCATGAGATAACATTGAGGACATCTCATTATAATTATATTGTTGGAATACATTGTGAAGCACATATGAAATGTTTCTCATAACATAATAACAAATTTAGATGGATTCTATATGGTGGCTTAATGTAACATAAGTATTTAACCTTATGTTTATTGTGCAAACATTCATTTTTATTATTGTTTCAAGAGTTCAATTTTTTTAAATAAATAATTTAATAAGTTACTCAACACAAAGAATACAACACCCATTCACCGTCTATTCTATATTATCTAGGCCTTATATTTAAAATGCTTTTCCAACATGCATTTGATCAATTAATATACGATTTTGTAATTAGTACTATATAAATGTATATATGTAATTTTTTTAAAAAAATGTAATATCTTTAAATATATCACAAATATATATTTCATCAATTGGTATACTATATTCTTATTAATATTATATATAAACATCACAAACATATATTTCATCAATTGATATACTATTTTTTGATTAATATTATATATAGAGAGAGAAAGAAAGAGTTAATTTTAAAAGAATTTAACATTTTTAAATATATCACATTTTATCTTTTAATATTAATTTTTTATTTTACTAAAATATTAACTATAAATAAATAATTTTAAAAGTAAAAATTTAATAAACTAATTTAGAATTATATTCAAAACTATGAAATATTTTCCGTAATTATAATGTTATAAATATTATTATGGAAAATATAATTTTAAAATTAATCTTATTTTATTATAAGTAAATTATCTTATAACAAGAAATTAATTATAATGTTATAAATATAATTATGGAACATAATATTTTAAAATTAATCTTACTTTATTATACGGTAAATTATGGTATAACAAGAACTTGAGTAAATAATTAGAATTTAAATGTGAGAGAATAGATTATATTTTGAAAATATGATTATTAAAATTGATAAATATTTTATTTATTTTTTGTTTATTATAAAATAATTTGTTAATAATTCAGAATCTAAATTGATTATAATTTTGAAAATATAATTATTTAAAAAAATATTTTTAATTTTTTTTTTTGTTATTGTTGTTTAAAGTTTGATTATAAATTAATTTGTGGATAGGGTGTGGTCATGTAAGTAATGATATTTAGTTCAATATTTTAATTATGTGTAAGAGAAAATGATAATGATAAAGTTATTTTTTAAGTAAATAAACATAATAACTTTCAAAAATCGAAATAATAGGTTTATATTTATATTATTTATTCAATTTCAAAGATGCAAATAATAGGTTTTTCTCAAATTACTTATTCACAGTTTTTGGCATTGTAATTCTTTGTCCATATTACTTACTAAATGTTCTTCTCATTGCAATTCTTTGTGAGTAGGTTCACATTACTTATTCAATTTTCAGAAAGCAGTAATCAAGGTGCTGAGCATGTACTACTTTGGCTAGTAAGCATGCCATCTTTAGAGTGGTGGCCAGTGTCTACTTATTCAATTTTCAGAAAGCACTCATCAAGGTGCTGAGCATGTACTACTTTGGCTAATAAGCATGCCATCTTTAGAGTGGTGGCTAGTGTCTCATCCTTTACGTTAAGCTACTAGAAGACCGATATTTGTTGTTTGAATAGAGCATATGCAAAGATCTTCATTTGGTCTTACAATTATAGAGAGGAGAGACGAGTCAAGAATGCCTTCAAATTCCAATCCTATGTCATTTAGGGATGTGGTAAAAAACAATTCTACAAATCCCAATGCTTCAAATCCTTTTCCTCTTCATATTGCTTTATAGTGGAGCATGATGGAGAGTTTGTAATGTTGGAGATCATAACACAAAAGATAATCCAACTATATTAATTATATGAAAAAAATTCAATTATCTATAGATTTAATGGGTATTGACCGTGGACAACTACGTTATTGCACTGAATTGGTTAGACTTGTACAAAGAATTGTGAGATCTCTCTTTGCTCCAAGAGATTTATTATTTTTTTCAATTCTATGTTCATGCTAACTATGAGAAAGCTTTTGAAAAGGGTCCTTGGTTCTAGGGAAGTACAAGACCTTTTATAACCCCTTCATCACCTGAATTTGATCCTAACAATATATGAATTATTACTATGCCAATATCATTACTAACATATCATATCATATCATATTAATTTTAAAACTAGTCTAGATCCAAATTCTAGGCTCTATCAAGCGTCGAGAGGGATCAAATCTCTCGAGGGGCAAACCTCTCCTTGAATAGCTCCTTGAGTGCAATACCCGAGCCACCTAATCCTAAGCTCTAAAGTCTCTAGTTTAAGTCTCATATACTTTTTACTTTGTATTATTCTTTTTTGTTTATGGCCGACATAATATTTATTACTTTTTACTTTGTATTATTATTTTTGTTTACTTTGTATTATTTTGTTACTCTAAAAACACTTGACAAAAACTCTAAAGTCTCATATTTACTTTTTACTTTGTGTTAAAAGTAAAAGTTAAAGTCTCTAGTTTAAGTCTCATATTTACTTTTTTACTTTGTATTATTTTGTTACTCGACAAACTCAACAAAAACTCGACAAACACTCTACTAACAAGATCTCTTCCATATCGACAAACACTCTACTAACAAGATCTCCTCCATACTTGGCTATAGAGCGCCTCTCGGCGCAATAATTTAACATTTTTAAATATATCGCATTTTATCCTTTAATATTAATTTTTTATTTTACTAAAATGTTAATTATAAATAAATAATTTTAAAAATAAAAATTTAATAAACTAATTTAGAATTCTATTCAAAACTATGAAATATTTTCCTTAATTATAATGTTACAAATATAATTATGGAGCATATAATTTTAAAATTAATCAAGTACTTTATTATAAGTAAATTATCTTATAACAAGTACTTAATTATAATGTTACAAATATAATTATGGAACATAATATTTCAAATTAATCTTACTTTATTATAAGTAAATTATTGTTTAACAAGAATTTGAGTAAAGAATTCGAATTTAGATGTGAGAGTATTATATTTTGAAAATATAATTATTAAAAGTTTGATTATAAATTAATTTGTGGATATGGTGCGGCCTATTTCCTCATGTAAGTAATGATATTTAGTTCAATATTTTAATTATGTGTAAAAAGAAAATCATAATGATAAAGTTATTTTTTAAGTAAATAAACATAATAACTTTCAAAAATCTAAATAATAGGTTTATATTTATATTATTTATTCAATTTCAAAGATGCAAATAATAGGTTTTTCTCAAATTACTTATTCAACGTTCTTGGTATTGTAATTCTTTGTCCACATTACTTAAGTTCAATGTTCTTCTCATTGCAATTCTTTGTGAGCGGGCTCACATTACTTATTCAATTTTCAGAAAGCACTCATCAGTACTTTGACTAGTAATCATGCCATCTTTAGAGTGGTGGCCAGTGTCTCATCCTTTACGGTACGCTACTAGAAGACCGATATTTGTTGTCTGAATAGAGCTTATGCAAAGATCGCACTATCCATTTGGTCTTACAACTATGTTGGAGATCATAACATAAAAGATAATCCAACTACATTAATTATATGGAAAAAAATCAATTATCTGTAGATTTAATGGGTATTGACTGTGTACAACCACGTTATTTCACTGAATTGGTTAGAGTTGGACAAAGAATTGCGAGATCTCTCTTTGCTGCAAGAGATTTATTATTTTTTTCAACTCTATGTTCATGTTAACTATGAGAAAGCTTTTGAGGAGGGTCCTTGGTTCTAGGGAAGTACAAGACCTTTTATAACTCCTTCATCACCTCAATTGATCCTAACAATATGCGAATTAGCACTATGCCAATATCATTACTAACATATCTTATCATTGATATCAAATCTATAATTTTAATGACATTAAGGTCAATGTGAATATTAATATTAATATTAATAATATTAATATTAATATTAATAACAATAACATTGATATTTGATATTAATATTAATCATATTAATCATTTCATTTATAAAATTAATAACATTAGTATTAATATTATTAACATTAAGAACATTAATATTAATTTTAACCTCACTAAAATTAATAATAATATTGATATTTGCATTAAACATTAATGTTTGATAATATTCATATTAAGAAACAATAATTAACGTTTATGTTGATTATATTAACACTAACATTAACATTAAAATTACTTAATTGTCATAATTTTTTACATTATTACTCTATCATGTTACTTCTCTCATTGTCCATGCTATTGTCCTTTTTTATGTTCTTTCTTTCACTATTTTTTTTTCTCATAGTGATGTTAATGATGTTACAACTATTACATTTCACAAAATATATTATCAACCACAAAAATAACCTTATAAATTGTTACTCACTCACTTCCATAGTTTGACATAATATTGAAATTTGATTTTATGTGATTAGTGCTTAGATGTGGGTAAATCAAATAATATCGCATTATCAACCATGATCAATCATAGTTAACCACTATCAACCATGGTCAAAATAGTAAAGCACACTAAATATGATAATGTTTCTTAACCATATTGAGATGCTGCAATACAACATAATACTTCAGAATGTTACATTTGTATTGAACCCTTTACTATGTTTGTAATGAATCATCACCATTCAAATGAATAATTGCAATACAAATTTCAACCTAGATAATATCATAATGCAACATATCCATAGTGGATCACTAAAACGAACCAAATGCAACCACAATCAACAAAAGGGAAGCATACTCAACCATGCCCAACCACTATCAACCACAGTCAACCATGTTCAGTAAGAGACAACCATCATTAACGATGGTTAAGCACAGTAAACCATAGTTAATTAGTCAATCAGAGTCACCCATGGTCAACCATAGCCTACCAAAGCCAACCAAACTCAGCCATATCCAACCAAAGTTAAAAGTTAAATAAGTTCAATGAATGGTCAGTTGTGGAAAAAAAAATTCAACTATAGTCAACAATAGTCAACCATAGTCAATCAATTAACCATAGTCAACCATAGGAAAAAGTTAAATAAGGTCAACCAATAGTCAATTATGGCAAAACAAAATCACCCATAGCCAACCATGGTAGACCATAGTCAACCATTGTCAACCAAAAGCAACCATATGGTTGATCATGGTTGATCGTAGTTGGTTAATAATAATAACCAACTATGGTCAACCATGGTCAACCATTCTCCACTATTTTCTACCATTATCAACCATATTTAACCATGAAAAACTATGGTTAACCATAGTTAAGCATGAATAACCATGGTCAACCATTGCCATGCAAGAACAACCATGCTCAACCATAGTCAACAACCCTCAATACCCATAGTCGACAATAGTTAGCCATGAACATCCATGGTCAACCCCAAAAATACATAGTCAATCGTGAACAACAATGATCATCCATACTCAACATAACTCAACCATATAAATGTCAACATAAATCAACCATGATAAACATCAACCAAAGTCAAACAAATCCAACCACATTTAAATGAAGTCAACCATAGTGAACCAACATCCACCATAATCAACCCTAACCAACCAAATTCAACCAAATTCAAAATTCAAGCAAGGTCGACCAATAGTTAACTGTGGTCAAATAAATTCAACCATGGTAAACCAATAGTTAACTGTATATGCGCAGATTTTGCATACAGAAACTTTCATATACGCACAGCTTCTGTATATGCGCTGCGCATATGCAGAAGCTTCTGCATATGTGCATATACAGAAGCTACGCATATGCGGAAGCTTCCGTATATGCGAGCACGCATATACGGAAGCTTCCGTATATGCGCATCTTCCGTATATTCCCAACTTCCGTATATATGCATATACGAAAGCTTAAGTAGGCGTTCCGTATATGCGCATATACGAAAGCTTAAGTAGGCATTCCATATATGCGCATATACGGAAGCTTCCATATATGCACATATACGTCCGTGTATGCGCAGCTTTTGGAAGCTTTCGTAAGGCGTTCCGTATATGCGCATATATAGAAGCTTCCGTATATGTGCAGCTTCCATATATGTGCATATGCGAAAGCTTCCGTATATGCGCGACGCATATGCGGAAGCTGCGCATATACAAAAACTTCCGTATATGTGCAGCTTCCGTACATGCGAAGCTTCCGTATATGCACAGCGCATATATAGAAGTTGCACATATATGGAAGCTGCGAATATATGGAAGCTTCCATATATGCGCAGCTTCCGTATATGCCCAGCTTCCGTATATGCACATATACGGAAGCTGCCGTATATGCGGAAGCTGCACATATAAGGAAGCTTCCGTATATGCGCATATACGGAAGCTGCCGTATATGCACGCAAGCTTCCGTATATGCGCATCTTCCATATATGCCCAGCTTCCGTATATGCGCATATACAGAAGCTTAAGTAGGTGTTCCGTATATACACATATACAGAACGCCTACGGAAGCTTCCGTATATGCTCATGTATGGAAGCTTTCGTAAGCGCTCCGTATATGCGCATATACGGAAGCTTCCGCATCTATAAGCAACGTATGCATAGCTTCCATATCTTTAAGCTTCCGCATATGCATATACGGAAGCTGCACATATACAGAAGCTTCCGTATATGCGCTGCGCATATACGAAAGCTTCCATATATGCACAGTGTATGCGTAGCATCCGTATCCGTAAGCTTCCACATATGCATATACGGAAGCTATGCATATACGGAAGCTTCCGTATATGCGCTGTGCATATACGGATATATGGAAGTTGCGCATATACGGAAGCTTCCGTATATGCGCAACTTCCATATATCGGTATATGCACAGTGCATATACGGAAGCTTCCGTATATGCGTAGTTTCTGCATATGTGCATACGTCCGTATATGTGCATATGCAGAAGCTTCCGTATCCGTAAGCTGCACATACGCTGCACATATATGCGCAGCTTCCGTATATGCACAGCGCATATACGGAAACTTGCGCAGATATGTGGAGCGTATGTGCAGCTTACGGATACGTAAGCTTCCGCATATGCACATATATGGACGTATGCGCATATACGGAAGCTTCCGCATATACGGAAGCTGCACATATACAGAAGCTACTGCGCATATACGGAAGCTTCCGTATATGCGCATATACAGAACACCTACGGAAGCTTCCGTATATGCGCATGTACGGAAGCTTTTGTAAGCGCTCTGTATATCTGCATATACAGAAGCTTTCGTATATGCGCATATGCGGAAGCTTACGGATATGGAAGCTGCGCATATACGGAAGCTTCTATATATGCTCATATACGGAACGCTTTCATGAGCTTTTGTATATGCCTAGCTTCCGTATATGCGCATATACATAAGCTTACAAAAGCTTCCAAAAGCTGCGCATATACGGAAGCTGGGCATATACAGAAGCTTCTGTATATGCACAACTTCCATATATGCGCAGCGCATATACGGAAGCTTCCATATATGTGCATCTTCCGTATATGCCCAACTTTCGTATATGCGCATATACGGAAGCTTAAGTAGACGTTCCGTATATGCGCATATATGGAAGCTTCCGTATATGTGCATTTATCGAAGCTTTCATAAGCTTCTGTATACGGAAGCTTCCATATATGCGCATATACGGAAGCTGCACATATACAGAAGCTTCCGTATATGCGCATATGAAACACGCAGGAATTAAATGAAATTATCTAGCTTGCCACTTGTCCGGCATGTGAGCTGGGAACTAACTTTTATCTCAGTCGCGGGATCCCTTCATCCCCTTATTCAGACAATTCCAAAACTCTGCAGACGACTGCTGTGGTGTTTGTTTCGAGGGCCTCACGGTGGGGAGAGGCCCTAATTATGGATGTAGTCATGGTTGATATTCGAAAGAAATGAGGGGCGACTCTGCAGAAGCTGAGAGTAAGAATTTTGGGTTTGTAAGATCATTTTTAAACTTGGATTTATCAAGTACCAAGAGGAATACGCTTACGTCTATACATATATAAAAAGCTTCTGTATATGCATATATACGGAAGCTGTTGCGCTTATATGGAATCTTCCGTATATGCGTAACAACTTTCGTATATGCCTTGTGCATATACGGAAGCTGCGCATTTTCAGCTGCGTATATACGAAAACTTCCATATATGCGTAGCTTTCGTGTATGCACAACAGCTTCTGTGTATATTCTAGTATATATACCGGTATATACACCAGTCTATATGCCGGAATATACACTAGTGTATATTTTGGTATATACACTGGTGTATATATTCCGGTATATATACTGGTATATATACCGGAATATATACACCAGTGTATATACCAAAATATACACTAGTGTATATTCCGGCATATAGACTGGTGTATATACCGGTATATATACTAGAATATACACAGAAGCTGTTGTGCATACACGAAAGCTACGCATATATGGAAGTTTTCGTATATACGCAGCTGAAAATGCGCAGCTTCCGTATATGCACAAGGCATATACGAAAGTTGTTACGCATATACGGAAGATTCCATATAAGCGCAACAGCTTCCGTATATATGCATATACAGAAGCTTTTTATATATGTATAGACGTAAGCGTATTCCTCTTGGTACTTGATAAATCCAAGTTTAAAAATGATCTTACAAACCCAAAATTCTTACTCTCAGCTTCTGGTGTATATTTTGGTATATACACCAGTGTATATACCAAAATATACACTAGTGTATATTCCGGTATATAGACTGGTGTATATACTGGTATATACACCAGTCTATATACCATTATATACACCAGTGTATATACCGGAATATACACTGGTGTATATACCGGTATATACACCAGTGAATATTCTGGTATATAGACTGGTGTGTATACCGGTATATACACCAATCTATATACCATAATATACACCAATCTATATACCAGAATATACACCGATGTATATTCTGATGGTGATGAAGATGATGATGATGAAGATGATGATGATGATGGTGGTGGTGATGAGGACGATGTCAACGATGATGATGTTGATGATGATGTTGATGAAGATGGTGATGACGACGACGACGACGACGACGATGATGATGATGGATGATGATGATGATGATGATGTTGATGAAGATGGTGATGACGATGACGACGACGACGATGATGATGGTGGTGGTGGTGGCGGTGATTACAACGACAACAATGTCAATGATGATGATGAAGATGGTGATGACGACGATGATGATGATGAAGATGGTGATGACGACGATGATGATGATGAAGATGATGATGAGGATGATGATGATGATGATGAGTCTATTTCGGTAGGGTGATGACAAGGATTAGGATGAAAATGTTGTTGATGATGATGATGATGATGTACACGGTATATACACCAGTGTATATTCCGGTCTATAGACTGGTGTATATACCGGTGTATAGAATCGTGTATATACCGATATATAGAATCATGTATATACCAATATAAGTAGGACAAGTATATAGACTATTGAATATACCAGTATATGTACACTGATGTATATAATGGAATATACACTAGTGTATAAACCAATATGCATATATATCAGAATATAAACCAGTGTATATGCTAGTATATACACCAGTCTATATACCGGAATATACACCAGTCTATATACCGGAATATACACTAGTGTATATTCTGGAATATACACCAGGCACGATTTCCCTATCTAGGGTTTTTGGTATTTTGTTGTCTTCTTTTCATAATTTAAATCACAAACTTAGATGAAACACAACATCACAACACAGAAATAAGAAAAAAACGCTTAATCAAACATTCACCCTTTAAATAAACATTCATCCATTTTGAAATCATGACGTCTCAGCGTCAAACTCCTGTCTTATAAGTTTTACATTTAAACTACACTATAGAGATCTCTTGATAGCATGGACCTCTGTTGATGCATAGCCTTTTACCAACTTAAACGCAGCTTAAAACATTACAGAAAATTATCTTTTGTCTACGTTAGGGTCAGAGCGTCGAGCCACATCAAAAGAAAACTAAAGTCTAGGGATCGAATCCCTTGACCTGCCATCGCAACCATAAAATGCAGGACCCAGAAAGCAAAACACGATATCACTACCAACGCTAGGGCTAAATTCATAAGACCACATAAAAACAAGAAATTGAAAGAACTATTAAACCCTGGGTTTTCAGTACATACAAAATATAGAGAATAATTACAGTTAAAAGTCTATAGAAGACCCCATAAGTTAACATTTACACCGTCCATTTATACAAAGCACTAAATTGAAGACAACTCCAGAACACATCCAAACGCCATAGACCAAGTTGCATTTCAACTACAAATTTAAATAGCATTACATTATCAACAACAGGGAAATCAATCCCATCGTTACAGTATGCCCAGGTAATTAAAGAAGTGTTCTTCCCATTCTCAACAACTAGAGATAGCCTACTACATGAAAACATTTCAGCCATTACAAAGTGCCTTTTTTTCAACAAAAACGAAATACCTAGTACTAGAAGCTCAAGGTTGGTACAGGAGGTAAAACAAAGAATCCTCTCCTTCAAAGAATCCTGGAGATAAAACAAAGAATCCTCTCCTTCAAAGAATCCTGGAGGTAAAACAAAGAATCCTCTCCTTCACAATAAAATCGCCATACAGGCTAAACACCCAGACAAAGTTGTGGTGTGTAACATTTAAGGAGTGTATCGAATCCGGTCCTAAGTTGCCACTCTAAATCCAAAACACAAAACCTATGCATTACATTACAAAGTATACCAACCGCAGGAAAACTTATTTTGAAGGGAGGAGGGGACCATTAAGGCACTAGATTTACCAAGTCGTGTAGCTGCACCTATCTCCATAACTAGCTCAAGCGACCATCACTCGGGTTCTTGCAAGTGTCAAACCCCGAGACAAGCTAGTTGAGCCTCAAACCAAATCGACACTGCTGAAAACAAGTAAAACGAAACCAATAAACAAGTTGTTTACCTCATTCATTCATGTAGTTAGCAGGGCCAGCCTGCCATAGGTGCCTCCGAGGCCTGGAGGTTTTCGTCCTCCTCTTCTCACAAGCAGAAAATGAACAACTATGAATTGTTGCACCACAGTCATTCAACCCTTAGGGTTTAACCCTAAAAGTGCTTACCTGCTGGCTACCACTATTATCGTTGGATTCCATTGATGCGTTTCCCATTCCATATGCCTTTATTGGTACCCCTCCTTTTCTATTTTCGAAGTTCCTTCTAACTCATAACATGGATTTAATCATTGGTTAGGGTAATGTATTCAAGCACATATTTATGTTCATGCAAATTTTAGGAAGTAAAACACCTAGATAATTCTTGTGGGTACCTACACCACCAAGTAAAGTTAAACTTTAGCATAAAATGCTAAGTAAGCCTGGCCTAGGCTGCCAGAGTCCACCCCTCCAAACATAAGGATGCCCTTCTAAAATACAATCATGTAAGCAGATAATCGACAAGTTAAAATCACATAGATATAACTTGTAAATGGAAACGGAAATAAGAATGTATATAGACATCCAATCTATCAACCAAGATATAAACCATCAGCCGAAGGGATTGTATAAACAAAGAACCAAAATTCATTTGCTTCTGCAGAACCATACAGTCGAAACCCAAAACACTTTGATTGTAACCCATAGTTGTTTCTTGGACGAGAGCATCGTATATCAAAGCCATTTATAACCTTACATTTCTCCAAGTGTTTTTCTCAGTGCTGAGGTTAATTTACTAAAACATCTAGATAAAAGGGTAGTATTATGGTGCATAGAATTTTTTTTAATTTTTACCATTTTAGGGACATTACAAGAAATCCCATAAAGGTATTTAGACACTCGACCAACACAAGATGAATGGATTTATTTAGTTGTGGTAGAGGAGCTTCAAATTACTCGATAGAGGAAATTTTACTTTCTCTATTCTTATTTCTCACACCCACGGGGTTTTCATGGCATTTAAGCAAGGATTTACCAAGCTTTATATAGAAAGCCTTATAGTTCCTTTTTTTAAATGGTTATAAATATAACGCCTCAAATTATAGGTCCATTATGATTAGTGATCTTATTGTTTTAAAGTTATATGGTATAATTTTAGAAAATAAGATTAGCATGCGGCTTAAAAAACATGATAGAGAGCTAATAAGTCAATTTTTGAAGTTATCTCTCAACTTTATATGATTTAATTACTCTTAGGATTATAGGTGAAGAGTGTTAAAATAAAAAGGAGAATCTCATATGTTGTTCTGTTGACTTCAAAAAAGATTTTGATACCATTATTGGAAATAACTTATGGAAAACATTGGGAGATATTGGGGTTCAATTCAAGTTGCACACTATAGTGTTAAGGTTATATGAGAGATTCATTACCAAATTTATTAGAAACAAGAGTTGGTCATAAGAAAATAATTGTAATATACATATCAAGTAGTGATATACTTTGTCCCCTAGTCTTGTTATTATTTATATAGACAATTTAGTAGCTTGCATTGTTGCTAGTATGAACCTCACAAGGGTAGTTATCATCATCCTCCTAAGCTTAAATTTCTAAAAACAATTTGCACCAACTCTTAAAGTACTGAGTAAGA
This sequence comes from Larix kaempferi, assembly GCA_027924585.1. Taxonomy (NCBI): domain Eukaryota; kingdom Viridiplantae; phylum Streptophyta; class Pinopsida; order Pinales; family Pinaceae; genus Larix; species Larix kaempferi. The sequence continues at coordinate 35,770,803 of BSBM01000091.1, read as the reverse complement.
TAACAAAACAAAGATATCATCATCAAATCTTGAAGTTTTCCTTATCCAAATTTTGTTTGAGATAAACCAAAATTTGGAAAAAATCCCTTCATAAAAGTATTTTTGAATTGACATCCATCATAAAATAAATTAAAAATACACTATTGAAAAGATGAGTGAATATTAAAACTTAGCTTTTTTAGATCTTAAAAATTGTTTTAAAAAATATTTTAAAAAATATTCTTTTAATACACTATTTTTATTTTTATTTAATACTATTAATAAAAAAATATTATATAAAATTATAAAGTTTTAAATTTTAAACTTCTATCCAAACATACCATTAAGATTGTATATCTTCTCTTTTAATGAATCTCAAATATTCATTTAAAAATAATTATATTTTAACATAACTATTAATTAATAATCAAAACCATTATTAATTGAATATATATTATAAATATGCTTTTATTAGGGATTATTTATAACACTCTCATCACAATAATTAATAAAATTATTTTATTGTTTACTCTCTATATATATATATATTATTTTGATATTTCATAAGTAAAACAAGTTAAAGGAATTTTTTTTAGGACAATTTTCATCATAAATTGTTTTTTTATAATTCGTTTTAGAATTTATAATATATTTTAATTTTAATTTGTTTTTTGTTTGCTAACCTTTGATTTAAGAAACTATGACTCGGAGGTATTTAAGTAGTCTTACTCACTAGTAAAGGGAATTGAACCCAAGTTCCTATTGTGATTTTATTTTTTTAATTATATTATATTGTAATTTAAAATATTGTGAATATACACATTTAAAAACTAAAAAATAATATTTTAAATGTGTATATCATTTTTAAATATCATTATTTAAAAATGATATTTTAAATTTGTATATCATTTTTAAATATCATTATTTAAAAATGATATTTTAAATGTGTATACCATTTAAAAACTAAAATATGTTGTCAGTTTAATTTTCTTAAATTTTTTTTTATAAATTTCATTATTTAAAAAACAAAATTGATTTGTAAAACTACTTTGCTGAAAATTAAAAAAAATAGAGAGATTTCATTAATTTTTTTAGGTTATGTTAATTTATTTTCAATACAAACAATTTTTTCTACGTAGGGTTAATTTATCTATCTTAATTTTCCAATATCTTGTGTGCTAGTACTATTTGAGGCCTAAAACAAATTTTCAAGAAGTTGTGCAATCTGTCAGGCTGAAATCCGGCATGACCATGATCAAAATCCGGATAACTATAAAGTTTTCTGGTTTTTCTTCTTTGTCAAGTTTTAGAAGTCAAAATCTGAACCTGAAAAGGAACTAATAACCAAAAAAGACAACCACAAGCTCAAAGATCTTTATAGTTTCTGACTCTGAAGATTTGGAAAAACCTGACAATATTTATGGAATGGAATTTGAACGCTCATTTACCACGACAAATGACTTCAACGCATGTTCATCGCAGTACCAACATACCCCATCTTATCAAAGGGCCTGTGGAACATATCACCTGCGATTTCAAAATTAAAACAATTGTTGAGCGAGGGAACAGAGAGGAACAATAAACTACGATATTAGACGGAAAATCCAGGTACGCTGTCAACACAATGCATGGCATAAAAATTATATAGCGGAGCTCGTTCACCATGGACAATATCAGCTTGGAGCTAAAGCTGGAGTTGCAGATACGGTTCCAAGAAGTTTAGTTTCAACGAATTGGCATTCAAACCAAAAATTTGAATTGAGCACGGAGGGAACCACTCACGTACCCGGGAGCTTGGGTATTTAAAAATTCAAATTTCACTCATAGCTGTGGTTGTGAGAGCTAAACCAAAAATTTGAATTGAGCATGGAGGGAACCACTCACTTTACCCGGGAGCCCGATTATTTCAAAATTCAAATTTCACTGGCAACTAGCGGATGAATGAGACCTTTCGGATGCCATGGCATGCCCACGCATAGCTATGGCATGCGCACGTTTAGCATGCATGATAAATGTGAGACCTTTCGGATGCCATGGCATGGGCACGCATAGAATGGATGATAAACATGGACATGTTCCGGTAACTCTAAGTGGATTGTCGAAATCTCTGGCCGGAAAGTTCCACCTGCGCAGGCAAGTTGAGTGTACGTCAAAGCCCTGCAGCAGACTTAAATAGTCTGCTGCGGGGTGCATATGGCTTGCCCTCAAACTTCAACATATACACCGTTGGATTTATACAACTACCACCAATGAATTCATATTCGTTCCTCCCAGCCAGGTTCAATCACATCAAGAACATACCACATGTTAGGGCTTCCTCGAAAAAACAAATGCTTACAGGGATATAGATACCATGAGGTCCCATGTGATGTAACACGTCACTTCCATCTCAATTTCATTCATAACTTAAACGAATGACCCCTTACTCCATGGATTATTTTAATCATGGTGAAGGTCCCACTCCTGTTCTATTCGCCGAGGAGGTTGCCCATTCAAAAGCTGAACGCGCTACCCGTTGGCGGGCTCAAAAGGCTGCACAAGGTGTCCTCCTTTACTGCCAAGATTTCATCGGAGCCTTGCCAGGCCGTACAGAATAATGGCTGAAGCAAGGGAAGCTTGTGGAAGCCTCAAGAATCCAGAAACCCAGTGAACCCTTCAGTTCAGATCTATCTTCGGCTCATCTCAAGAAGCTCAGGGAGAGATTGATTTTATTACTCTATTGCTACTATCCTGTAGGTTAAAGTGAAGGGGTATTATTTAATCAACTCTTCACGCAGTTGAGCCAGTTCTGACTTCAATTGAATAATATCTTCACGCTGTTTAGCTAGTTCTTCACGCAGTTGAGCTAGTTCTGACTCCAATAAAATATTATCATCACGTAGTTGAGCAATAACAGTAATCACATCATTAAGAACATTCCAGTATCTTGCATCCTGATCCAGTATCTTGCTAGCCTCGTGATTTATAATCATGTGATTGTGTGTGTGTTGTAAAATGCCAGGTTGCTTGTGACAGCCTTGGTGACTATTCTCCGGAACCAATTCTACGGCCCCTACAGAGCCTTCTGCACTACGATTGGTACCATTTGGGGATTTATCAGTAAGAGGTATCATCACAGCTTCATCAGGAAGCATTTCTTCTTGCTGTTTTGCAAGTTCTTCTTCCAGTCTATTAATTTTTAGCAGCAATTTCAGATTTAATTCATACATTTTATCCACAAGTTGAGAAATTTTAGACAGCTGACTATAATATGAATACTGTAATAGAATCTTATCTTTATGCTCAGTCGTAAGTTTTTCCAACTTTTGAGCAAATTCTTTATCTCTATTCTTTATGTTGTCTCTATAAATCATTATTTCAAATTTTAACTTAGTGATCTCTTGTTCTTCATCATAGAAATTGCTAGCATCCTGATCCAGGATCTTGCTAGGGTCATAACCAGAAACTGTACTAAAATTACAAATAGAAACATGTAAAGCTAAAGATAACAAATTAGTGACTGAACGTTCCAGAGTATTGTTTTGGATGTTTAAGCCCATGCCTGGCTGGATGTTTAGAGTAATGCCCAAGTGAGTGTTTACTATACAATTTTATTGCATTATAAATAGCATTAGTAACCATTTGACCAGTATAAAGGCAAGCAGCAACTAGAGCACGAGTAACACGAGGAAAGACAGGAGTATCAGCATCGACGGGATAGAGAGGCAGAGGTAACTAGAATAAAGGCACCAAGTTAAGGTGCATACCTAGTTCGGGCCTATCCAATTTACTAAGTTGATTGAGTTGACCGAATGAAAGCACCACCTATACCAGTAGCTAAGATAGAAGCATCAAGGAAAGCAGCAAAGCATACGAGTCAACATCAAATCCAGCTGCTAGAGCATAGTCAGTAGATAAAACATCCGCGCACCTAGAGTAAAAAAACGTGGAAATAACTTTTAAACCACAGCAAAGCAATGGGAAATTGGAGGGCGTAAAATCTCAAAACAGTATTCTGTTATTTCAGACTTAAAAAACAGATTTCATGCAGTGAGGCGTGGATTCAAGAACGACTTACGGTTGCTGGCTCCAGTAAACATCCAATAAGATTGAACAAATCTCTGCCATATTTAACAGTATTCTCTCAAATCATGAAAAACAAGCATGAATTCAATAAGAACAAATTCAAAATGCAAATAAAAAAAAGCTAAAGAAACTCTAAGATGCAAAACAGAAAAATAAAACCAGCGAACATTCTTAAAATAAAAAAGAACTAAGAGACTTTCAAAGCGAAAAACAGCTCACCCTACAATCCATGTCATAAGAAATGCAAGCGAGATTCCTTCCGTCATTCCAGATTTGAAACTGGTAATAATCTGAGGAATTTCAGCAACAGCCCAGTTGAAAACGCTAACTAACCCAAAACCAAGAGATACATAATCCCCAACGCCGCATAGGTAGTCCTTGAGATACCTCTCGGCCCAATTTTCTGGTCCGTGTAGTTTGATACCTCTCGGCCTAATTTTCTGGTCCGTGTAGTTTGATTGTGAAATAATCTCCGTTTTTATTTTCTTCATGATATTCAGGCCTTCTAATCTTATAATAGAAAAATTGAGTCACTATCTGCACAATTCTATTAAGGACCCCTGCCTAATATTCACAAATATAGATAATCAATACTAACATGTGATAGCCTTTGCATAGTTATTATATTGAATGCAAATTATATTGTAAAAGGATATAAGGCAATCTAAAAGCACATAGGCTGCAGCATCCACAAGCCATGGCATATTTTGCTTTAGTTTTCTCCATTCCAAAGTCCTTACAACAATGTTGCATTGAAACATAGCAATCATATTACAGATACATTTTAACTACTTATGCTTCATACTAGTTTGAATACTCTGAGCAATGAAACAATTCAGTTTCAAAAAACAAGAGAGATCTACTGAAGCTTGTTGTAAACCTCATTCCATTCCCTCGTCTTCACTTCTTCATGGTTGGTTTTGCTCCGTTGACCTCCCGAGGCTCCCAACAATACAGAGCACTCACTGTTCCTGAGCTGACTCGGCAAAGGTGGGATGCCAAGAATGTGATGTGTGCTGCAGATCCTCATCATGGTAGGTACTTGACAGCATCTGCCATGTTTAGGGGAAAGATGAGTACTAAGGAGGTTGATGAGTAAATGATTAATGTCTAGAATAAATGTTCCTCTTATTTTGTTGAGTGGATACCCAATAATGTAAATAGTGTTTGTGATATCCCCCAAGGAAATGAAGATATATTCCACATTTATTGGAAACTCCACCTCTATTCAGGGAATGTTTAGGAGAGTTAGTGAACAGTTCACTGCTATATTCAGAAGGAAAGATTTCCTGCATTGGTACACTGGAGAGGGCATGGAAGAGATTGCCGAATTCACTGAGGTTGAGAGCAATGTGAATGATTTGGTATCAAAGTATCAACAATACCAAGATGGAACTGCTGATGAGGAGGGTGAGTTTGATGACGAGCAATCACTGACATAATACTAATGTAGGCTACCTGCAACATCCTGTTGAGTTGCTGCTTGTAAATTTTTCTTTTTACAACTTTTGTTACTTAGAATAGAACATTGAATCAGATCGGGTTTAAAAACCATATGTGAAGTCGATTTTTTTCACCAAGCAAAGCTAAGGAGTGGCTTTTCTAGCATGTTTCAATATGCATTATTTATGCAAACCTTTAAGGTTTTAGCCACTGTTGATTTTAAGGTTATAGAAGCTTTTTTATTTCTATTTCATTATGGAGTTTCAAAATCTTTATAACTTTGAAATTTTGTTATGCTTCCTTATGTAGTCAATCTAATCCCTACTACTTGTTTTGTTGCTGCACATCATACAAGTAATGTTATTCTTTCTTATAAGTCAAGCTAAGCCTTTATTGTTGTATTTAGGCATGCTTTTTTACTCCGGACCATACAAGTAATTGATCACGGAATCTACGTAGTGAATATATTTTCCACTTATAATTAAGCAGTCTTATTTATACAAAATATGGGAATAGTTAGTATTTCGTATGCAGTTTTGTCCTCTAGATATCGGCATGTTAAACATTAGAAGTTTCGCTTATCCTGTGGCTATTGATATATTCTGCCATATAGGAATGGGCCAGCATCTACGAGGGGGTACAAGATCAATTGCACATGACATGATCTAGACTTTATGTCTATTGCTTCTGATGTGGACTTTATGTCTATGTCTTTACTTACACATATTTTGATGTTTATCAATTTTTAATAACCGTCAATAATTATTTGTTACTAGTTATGTCCACCAATGTATTAAATTGTTATGTTGGCAACTTGGCATTGGCAATGAGTAGTAACGAGTACAAATCACTGTTTTCTAAATTCCGAGGCCCGGAAGTAGAACTCGACTGGTGGAGCAACCGAGCTTGAACTGCAACCTAAAATTTGAACCTCGCTTTGTGACACTTGCTCTTTGGGAGCCGACTTTGACTATGTAATGATTGTAATGCTGGCCAAACCTTGATTCTCTGGAATAACAGGATGACAAAAGATATAAGTTCTATAAAGGTTATATAATAATAAACAATAAAAGTTATCACAATATTCTATAAATTATATTTCTATATAAAAATATTCTAAAATTTGTGTTTTATTGTTTTGTCAAAATGGTAAAGTAAATAAAGTATTTGCCACTATTTGGTGGAGAAGATAAAGTACAAATATAAGTATCAATAATTATTTTGCATATCAAAGATAAACACTAGGAAATTGGTTGTGTGAACTTAAGTGAAAAATATTATCTGAGTGGACTTAATAATGATTTTGCTAAAATCTCTTTTGTGATTCATTAATCCATTAGAAGAGAGTGATGTGCCTCCACATGATGGAGTGTATGCCCTATTGTGTTGTTGAGGGATGTTGTAATGTTGACTTTTGAGCAAATAAGAATGATAACAACTCTTACAAAACCAAAAAAATTGTCTCCTGTTGCATAAGAGAGACAAATTTTAGGCTTAATTCCTCTAAGAACAAATTTCATGAGAATGGAAATACGTTGCTTTTGTACATGAACTTTAATAGTTTATTGTAAATAACATTTTTATTCTCCACCCGTATTCTTCTAGGTTTCTCTGTGTCATTCTTTTAGGGAATAACAATTTTCCTCTATGACAAATTTGTGATTTACAACATGTCAATTTAATGTCAACATTATATATATATATCATTAAAAGAAATGAATTATTATGGGAAAAAAAACTATGTCATATGTGAGACACATACTTTAAACTAATAAGTTCTACCCATGAAGCACATATATACTTTTGTAGGTTACATAACTCCTTACACCAAGGAGCAAATTAATTGGTAATGATTTTTTAGTATTTTCATGTTTCTAAGAAATTCCCTCAAATTGAATTTTAGTTGCTTCTTTTGTGTTTTTCATGATACTTTAACAAATAAAAAATGGACATTTTGATTATGAAAATGAAGCCCTTCATAATATCTGTTTTACTATTATCTTTTTCACTTCGTGGATTTCTTTCCTTTTTACCCTTTTAAACTTTCATTTTCATAATCAACTTCATGGTTATAGTCCTTTATTATTTTTATCATTATGATTTTCAATTGTTCACAGAAGACATGGATCTGAACACCCAAACCTATGCCTTTATGTTTTCATGTTTCTTGTTCACATTGTTGGCCTTCATATCGTAATCGTAGAACTTTCAACCTTTTATCGATAACTTTGACCTTTTGAACTTCTTATCATTGCAAAAGCTTTTTTTCTCCTTGATAACCGATTTCTTGTTTATCCAAATTCCTTACTTAGCCTCATCTTTTTCCCATCTACAATGGTATCTATCTCACCACACAAATGTTTCTCACTTGAAATTGATCCCCACATAACTTTTGTCAACAAGTTTTTTTTTTTCTTTTTTAATAAAGTTGGTATTAACACCTTTAACAATTCCGACCATCTCTTCCAAGTATATTCGTTGATTTTTACACACATTCTAAATGACATTTGATGTATAAAAATCACTTTCACTCTTTGTTGCTCAATATGACAAAGGGCTATCCATTAGCTATTGACAATGTTCTCCCATTGATTCACACATGGTTTTCATGTTCTCCCCTTAACTACTAAAAAACAAATCATGACATCCTCCAAATCTATAATACTAATTCCTCTCATTCACAAAGGTGATCCTATCGTCTAATACTTGTGGTTAAGCAACATTTTTAATATGTGACAAAGTCATGCAATCTTTTATGCCTTAAAATTGGGGGTTGTTTATATGCTTGATATATTCCTTTGCCTCAAATTGGGGGTTGTTTATATGCTTGATATATTCCTTTGCCTCACATTGGGGGTTGTTTATATGCTTGATATATTTCTTTGCCTTGACATGAAGGTGCAATCATAGAAGATACCAATCCATACATTTACATACTTTCATATTTTGACCAAATGATTTTAGATCCCTTTCTTTCTTTTTCACTTCAAGTCGAGGTTGCAATGTCCGCAATGTCCTTAGAAACATCTACTCCTAACCTTTCCTCCCCTATACTTTTTGTATTCCCCCTTCGGCGTCCCTTCTTGGGGCAATTGCTCGTTATAACTTCCATATGAACCACTTATGTAGATGATAATCCATACCGTAGGGTTGAAGCCTATATTTAATTACTCTTTTAAAGGATGTCAGGTAATCTAAGTCAAATAGTTAAGTATGCCAGGCCTGAAGATATACAAGGTGGACATCACTTCTAAGAAATATTTCCCATTTCTTTTTATTAGCTTTAATTAATTTACAATCTGTATACATATTTTCCAAAATCTAAGATCATCTATATGTACATACCGCTATGTATATTTAAGTATGGAAATTCCCGTTTGCTTCTTATTCCACAAAGACATGCATATAACTTTGAGTTACCAAAGAGATAATGAATGGAATTGTCACTTCTAAATTTATTCATATTTTCTTTTGATCACAATGTAATTATAATTATTTTTTTTTCACCGAAATTTAACATTGTAGACATCGAATTATGCAATTCCACTAATACTCTTATTTAATGAATGGGCCATATCCCAATAAAATAACATGTATTCATAAACGTATTTTCACAACCATAACTAAAACTCAAGTTATATGTATAAATGTGGATGTATAATTACTGACTTCAACGCACCAGGAAAATCATAAACCCTATACAGCCAGAGAAAATCATTTATAATCTTATACAATTTAAGAGTATATTTTCAGCACAACATTTATCTAAACTCTACTAATTCACAATCTAATTAAAAATCTAAACTTTGTAACCCACAAATATCTGTAATGAAAACCGTAGAAGAATCCGGTGACAAAAATCAGGTAACAAGAATTTTCATGGATTATATTAATTATGTGTAGTATCAACATAGATTATTCTAATTACCAAACAAATTTCTAAATTTTAAACTTAACTTTATGTAATAATAATAGTAGGAATTCAATGTCTACGCTAAGAGAGGGTATGAATTATTTACTCTTTATCAACCACCTAAATTGTCATTTTTAAAACGCACAGATATTTGTACGCTCATGCCTCCTAAATTATACCTTTAACCTAAGCACATCTATACTATGATACTTTACACAATTATTTAAAAAAAAATATTTTGTTTATTCAAATATAAATGTAATTTATTAAGATAAGGATGTAACATAAACTTATTGAAGAATTATTCTTCCATAGATGATAGCTTCCACAGACAAATGATTTTTGACAAAAATGATAAAAAAACAAAAATTACTTTGTTCAGCTTTTGAGGGTCATGGTAGTCTCCCACGGCTGAGCTTGTTTCAATCCTCAACAACAATGATGCTAGCTCCGTTTGCAATTGCACAGTTCTTCACTATGAATAGCTGTCTCACCTCAGTAATTGGTTATCACGCATCATTTTTAAAAAATCCTACATCTATCAATCAAAGGCCTAATTTTCTGGTCCGTGTAGTTTGATTGCGAAATAATCTCCATTTTTATCTTCTTCATGATCTTCAGGCTTTATTATCTTAGGCTTTCTAATCTTATAATAGAAAAATTGAGTCACAATCTGCACACAATTCTGTTAAGGATCCCTTACCTAATATTCACAAATATAAATAATCAATTCTAACATATGATAGCCATTGCATAGTTAATATACTAAATGCAAATTATATTGGAAGAGGATACAAGGCAATCTAAAAGCACACAGGCTGCAGCATCCACAAGCCATGGCATATTTGGCTTTAGTTTTCGCCATTCCAAAGTCCTTACAACAATGCTGCATTGAAACATAACAAGCAGATTACAGATACATTTTAACTACTTATGCTTCATATTAGTTTGAATACTCTGAGTAATGAAACAATTCAGTTTAAAAAACAAGAGAGATGATAGAATTTTCAATGCTGCATTGCATACATCAACAAGCAGATTAGCTATTTTTCCTTCAGAATTGTTTGAAAACTCTGAACATTGTTTAAATACTGAGCAATGAAACCATTCATTTATCTGAGCAATGAAACAATTTATTTTAAAATAAAGGAGATAATAGAGTTACCTTAACACATACGCTGCATTACCAATTATTGCAAATATGAACATCAATGGATTTAGACCCTGAGAACATATTCAGCATAAATTATAAATATCTCTCAACCTAGCAGTATATACCATATGAAACTATTCAAATCTATAGGCATAAAAATACCTCAACAGTTCCTCGTTTTACCTGTTACATCAAATTTTCATGAATACCATAGTTAGTTTATAAAATCCGATGCACAAATTCAAAACTTCACTAAGTTTTATTGGTACAAAAGTTTAAGTCTGACTTTATATATATATATATATATATATATATATATATATATATATATATATATATATATGTATACGTGAGATCCTCTTCAGTATTTGAAAGCTTACATTTAGACAGATTTGTGGAAGCCATCCACCCATATAGATAGCAGCCATATGCCACCCTAAGCATGTTCCTACTAGACTTGTCGATTGTTCTTGTTTCATTAAGTCGCTAGCTGTAATTGCACTCACTCCCTGAAACTGCACACCATCAATGAATAATTTATGTTGGATTTTTAATCATTTTTAAGCCTAAGAATCCAAAATTCCTATTAATTATTGCATATAAAGATGCATTCTAAAACCTAGCATATAGGAGAACCCTCTCTCTATTAAATATAAAATAAAATTATCAATTTATAAATTTAACAACCCTAGGATTAAAAACCTTCATATTTACACTTTCTCTCAATTTTTTTTTTATGTCAAAAGGATTTGAATATCATATCTGGATACTTCAAATTTTAAACTTAAAATAGATCTAAACATAATATAAATTCTATAGCGCTAACAAAAATTTTGCATATCCCTGCAAGATTCTCCTCCCTATTAGTATAACTGATACCCTTTCCACCTTAGTAGAATCAAAGGTCGTGATAGGGTTGTTGTGAACATTAAGTACACGGAAGAAATTCGATACACCAACAAAGAATAATGTTGCAGCAACCTGGAGACAATAACACAGTTAAATTTCAAATCTTTGGAACAAGCAATCCCCTGACAGTAGAAATGAGGTATTGAATAATCTGAAATGTTAGATGAAAACTTACACTCCGTAGCGTGGCTTTGGAATTAGGAATTTTAGAAACAAGGTTTGTCAACAATTCTTTGTCTTTTATACGAAAACCTACACTGCGTAGTGTGGCTTTGGAACTAGAACTTGTAGAAACAAGGTCGGTCAGCAATTCTTCGTCTTTTACAGGTGTCAGGTTTGATGTAAAGTTTGGAGCACTTCGACCTAACTAACGGGATGGTGAAGACAGATATGAACCGAGCGGAGGGGTATGGCTGCTTGCTAGAGATCTTGCAGACCTGACAGATAAAAAATTTAATTAAGTCTATTAACATCATATGATTTGATCCATGGGAAAACCAAGAAAGCAAGGATTTTCAAGACATAAAACCTATACTATATCTTGTAATAATGAAGACCAATAGAGAGGGATGCAACAATGAAATTTACATGTAATACAGATTTTTTTTGGAAGGAATAGGTGAGCTAGACGTAGGATTCTCAGTAGAGAATCTCTCCAGATCTGTACCTCTAGCTAGCTCGGCAGAATCAGCTATGCTCTCAGATTCATTCTCGGGCTTTGTCTTTGTTTTTTTATGTTTCCTGGACTGATCATTGCTTGCACGATCTTCATGTTGTTGTTGGTACAGAAACACAACATTATCCATGGATATAACCACTTACTTTTCTTCAAAAAAAACCTGAATTTGATAGATATCTAAAAATAGATTTGCAATCACAAACATATTAAATTCATATCATACAACATACCTGCATGGGCAATGTCTTAGCTTTTCTGCCTTTCCACCACTTGGAGATATAGTCATAATATGCAGCTTGCGAACCTAGGATCACAGTAGTAATGGTATAAATCTGTACAGATAACAAAAGGGTGATTACATATCGATGCAGAAATGACAATAAAAATGGGCATAGAAAAACCTGGAAAATCATAAAAATCTCTTACCACTGCAGTATAGAGTTATGTAGGGAGCTGCATAGAAAATCAATGAAACTGTTAGAAGCGTAAACGAAAAGAGTTCCAAGTACTTTTCATCTTAAATGTATAGTTTACAGACAGACTTTAACAAAAGGTCAAAGTAATAGAAAAATACAGGATTGAATGCATTCTCAGACACATAATTGAAATGAAATCTTCACACTTATGCTTGATCATTTAGGAGAGAATGAAGCTCAGAAGAAGGAATCTCAGAAAGGGGGAACATAAGCTCATCAATGAAGCAAGATAGGCTCATCAATGAAGCAAGATAATGTGAAGAAGGATGTAATCACTGTCAACTTGTTTGTAAACAGGAAAACTTCAGGCAATAATTCATGCCTACTTGCAGCTAACTATTTCCCATTTACTGGAGGGGCGGACCAAATCTGAGAATGTTGTCCTCCTTTCATAAATTGGTTGGAAAAAGTGATTTTGCGGACGCACCGTGGCTTGTGCGGACGCACCACCAAGAAGATGATGAGGACCACGACCAGTGCGATCAGGACGAGCGCCAACAGAACCAGTAGGATTATCACGAAGCACCGCATTTTCCCACTGGTGCCATGCCTGTCGCAATCAGAGCGAGTCACACAACTCTTCCATGACATCACTGGATCTCTCTGATCGGCTCCCGATGCAAAAATGTGACCGCAAAATACGAAGAATAAGCACTGTAATGCTCAGAGCTCTCTACTACTTCTGACGCTTAGCGTCCTTGAGAAAAATAAGAAGTTTTGAAAACACGGTAAAGAAAGACTCTTAAAGGACGGATGGGAGACGGGTTATGAAAACCTTTGGTGCGGTCACAAAGAAGATCAGAGCCATTTCTCAAGGCGGCCAGAAACGTCCATCCCTCTCACAAAAGTATAGAGCATAATTATTGTACTGTGTTGTATTGTGGTGGCAATACGACGGAATGTACAGCAAGGGAAAGCTGTGCAACGACAGATTAAAAAGTTTTGGTTTTAATTGGTTGATACAGCGAACAAAAAGCTAACGTGACTGTCTTTGTCTCTGTCTATAATTAAATGGTAATTGAGAGTAAAAATTATAGAATCTTCCTATTTGAAATTTTGATGGTTTAACCTTTCAAATTTCAGTCTAGACTCTATATGCATTCCACTTTCACAGATTTGGATTATTCGGTACTTGAAAAACGGGCAAGGATCATAAATCAGTGGAATAATCCCCACAAATACTCAAGTATGCTCCCAAATTCGGTTCTACACAGCAAATGTTTGAACTTTACTAAATGATCGTAAAGAGTGTAGGAAGAATATCTAAGCGATTATGTACCATTTACCACTCTAACTCCAATGTTATGAAAAATTTCTTAATTGCCAGGCAAAATAATGAACGATAAATAAACACCCAACAGCGAAGCAGTAAATACCCCTCAAGTGAAATCTCTTAATTGTCAGGAAAAATAATGGATGATCAATAAACACACAACTAGGGGAGAGATGTCTAATGTTGAACAGGGACCAGTAGTTGACATAGTACTGGTCCCACATAACCACCATATCTTGACACAAATAAACCCATAAGTTAAACACACACATTTCATATTAAGTGCAGAAAGTATTTAAATTATGTCCAAAAATTGCCCATTAACTGACTGGGCCAATAGCTGTCAATAAATAGTCTTGATATGACAAACTGTACAAAACATCTTGTCCCAACAAAGTACAGATCTGCTCAAATATCCAAAAGTACATAAACAGCTAAATATCCCAACTCGTTTTTGCCACCTACTGCAAGGTACCTATCAAAGGAGGACCCACGAATTTCTAATGGAGCCTAAATATCCCAGCATTCATTGAAACCTGTCCAAACATTCATGCATACCTGTTCAAGCATCAGAAAACTTAGTGTCAGCCATAACTGCAGGATTGTTCAACATTCCAACCTTCTGTATTCAATAAATGACACCTACCCATTAAATGCACCCATTAAACAGATGGAAGCACACAGATCATGAAACAGATGAAGGCACAGGGATCCACAATGACAAGCTCCCAACCATTGGATCACTTTCAAATCAATCCACAACACACATTGAAATTTCAGAGATTGCAATCCATGTGCAACCTTCTTACCAACCCAATTCAATAGCAAACAACTATAAATGAACCACAACCCTTATGAAGATGCATTTCATAAATTCGACCTGCAGAGTGTGTGCACAGTTGCATTTCAGAAATTTGAACAACAGAGTGTGTGCACAGTGGAGGCATACCAGCAGAAGTGTGTGCACAGTGGAGGCAGGTTACTGTTACTGTGATTTAAGTTTCTGTTTATGTTATTTCCAGTTATGTTATTCATGTTAATTTTGTTATTTATGTTTCTGTTATTCATATTATTTATGTAGATTCAGGTTACTGTTACTGTGATTTAGGTTATTCATCTGATTTATGTGCAGGTTCTTGTAGATTTAGATTACTTAGGTTACTGTTAAATGTGCAGGTTATTCATATTATTTATGTAGATTTAGGTTACTGTTAAATGTGCAGGTTCTTGTAGGCATGGCAAGAGTCAGCACTGCAAGGAGAACAAGTCGTCGACTGAGTAGGGGTGCCCAGCTACGCTGCACCTCATCGGATGAGGAGAGGCCCAATGATACAAATGCCAACAATGCTCCCAGCAATGTTGTTGAGAATGACAATGTGGTGGAAGAGGACATTGTTGTCCCACCACCAACCACACAGTCAATTCCAACCACAGTTCAAGGAACAAGTTCAGTCACCAAAATCAGTGCAATAAGAGGTTGGACAAAAGAAGACATGCTAGCTGCTATTGATGATATAGAGTTCAATGGATATTCCATTCGTGCTGCTGCTAAAAAACATGGAGTTGCTATCTCTTCAGTACATTATTGGATAAATGGACTCACAGATACAAAGCGCAGAGGGCCTGTTACAGTTATGACTGAAGAGGAGGAGGCCGAGGTGGTTCAGTGGTGTAAGGAGATGGCTGAAATGGGACATGGGCTAGAACTGATACAGCTAAAATCCACAGTAGCTCAAATCTGTCAAGGGAGGCCAAACCCCTTCAAAGATGGGTTTCCTGGTAAGTCATGGTGGTTTGGGTTTAAAAAAAGGCATCCAGACCTTGTGTTGCGTACAGCTGAGGGCCTAGATAGAGACAGGGCTCTCAATCTACGCCCTGCAATTCTGACTAAGTTCTATGCCACCCTTTCTAGTGCATATGAGAACCATGGGTATGCTCCAGACCATATTTGGAACTGTGATGAAACAGGTTTACAGGCAGGAAGGAACTGTGGCATGCGTGTAATTGCCAAGAGAGGGAGTCGTAATGTGCCAAAGATTTTGCCTAGGAGCAGGGAGTGGATCACTATTCTATGTTGTGTCAATGCAATTGGTGCTTCAATCCCAGGATTTTATCTATTTAAAGGTAAAACTCAACTCAAAAACTATATACAGAATTGTGAACCAGGTGCATGCATGGCTGCACATCCCCATGCTTGGATGACCAAAGAACTCTTTTTGAACTGGCTTACTCACTTTGCTGCATCTATACCAGGCGGTGTCTCACCTGTAAATAGACACCTGCTGGTTTTAGATGGTCATGGAAGCCACATTGCTGTGCAAACAATCGAGGAGGCTAACAATTTGGGCATCGACCTGTTGACACTGCCTGCTCATACCACTCACAGATTGCAACCCCTAGATGTCAGTGTGTTCGGGCCTTTCAAGAACTATTTCAGGGGTGAGCGAGCTTCATGGATGGCACAGAATCCAGGGGTGGAGGTAAAAAGGTTTGAGCTAGCCGAGCTTGCAAGTAAAGCCTTTAAAAGGGCTCTCACACCTTCGAATATCAAGGCTGGGTTTAGGAGGACTGGAATATGGCCACTGAATTCTGAGGCTCTCATTCATGATACTAGTTGTAGCCTGGCATTTGATCTGAATGGTCAGGAAGAAGGGGATGTCCAAGCACATGTTGCTGGCCAAGAAGATGTGGAGGTAGAGGAAGACATTGTTGCTGCTGATCATATGATATCCCTCTCTCAAGGAGAACCATACTGTGGTGATGAAGAAGAACAGGTAAGTGAAACACAGTATAACAATGAACCAATTGACAGTAACATGGAGGTACATACACCAACTGAGACAGCTGCAAATTCTGCTTCTGTTCATGTCTCTATGCAAGAAACAGTTGCAACTTCTGCTTCTGTTCATGTCAATGAAAACGTTGACCATGCACCAGGAAGCAGCAATGGAGAATTGACTTTGCCAAGCCAGGTTACCCCACAATCATGGCTGGTAGAAGCCATGATGAATTTGGACAAAAATATTGTGTCAAGGACAAATGAAGAAAGCATGAACATGCCTTCACAGCCCAGAGAATTGGAAGAAGAAATTGTTCATTATTTTGTGGACAATGGAAACCTGGTAGAAGATAGTGTCCAGAATGAGGTTCCAGCTGAAGAGGACAATATGGTTCAGACAGAGCAGGAGAACACTGACCCAAATATTGAGTCAAGCAAGGAGCAACAAGTGCCAACGAAGAGCCAGTTGCTTGGTCGGTTTCTAAAGCTACCGGTAGAGAGAGTGTCAGCAAAAAGAAGGCACTTGACAGCAGACAATCTTCGTCTATGCCGAAGTTCACAGTTACTCACATCAGAGGACTATATAAAACTATTGGTTGAGTCTGAGCATAGGAAACTTGAACTCCAGGATTTAAAGCAGAAAAAGAGGGACTTAGCTAAAGAAAAGAAGGCTGCAAGGATTGCTGCAGCAGAAATTCGAGCACAGGAGAGGCTTGACAGAGAGAAAGAAAGACAAGAAAAGGCTCATCAAAAACAAATGGCAAGGCATGAAAAGGAATTGAGAAAGGCTCAACAATTGCTTCAAAAAGAACAAGGGGTGGCTAATAGTTCTGCCATTGATGCAAACATAGTGGAGGGGAGTAGGATGATGCCAAACACATTGGAACATCTTGCAGATAATACTCCATGTTTCCAAGACCTCCTAAACATCCAAGTCCCCCGCTATCAACAAGTGCGCATGCCCACTTTATTCCCTCCTACCAGTGCAGGTGTCAGACAGATGTATGAATATCGGGGGGGTCAAACCAATGCAGGGGTTAGTAGCACTAGTGTCCACTGTGGCTACTCAATTCCTCCATGGCTGCAGGAAGCAAATTGGATAACATATGGAGGCAACCAGCCACAACCTAATCAGCCATTGGTAGGTATGCCAACCAACCTAGCTCAAGCAGGAAACTCAACATGCTTGGGAAGTGAAGATCTTGGACGACATCAAGCATAGGAGTGTCATGTAGGGATGCCAATTTTTTTGTTGTGACCACATTGCATTGTGGATTTTGTAATCACTGGGTCTAACTACTGCAAAATGGCCATTTTGTATACAATCCTATACATTTTTGGGTATAATCCTAGGTCATATCGTTCCCTGATGTTTGCGGGGTTGTAATCAGGGGTTTATCATAAGGTTTAATATACAATTTCATCATTTCAAGAGCAAGCTGTAATGTACTCTGATTAAACATTTCATTAACATTTTTTAGGGATTATGAATTTAGTTTGTTGTTGGTTTATGTTTCAATTTATGTTTGGGCTGAATTGTTGGTTTATGCACCTACAACCCAAAAAACTTATAAGGGAGGGATGCCAGTTGTTGGACACCCCACGTGGCTCCCTCCCCCATGCCACGCTGGAGAGTCGACACGACCTCAGCCCGGGCCCAGATGGCACCGCCACTTGTCGTGGTGGGTGGTATAATTAAAGCGGCCTCTATGGCACACTTTTTCCCGCTTTTCCGGCGCTTTTTCGGCAAACTCTCCTTCCTCCCGTGTATTGTTGCTCGGGTCCTGTCTGTGAACGCTCCGCCACCCCAGTTCCTGTTCAAGCCCGCTCTGGTTCTGCACCACCCCCGCCCAGGTTCTGCACCATGGGCGCTCTCGTTCTGCCGGTATCCGGCTGAATTATTGAAGGTTCTAGGGTTTATGCTGCAGCAGGGTCCATGGCTTATGCTTCAGCTTAAGGTCCATGGCTTTAAATCCTGGAGTTCAAGTTTCCTCGGTTTTGTAATTAAGGTTCAGTGGTTAATGTTGAAGCTGCGTTTCAATTTTTACAGGGTGTATGAATTAGGGTCCATCTTCTATGGTGTATGTTCTAGGGTTTGGCCGTGTTTCATCACAGTTCCATAAATGGTCTGGAGCATACCCATGGTTCTCATATGCACTAGAAAGGGTGGCATACAACTTAGTCAGAATTGCAGGGCCAGAACCTTAATTACAAAGGGTAGTGTTTAATTTTTTATAGGGTGTATGAATTAGGGTTTTGTAATTAAGGTTCTGTGGTTAATGTGGCAGGGTCCTTGACCCCTATATTTTCCTTAAACTAGCAGCTAGGAATGGGGTTGAACCATTGCATGGGTGTCATACCCATCCATTCGATGCTAACTGTACTGCAACATGGTGCCTATCTCTCTCCTATTATTAAAATGCTTCTATAAGGAATGTTCCATGGAGGGCTGTCATGCATGACTTATTACAACTTAATACAGTATCATACTAATCAACATAACAGGCCTAAATTAGATCATACAACAGCAGATAAGATGCAGCAGATCACTTCATGTTAATAGGTAAAAGTAAAAACTGCATCATACACTTATAAATTAACAATAGCATGCAACTTGTAAACTGCAATAACAACAGCAGATGATAAGGTGGAGCAGATCGCTTGTAAAATGCATCAACAATAGCCAATTTGGCAAACTTGCTGATATCAAAAACTGAATTATGGGTATTCTTCCAATTAGATGAGACAATGGAGAAGTCATTGTTGTCAACTGCCATCCATCCCCTGTATGATGCAGTTTTGCCTTTTAACTATTACCATTCCACTGCGACAAAAACCAACAACATAAACCAACAACAAACTAAATTCATAAACCAGATAAAATTTAGGGACACTGCTGCAACATAAACCAGCAACATACCAAAATCATAAACCATAGAGCCTTCAATAATTCAGCCCAAACTATGATGCAACATTAACAGACAACAAACTAAATTCATAAACACTAGTTCTAATTCATACACCCTATAAAAATTGAAACGCAGCTTCAACATTAACCACTGAACCTTAATTACAAAACCCTAATTCATACACCCTATAAAAATTGAAACGCAGCTTCAACATTAACCACTGAACCTTAATTACAAAACACTAATTCATACACCCTATAAAAATTGAAACGCAGCTTCAACATTAACCACAGAACCTTCATTACAAAACCCTATTTCATACACCCTATAAAAATTGAAACGCAGCTTCAACATTAACCACTGAACCTTAATTACAAAACACTAATTCATACACCCTATAAAAATTGAAACGCAGCTTCAACATTAACCACAGAACCTTAATTACAAAACCCTATTTCATACACCCTATAAAAATTGAAACGCAGCTTCAACATTAACCACTGAACCTTAATTACAAAACACTAATTCATACAACCTATAAAAATTGAAACGCAGCTTCAACATTAACCACTGAACCTTATTTACAAAACCCTTATTCATACACCCTATAAAAATCGAAACGCAGCTTCAGCATTAACCACTGAACCTACATTACAAAACCCTAATTCATACACCCTGTAAAAATTGAAACACAGCTTCAACATTAACCACTGAACCTTAATTACAAAACCCTAATTCATACACCCTATAAAATTTGAAACGCAGCTTCAACATTAACCACTGAACCTTAATTACAAAACCCTAATTCATACACCCTATAAAAATTGAAACGCAGCTTCAACATTAACCACTGAACCTTAATTACAAAACACTAATTCATACACCCTATAAAAATTGAAACGCAGCTTCAACATTAACCACTGAACCTTAATTACAAAACCCTAATTCATACACCCTATAAAAATTGAAACGCAGCTTCAACATTAACCACTGAACCTTAATTACAAAACCCTAATTCATACACCCTGTAAAAATTGAAACGCAGCTTCAGCATTAACCACTGAACCTTAATTACAAAACACTAATTCATACACCCTATAAAAATTGAAACGCAGCTTCAACATTAACCACTGAACCTTAATTACAAAACACTAATTCATAAACCCTATAAAAATTGAAACGCAGCTTCAACATTAACCACAGAACCTTCATTACAAAACCCTATTTCATACACCCTATAAAAATTGAAACGCAGCTTCAACATTAACCACAGAACCTTAATTACAAAACCCTATTTCATACACCCTATAAAAATTGAAACGCAGCTTCAACATTAACCACTGAACCTTAATTACAAAACACTAATTCATACACCCTATAAAAATTGAAACGCAGCTTCAACATTAACCACTGAACCTTATTTACAAAACCCTTATTCATACACCCTATAAAAATTGAAACGCAGCTTCAACATTAACCACTGAACCTACATTACAAAACCCTAATTCATACACCCTGTAAAAATTGAAACACAGCTTCAACATTAACCAGTGAACCTTAATTACAAAACCCTAATTCATACACCCTGTAAAAATTGAAACGCAGCTTCAACATTCACCACAGAACCTTAATTACAAAACCGTAATTCATACACCCTGTAAAAATTTAAATGCAGCTTCAACATTAACCACTGAACCTTAATTACAAAACCCTAATTCATACACCCTAAAAAAATTTATACGCAGCTTCAACATTAACCACTGAACCTTAATTACAGAAACCTAATTCATACACCCTAAAAAAAATTACAATGCATCTTCAACATTAACCACTGAACCTTAATTACAAAACCCTAATTCATACACCCTAAAAAAATTGAAACGCAGCTTCAACATTAACCACTGAACCTTAAATACAGAACCCTAATTCATACACCCTAAAAAAAATTACACGCAGCTTCAACATGAACCACAGAACGTTAATTACAAAACCATAATTCATACACCCTAAAAAAATTTAAACGCAGCTTCAACATTAACCACAGAACCTTAATTACAAAACCATGCTGCAGCATAAACGAAATGGTCCACGAAACCACCATACACAATTCAAAGTGCGAGCAGGAGGGCACCAAACCATTTCACCAACATAAATGCACAAATTCACAACCCAGAAAACCAGACTTAAACCTTTAAAAGCAGCAGAAATGGTCCACGAAATCCCCAGAAAGTTGAGAGTGTTGACAAACACTGCAGAGAATGGCTGGTAGGAAACCTACCACCGAAACCGAAGAAGCGTTAAGGGACGAGCCACCGCCGCGAGCAGGAACAGCCAACGCAGGAACAACCAACGCAGGAACAGCCAACGCAGGAACAGCCAACGCCACCGCCGTGAGCAGGAACAGCCAACGCCACCGCCGTGAGCAGGAACAGCCTGATGGAAGCCACCATCGCCACCAGCGAAACCAGCCGAGCGGCAACCCAACAACACAACCACCGAACCGATGAAAACCTCCAACGGGGTCCGCCGCAGACAACTTCGAGCGCCTGTGGTGCGCTATGGCCATGGAGCGAGGGTCAACGTCGGGCGAGGTAGCAGACAGAACAAACAGCAGCGGCGAACGCCACTCGTCGGGAGGTAAGGCAACAAGCGCCCGCTGCAACACAGTATAACGGGACGACGAACGCAGAACGGGAGCGCCCATGGTGCAGAACCAGAGCGGGGGTGGTGCAGAACCAGACCGGGGGTGGTGCAGAACCAGACCGTGCGTGAACAGGAACTGGGGTGGCGGAGCGTTCACAGACAGGACCCGAGCAACAATACACGGGAGGATGGAGAGTGTGCGGGAAAAGCGCCGGGAAAGCGGGAAAAAGCGTGCCATAAAGGCCGCTTTAATTATCGCACCCACCACGACAGGTGGCGGTGCCATCTGGGCCCGGGCTGAGGTCGTGTCGACTCTCCAGCGTGGCATGGGGGAGGGAGCCACGTGGGGTGTCCAACAACTGGCATCCCTCCCCTACAAAGCAGTAAATACCACTCAAACTTCAACATATACATCGTTGGATTTATACAACTACCACCAATGAATTCATATTCGTTCCTCTCAGCCAGGTTCAATCACATCAAGAACATACCACATGTTAGGGCTTCCTCGAAAAAACAAATGCTTACAGGGATATAGATACCATGAGGTCCCATGTGATGTAACACGTCACTTCCATCTCAATTTCATTCATAACTTAAACGAATGACCCCTTACTCCATGGATTATTTTAATCATGGTGAAGGTCCCACTCCTGTTCTATTCGCCGAAGAGGTTGCCCATTCAAAAGCTGAACGCGCTACCCGTTGGCGGGCTCAAAAGGCTGCACAAGGTGTCCTCCTTTGCTGCCAAGATTTCATCGGAGCCTTGCCAGGCCGTACAGAATAATGGCTGAAGCAAGGGAAGCTTATGGAAGCCTCAGGAATCCAGAAACCCAGTGAACCCTTCAGTTCAGATCTATCTTCGGCTCATCTCAAGAAGCTCAGGGAGAGATTGATTTTATTACTCTATTGCTACTATCCTGATTTTGCTACTATCCTGTAGGTTAAAGTGAAGGGGTATTATTTAATCAACTCTTCATGCAGTTGAGCCAGTTCTGACTTCGATTGAATAATATCTTCACGCTGTTTAGCTAGTTCTTCACGCAGTTGAGCTAGTTCTGACTCCAATAAAATATTATCATCACGTAGTTGAGCAATAACAGTAATCACATCATTAAGAACATTCCAGTATCTTGCATCCTGATCCAGGATCTTGCTAGCCTCGTGATTTATAATCATGTGATTGTGTGTGTGTTGTAAAATGCCAGGTTGCTTGTGACACCCTTGGTGACTATTCTCCAGAACCAATTCTACGGCCCCTACAGAGCCTTCTGCACTACGATTGGTACCATTTGGGGATTTATCAGTAAGAGGTATCATCACAACTTCATCAGGAAGCTTTTCTTCTTGTTGTTTTGCAAGTTCTTCTTCCAGTCTATTAATTTTTAGCAGCAATTTCAGATTTAATTCATACATTTTATCCACAAGTTGAGAAATTTTAGACAGCTGACTATAATATGAATACTGTAATAGAATCTTATCTTCATGCTCAGTCGTAAGTTTTTCCAACTTTTGAGCAAATTCTTTATCTCTATTCTTTATTTTGTCTCTATAAATCATTATTTCAAATTTTAACTTAGTGATCTCTTGTTCTTCATCATAGAAATTGCTAGCATCCTGATCCAGGATCTTGCTAGGGTCATAACCAGAAACTGTACTAAAATTACAAATAGAAACATGTAAAGCTAAAGATAACAAATTAGTGACTGAGCGTTCCAGAGTATTGTTTTGGATGTTTAAGCCCATGCCTGGCTGGATGTTTAGAGTAATGCCCAAGTGAGTGTTTACTATACAATTTTATTGCATTATAAATAGCATTAGTAACCATTTGACCAGTATAAAGGCAAGCAGCAACTAGAGCACGAGTAACACGAGGAAAGACAGGAGTATCAGCATCAGCGGGATAGAGAGGCAGAGGTAACTAGAATAAAGGCACCAAGTTAAGGTGCATACCTAGTTCGGGCCTATCCAATTTACTAAGTTGATTGAGTTGACCGAATGAAAGCACCACCTATACCAGTAGCTAAGATAGAAGCATCAAGGAAAGCAGCAAAAGCATACGAGTCAGCATCAAATCCAGCTGCTAGAGCATAGTCAGTAGATAAAACATCCGCGCACCTAGAGTAAAAAAACGTGGAAATAACTTTTAAACCACAGCAAAGCAGTGGGAAATTGGAGGGCGTAAAAGCTCAAAACAGTATTCTGTTATTTTAGACTTAAAAAACAGATTTCATGCAGTGAGGCGTGGATTGAAGAACGACTTACGGTTGCTGGCTCCAGTAAACATCCAATAAGATTGAACAAATCTCTGCCATATTTAACAGTATTCTCTCAGATCATGAAAAACAAGCATGAATTCAATAAGAACAAATTCAAAATTCAAATAAAAAAAAGCTAAAGAAACTCTAAGATGCAAAACAGAAAAATAAAACCAGCGAACATTCTTAAAATAAAAAAGAACTAAGAGACTTTCAAAGCTAAAAAACAGCTCACCCTACAATCCATGTCATAAGAAATGCAAGCGAGATTCCTTCCGTCGTTCCAGATTTGAAACTGGTAATAATCTGAGGAATTTCAGCAACAGCCCAGTTGAAAATGCTAACTAACCCAAAACCAAGAGATACATAATCCCCAACGCCGCATAGGCAGTCCTTGAGATACCTCTCGGCCCACCACACACATTGTCTTCCAGAAGGGCAAACCGCCATTATCAATACTAATAAATCCGCGGTTGCCCAAAAATCTCTGTCAAAACCTGAGAGCCTCCTATATATATATGAAAAACTACTAGGTATATATCCTTACTGGTGTCAAATACTGGAGTAAAGCCGAGTCTTTAATCTAAGATTATACAGCTGGACTCGCCTCTAACGAATCCGCCCTCAGTTCTTCAAATTTTTTAATTGTTCGAACTTGCCCGCTACTAGCAGTACGAAAGCCTCACTACCAACGACAAGAACTGAGAGTTTAAATATGGAACGATATTAAATAAGATAGACAACGAAGCGTAGAGAATATGCAATACAATTAAGATCTAAAGTTTAAGGTTTGGTAATGACAAATGTCAAACTTAATAAATTATTTGATATATGATGCAGATTTGGAATTTAAACTGCGAACCTTGGAAATAGTCAAAATTTGGTGTATATGGTTGATATTCATGTCCACGGAGTTCTGCATTGACAATCGGCTGTGGCGTGGTGCTCGCCTCTATCTATCTGGACTCTTACAACAAGTGCATTTGCAACGCGTGGAAGTCTGATCCTAAAACTTAGGATCAACGTGTACACAAAACTCAAGATCATATCGATATCAATGGTAATTAATAATAGCCCGTTGTGTATAACACCATAACCATGCTTATCTTCATGGGCGCCGAATATATGAACGCTGATTTGCCGCGTGTCTTGAACTAAGCGTTCTTTCCTTCTGAACTTAGTGTTAAAGAATAATTTATTTATGAGTTTCCTTTTATTTATTCCTCGGTGTAAATATTGTTCCAGGTATTCCATCAATGTACAGCGAGGATCAGAGGAAGGGTATGGAATTTTTTTACGACTCCTCGGTGTAAATATTGTTCCAAGTATTCCATCAATGTACAGAGAGGATCAAAGGAAGGGTATGAAATTTTTTTACGACTCCTCGGTGTAAATATTGTTCCAGGTATTCCATCAATGTACAACGAGGATTAGAGGAAGGGTGTAATATTTTTACGACAAACACAATGACAGTCGTGTATCATTACCGAGTGAGAGCAGGTAATTGAGAAAGGATAGCCAGGCCTAAAAATCAAGGTGGTTGGGGGCTAAAAAATATTTTCTATTTTGGTTAGGATTTAGCTACAAAATGTCTTTCTAGAGGCTTATTTTAATGTTGGTCTATGGAGTGATGTTATCAAAGAGAAATACTTAAAACATAGGTATGTTATTGAATGGATAAGAATATTAAGAAAGAATATTCCGAGGGTATCAAATATTTGGAGCTTTCTAATAAACTCTTTTCCTTTTGGGGGGGGGAAATGGTTAACTTGGAGACCTGGTAATGGATAATGTATTAAAGTAGTGGAAGACCCTTTTGAAGGTGGAGCTGATATCTATAAATTATCCCAAAATTTGGTAAATGTATTACGAAGTAAATGGATTCAAGTCTTAGCTCAGGTGGGTGATATTGATTTAAGAAATTAAAGATGCCAAAGAAGGAAGCAAGTTGGAGAGTTAGAGCTATGGGGAGGGGGATATGAAGAAGAATGGAATGGGTATATTCTTGGCCTTCAGCATGCTATAATTCATTTCACAAATGAAGCTAACAAAACATTTTGGTTGTGGAATGTAAAAATTAGGCAAGTAACTACCAAACTTGCCTATGGATTTTTTTTGTTTTCTTCTATTGAGGATGAAACTAAATGGTGTTTTAGCTCTCTTTGGAAGTTGCATTGTACATTAAATATTAAGCTATTCAGTTGCCTTGCTATGGATACTAAGATTCTTACTTGGGAAAACTTTATAAAGAGAGGAAGTCAAGGGCCAAATATTTGTATTTTGAATTACATTAAGGAAGATGAAACTATTGATCACTTATTGATGGATTGTGAATTTACAAAAATTGTTTCATCGGAGGTGAGAAAATAACTTAAATTGACATATCAATGGGTATCTCATACTTTTGATCAATGGATAATGGATGCAAATTATTGGAAAAAGATTCCTTGCTTTAATGATTGGGAGATATGAAAACATAGGAATCGGATTTTTTTTAAGATAAAAGGAAAAATGTTATGAGAGACACATTAAATGTCATTGGTTCTATTATCCCCCATATGCCAATTGGATTCTTTGATGGGGCTTCTCAAGATGATAATGTTAGGAGTGGAGTGGGTATGATATTGAAATTTAATGATTCTCATTTCTTCAAGATTTAAATGGGTTGTGGCAAGGGAAAAAATACCAAAGGAGAACTTCTTGCATTTTGGGGTCTTTTATTTTTTGCACAATCTAAACACATATCTAATTTGTAGGTTTTCAGATACTCCAAAGTAATCATTGATTGGGTATTGCAGAAAGATCAATTGGAGGTGGTTCTACTGGAGGGATGGGAAGAAAAAATGCAAAGACTTATCGATTTTCAACATGTTTATAGAGATTTCAACTCTGAAGAAAACGCTCTCTCAAAATAGGCAGAAGTAGAAGGAATAATCCACTTTGAAAATTCAAGGATAAAATAATGGTATCTCAAGGCACACTTTCTATATTTTGTTAGGTGTTTGAAAAAATTTCTGATTTTGATATCTGTCATTATCTATTTGTTACCTTGTAGGAGTTGTTTTTGGATGAATATGTTGAGCTATTTTGGATGAAGCTTTTGCTTTGTCAATTAATGAAGACGATATATGATTATATGTTTTAGATATAGTGTTAGTGGACTGTAGTATATAGTTTTCCAGTGAGTGGGTGGTGGTATTTATAAGTCAACAAGAATTATTGGTTCTTGGATGCTATGATTGGGAGGTAGTTTTATAAGAATCTGAATGGGAGTATAGTGAATTCACCGTCATGTTAATTACCATGAACTGTGGGTATTGTATACTTTGGTTCACATTTTATATGTGAAAAATAATATTACCATTTTTAATATGGATACTTCTTATATTTACAAGGTCATATTGACAATCACGTACCAACTCAAATATTTAAACCCCGTGTTAATACAAGTACAAGTACGATCACCTTGCTACTTTTTGTTAATACGAACCTTGCTACTTACCAATAGACCACATTCTTGTAGTTATTAACAAATTTATTAACATAATATTCTTTTCATTATTTTATTATAATAACATTTTTTAAAATAACAAAATTTTAGGTCACTATATTGTAATTCAATATTTTACTCAATAATAAATTTCTTTAACTTTCTCTTAAGTCAATAATAAAGTTCTTT
Source organism: Larix kaempferi (assembly GCA_027924585.1). NCBI lineage: Eukaryota > Viridiplantae > Streptophyta > Pinopsida > Pinales > Pinaceae > Larix > Larix kaempferi. The sequence goes on along the minus strand of BSBM01000091.1, from coordinate 35,742,645 downwards.
TAACTTTAAGATGCTCTCTAAAGACTAGCATTCCTGGTATTATACATTTAGAAACACAACTACCACATTCATCAAAAGTTGCTCTAGAAGTGACTAACCCTCATATTACACATTTAGAAACAGAACTACCTCACTTCAATATTTTACTCAATAATAAATTTCTTTAACTTTCTCTTAACTCAATAATAAAGTTCTTTTAACTTTAAGATGTTCTCTAAAGACTAGCATTCCTGGTATTATACATTTAGAAACACAACTACCACATTCATCAAAAGTTGCTCTAAAAGTGACTAACCCTCATATTACACATTTAGAAACACAACTACCTCACTCAAAACATACATATCAAAATATAATTATTATAAATTAATACTTTTAAAATAAATTATGTATAAATAAGTTAATACTTTGCTTAATACAATAAATTGATTAGATGTCCAACCCATTTTAATTTATTATTCCAAAACAATTAGTAGATTAATTCAATGTTCAATCAATTTGAAGATTAATTCAATGTTCAATCAATTTGAATTTATTAATTTAACGAGCTCACTAATTCAATGTTGAATGAATTAGAGTTCCATCCACTCTAAATTAAACTACCGCATAAAACCAACTTCCATCCATCCAAATATTCTGAAAAAACTTTCAAAAACAACTTAATACTTTACACAATTATTTCTTTAAAAAATTATTTTATTATGTTTGAGATATAAAAATGTAATATAAACTTAACTTAATACTTTACACAATTATTTAAAAAAAAAAATTATTATATGTTTATTGAAATATAAATGTAATTTATTGAGATACACATGTAACCTAAACTTTAAATCATATTTTATTATATTTAGCATATAAATGTAATTTATTGAGATAGGCATGTAACATAAACTTATTGAAGAATGATTCTTTCATAGATGATAGTTTCCACAGACAAATGATTTTGACAAAAATGATAAAAAACAAAAATTACTTTGTTCAGCTTCTGAGATTCATTGTAATCTTCCACCACTGAGCTTGTTTCAATCCTCAACAATGATGCTAGTTCCATCTGCAATTGCACCGTTCTTCATTATGAAGAGCTGTCTCACCTCAGTAATTGGTTATCACGCATTATTTTAAAAGAATCCTACATCTATCAATCAAAGGCCTAATTTTCTAGTCCATGTAGTATGATTGCGAAAGAATCTCCATTTTTATCTTCTTCATGATCTTCAAGCCTTCTAATCTTAGGCTTTCTAATCTTATAATAAAAAAATTGAGCCACAATCTGCACACAATTCTGTTAAGGATCCCTTGCCTAATATTCACAAATATAAATAATCAATTCTAACATATGATAGCCCTTGCATAGTTATTATACTATTTATGTAAATTCTATTGTAAAAAGGATACAAGGAAATCTAAAAGCACACAGGATGCAGCAACCACAAGCCATGGCATATTTGGATTTAGTTTTCTCCATTCCAAAGTCCTTACTAAAATGCTGCACTGAAACATAATGAGAATATTACATATACATTTTAACTACTTATGCTTCATACTAGTTTGAATACTCTGAGTAATGAAACAAATCAGTTTAAAAGACAAGAAAGATAATAGAATTTACAATGCTGCATTGCATACATAAAAAAGCAGATTACAGAGATAAATTTTAGTTATTTCTCCTTCAGAATTGTTTGAATACTTTGAGCACTGTTTGAATTCTCTGAGCAATGAAACCATTCATTTATCTGAGCAATAAAACAATTCATTTAAAAAAAATGGATAATAGAATTACCTTAACACATAAGCTGCATTACCAATTATGGCAAATATGAACATCAATGGATTTAGACCCTGAGAACATATTCAGCATAAATTATACATATCCCTCAACCTAGCAGTATATACCATATAAAACTATGCAGATCTATAGACATAAAAATACCTCAACAGTTCCTTGTTTTACCTGTTACATCAAATTTTCATGGATACCATAGTTAGTTTATAAAATCCGATGCACAAATTCAAAACTTCACTTAAAGTTTTATTGGTACAAAAGTTTAAATCTGACTTCCAGAATATACACGTCAGATCCTCTTTAGTATTTGAAAGTGGATTTTGAAATCTTACATTTAGACAGATTTGTGGAAGTCGTCCACCCATATAGATAACAACCATAAACCACCCTAAGCATGTTCCTACTAGACTCGTCGACTGTTCTTGTTTCATTAAGTCGCTGGCTGTAATTGCACTCACTCCCTGAAACTCTACACCATCAATGAATAATTTGTGTTGGATTTTTAATCATTTTTAAGCCTAAGAATTCAACATTCCAATTAATTATTGCATCTAAAGATGCATTCTAAAACCTAGCATATGGGAGAACCCTCTCTTTGTTAAATATAAAATAAAATTATCAATTTACAAATTTAACAACCCTAGGATTAAAAACCTTCATATTTACACCTTCCCTCAATTTTTTTGATGTAAAAAGGATTTGAATCTCATATCTGGATACTTCAAAATTTAAAGTTAAAATAGATCTAAACATAATATAAATTCTGTAGCGCTAACAAAAATCCTGCATATACCTGCAAGATTCTCCTCCCTATTAGTATAACCGATGCCCTTTCCACCTTAGTAGAATCAAAGGTCGTCGTAGGGTTGTTGTCAACATTAAGTACACTAAAGAAATTTAGCCCACCAACAAAGAATAATGTTGCAGCAACCTGGAGACAATAACAAAGAGTAAAATTTCAAATCTTTGGAACAAGCACTCCAAGCACTCCCCTGACAGTAGAAATGAGGTATTGAATAATCTGAAATGTTAGATGAAAACCTACACTGCATAGCTTGGCTTTGGAATTAGAACTTTTAGAAACAAGGTCTGCCAGCAATTCTTTGTCTTTTATATGAAAACCTACACTGCGTAGCGTGGCTTTGGAATTAGGACTCGTAGAAACAAGGTCGGTCAACAATTCTTCATCTTTTACAGGTGTTAGTTTGATGTAAAGTTTGGAGCACTTCGAACTAACTCACGGGATGGTGAAGACAGATATGAACCGAACCGAGGGGTGTGGCTGCTTGCTAGAGATCTTGCAGACCTGACAAATAAAAAATTTAATTAAGTCTATTAACATCATATGATTTGATCCAGGGGAAAAACCAAGAAAGCAAGGATTTTCAAGACATAAAACCTATACTATATCTTGTAATAATGTAATAACGAAGACCAATAAAGAGGGATGCAAAAATGGAATTTACATGTAATACAGATTTTTTTTGGAAGGAATAAGTGAGCTAGACGTAGGATTCCCAATAGAGAATCTCTCCAAATCTGTATCTCTAGCTAGCTCGGCAGAATCAGCTAGCTCGGAAGAATCAGCTATGCTCTCAGATTCATTCACGGGCTTTGTCTTTGTCCTTTTATGTTTCCTGGACTGATCATTGCTTGCAGACTCTTCATGCTGTTTCTGGTACAGAAACACAGCGTTATCCATCAATATAACCACTTACTTTTCTTCAAAGAAATCCTGAATTTGATAGATATCTAAACATAGATTTGCAATCATAAGCATATTAAAATCATATCATACAACATACCTGCATGGGCAATGTCTTAGCTTTCCTGCCTTTCCACCACTTGGATATATAGTCATAATATGCAGCTTCGGAACCTAGGATCACAGTAGTAATGGTATAAATCTGTACAGATAAAAAAAGGTTGATTATATATCCGTGCAGAAATGACAATAAAAATGGGCATAAAAAAACTTGGAAAATCATAAAAATCTCTTACCATTGTGGTATAGAGTTGTGTAGGGAGCTGCATAGAAAAATCAACAAAACAACGAAACTGTTAGAAGCGTAAAACGAAAAGAGTTCTAGAAGTACTTTTCATCTTAAATGTATAGTTTATTAACAAATTTTAACAAAATATAAACATGAGGTCAAAGTAATTGAAAAATACAGGAATAATATATATATATATATAATTTTCTTAATTCATAGCTCATATACTTATATACCCTACTATATACCCTCCATCATATATATATATATATAAGCCTCTATCCGTGGATTAATTCTTTAAACATGACAAACACATTGTTCTTAGTGTCATTTAATTTCTTATTGGTTCTCATAACCGAGGCTGGTGTTTCGATGGCAGTCAATTCTCTCTTGATCAGATGTCGATTTGGATCAAATAAAGAATACAGATTGAGAAATTAATAGCGCTTCTAGTCTGCCGCGTGCTAACTACTCGAAGGACGGGTGTCTACAACCGGTGGTTCTACACAGGTTGAGAAGATCTTTAGTGCAGAAGGAAATCACATCCTCGGTTTAGCATGAAACTGATATTAAATAAAAAAAGGACCAACCAAAAGTGGACAAGATGCAAACTGAGTTCAAACTTTTGATCCGTTTTGCATCAATATATTCTTTTGAAATAAATAAAAATATATTCTTTTAAATGTCATAAGAAATGCAAGCGAGATTCCTTTCATCGTTCCAGATTTGAAACTGGTAATAATTTGAGGAATTTCAGCAACAACCCAGCTAAAAACACTAACCAACCCAAAACCAAGAGATACTTAATCCCCGACGGCGCACAGGCAGTCCTTGAGATACCTCTCGACCCACCACACACATTGCCTTACTGAAGGGAAAACCGCCATTATCTTAAGCCTGGATTAAAACATCTATAAATTTCTGGTAAACCTAGATTTAAGCATCCAAATAGATTTAAAAGATATGGATATAATTTTTTTGCTGCAAGTTATAACAAACAAATATCTTTCACACTCAAGTTGAAAAGGGATGTCTGTGACATACAAATCTCTTTCGACCGATGAGAGCTGGACCATGAGACAGAGAGGCTGATCCCACTGCAATATTTGATATAACCAGTTACACTTTGGGCAATAATATGATAACCAGTACCAGAGAATAATGATAGCTGGGCCCAGAGCCATATGATTCAATATGGCTCTCGAGAGCAGGAAATTGATAGTTATAATTTCGAGATTAGTAATTGCTGGTTTGTTTTGTTTTTTAACAGGTAGTACCGTTCCTTACCTACGACCATGCTCTATAAAAATGCTTTTACTATATTCTCCTAGCAACTCCTACCATTGCAGTTTTATTTTATCATTCTCCTGTACGTGCGATGAGGTGGACGACAAGTATATAGTGCATGATGGCAGTGAGAGGTTGATGATTGCTGATAGGTCTCTTTGCTTTCTATCTTATTTAATATCTCTACACTTTTTATATTTATAATCTAAATTAAAATTATTCATAAAACTTATTTATTATGGGAATATGCAATACAATTAAGATCTAAAGTTTGGTAATGACAAATGTCAAACGTTTGACTAAAGTATATTTTAGAAATTTAGTCATCAAAATATTTAAAATTTTATTAATAAAATATTTTATTATTAAAAAGATAATATATTATCTTAAAGATGGACTATCTACATTTGGTCTGATATTTTAGTTTACATTTTTTCCTATTTTTGTCATGGTTTCTGAAGAGCTGGGTTAGGATTTGTTAGCGTGTTTAGTCTTTTTCAGCTGCGGTTTTTTTAATTTTATTGTGTGTTATGTTTATTAAAAGTAAAAGACAAAGTATTTATTACGGTAATTTATTTATTAGTCAAAGTAATTACAGTACTTATAAGGTACTTATAAAATACTTATAAAAATAAATATTTTTTACCGTAATTTTATAAGTACCTTATCACCCATCCTCCTACCTAAATAGGTAAAGGTTTAAATTTTGGGGAGGGTAGTGGAAGTGAGGGTATACATTTTGAAGAGGGTGATTAGTTAGAGTGAGTGTGCACACTTTGTGATTTTGAGGAATTTATTATCAGTTACTCAATTTTTTTGTTGGTATTTTTTTACCATTTTTATAAGTACCTTATCACCCATTCTCTTATCCAAGGTAAAGGTATAAATTTTGCGAAGGGTGGGTAGTGGAAGTGAAAGTATACATTTTAAAGAGGGTGATTGGTGAAAGTGAGTGGGCACACTTTTTCTATTACTTGAAATTAATTTTAATTTGTTATAATGAATTTATAATTTATTAAATTATTTGGATCAATTTGATTTTAGATTTTTTTTTTATTCACAAAAATTGTATTTTTTTTCATCTCTATTTCATTAATATATAATTATACTATATATTTTTAATCTTTATTCATATTCTCATCTCTATTTTATCAATATATGGTATAGATTTTTAATCCTTCTTTATAATGAAATATCATGGTACTAAAATAAAAAATATTTTTTTTTTCTATTCACAAGAGTGATATTTTTTTTCATCTCTATTTCATTAATATATAATTATACTATATATTTTTAATCTTTATTCATATTCTCATCTCTATTTTATCAATATATGGTATAGATTTTTAATCCTTCTTCATAACGAAATATCATGGTACTAAAATAAAATATTAGTTTAAATGTGGCTTTCTTTTAAATGGTATATTATTAATACAATATAGCTTTTTTTTTGTTAGATAGTACCACATTTACATTCTTAATATAAAAAATTTCATTTATAAAACACTAAAAGTTGAGTCCATTGGTTGTAGATAAGTTGGGTGGTTTGGTGGAATGATTGTATCCCTCTCCACTTAGGTTTAATTCTTGTAAGTTCATTGACTTATTCGAAGTATTTGCAAGATTTGGTTGGCAAAATCTATCTTAAAGCAATAAATTTAATTCATAAAAAAATGTTGCTCATGTCTTCTCAATAATCTCCATTGACTTATTTGAAGTTTTTGTAAGATTTAGTTAGCAAAATCTATCTCAAAACAATATATTAAATTTATTATCTTTATAAGTTTTGAACTAAGTTGATTTGATCTCATAACACTAGATTGTGACTATAGGGACTATTTTGTATATTAATCATTTTAGATTTTATTAAAATTCTTTTTAAATAATGACCAAATGAATGATTCTATGATTATTGATCATTATATATTAAAATGATAATGTTCTAACTTTGAAAATGTTTTAATATAAATTAAAGTTCAAATTTGCAAAAAAAATTATATATATATATATGTATGTATATCTTTAAAAGAAGTACAAAAATTGCTATGAAGTTTATTTTATAACTTTAATGTTTTTGTTTATATTTAATAAAATAAATCATGATTTATTTACTATAAAATATATTTTAGAATTTTAATAATTTTGTTTATATTTAAATAAATAAATAAAAGAAACCATAATTTGATATAGTCATTTATTTTGAGATATTTCAAAAAAGCTATGGTATTTATGGTTTTGAGGTCCTAAATTTCCAAGACATTTTTCATGTCTTTCCATGCCTTCTCTGAATTTAATACATTGTCTAAACTCAACTACATATTCTCCTTCCAAATGTCATATATCCACTCCTTTGGTAGCCTTAATATTAAGGAAGGGAGGAACCTTTTTTTCTTTACCGCTAATCATTTCTCTTTGGGTTTGCTTAACTAGCATATTCCATAAAAACAAGTCATTGTTATGTGGGTCAAAGACTACATGAATTCAAAGCTTCAAACCTATTTAAAGCATGTACATTGAGCCATTCTAGAAAACACATTGGCACACAGAACATGGCTTATTTGAATAACCCATCGAGCCACTTTGAAATATCTCATTGGGCCTCTTTTGAAGTTGTGTCTTACCAAAAAAATAACCCATCAAACCATTTTGAAAGACCCCATCATGCCTCTTTTGAATATGCACCCTACAAACCATCATCCACTTTTGAAACATATACACATAGAAGCCATGGAGCCCCTTTCGAATGGAGTATATTCAAAATATCTCATTTGTCCTTTTTAAATGTGATCAAATATTAGTTATTTTCTAAAGATCCACCCAGTAAACCATAATCCACTTTTTATAAGATACTCCCTATAGAAAATTGGGCCTCTTTCGAAGATGCATCTTCAAATCACAACAGCGAGCTCATATGTCCTCTTCAATAGATCCCATCAATACTATTCCGATTTTTCGCCTAATAAAAAGATCAAAACCCATAGGAAATTTTGAAGGAACATATTTTAAATGCTCCTGATAAGACATTAGCCAATTTTAAATAACAACATTCACTTACACCATATTGACCTTTAGGCCAATTCAACAAAATAATGATTGGACTACCATCGATAGGCCATTGGTCTAACTTAAAACAACAACATCTAAATACCCTCAAGATGCCATTGGGCCAACTTAAAAGAAAAAAATTCAAATGTCTCTAATAGGCCATTCGGCTAACTAGAAAGACAACAACATTTAAATGCTGCCAATAGGCCATTAACCCAATTCAAACAAGGACCCAATTTCAAAGTGAAAGGTTTTTGGCCTATTTGAAGGAAACACATTGAATGAAATCAAGGCCTTTTGGCCCTTCAAAGGGATGCTTTGAAATGAATAAAAGGAAGGCCAAATGGCCATCGAAGTTAACACTTCAACTTTGACAAAGACCTAACACGCTACAGGCTCTAAATAGCTACTAGTCAATACCAAGTTGACATTTGTCCCATGGCCACACTAGTTGCAAGGATATTTCAAATGCATTATGGCCATCACCACTTAGGATCAAATGCATACATCATACCAAATGCGCATAATAAACTCAAATGCAACGTACTCTCAAATGCATAACATGAATTTGATTATTTGAACCAAGTAAACTCTAAATCCTTTTACAAAGGCATGTAGCCTAACAATGAATCCATCAAGCATATAAAAAAATTTAATGTAGAAGGTGATTCTATCCAAATAAATCCTAAGGAATTTTCTAATTGACTAAGAAAACATTAAGCCATGTAACAAATATGCATGCAACATCATTCATTCACCATGAATCCCATTCTAAATTCATACATAAGAAAAAGATAACTTAACTTTAGAATAGTAAAGAGGAATTCAACATAGAGATTGAAATTTTTTCTTTTGAACAAGCTAGTTGAAGGAAATTGGCTACTGGTGAGCAATTTCCATCCAACTATAGGAAATCCTCTATGGATTTCACTACAAAGTTGGGCTATGAGGCCACCAAAGTGAAGAAAATTGATCAAATAAACTCAAGTCACTCACCCAACCCAATGTATCTCATGCTCAACCAAACTATTTACCACATATGTCGCAAAGCAACTGTCCATCCACCTCAGCCATGACACTCCCTTCACTACCAAATACCTCACTAGGAAGATATTTTCTTTCTCTGTTGAGTAGTGCCTCAAGATTATTCTTCCCTCCATGTCTCTTTAGTATTTGTAGAAGGAGTTCAATCTATTATTTCCCTTCAATATCAACCCAACAAAGACATGTATTGACTCTTTAGCACTTAGTGAGCAACAATATATAGGAAAATAAGGATGATTTTGTATCAACCCAACCTGTAATCCTATATAGCCTTACATCTCTCTCTTTGGTTCAAAGTATTCCCTTTTGTTTCTCTCCGTGTTCACTTACAAGTTCCAAGTATAGTCTCGAACTTGATATTGGTCTTGATTGTAGCATGATAAGATATAGAATTGAATTTCTGAAGGGATGAATCCTATGAATTAAATATAATGACCCCCTAGGACCCGTCACCTTGAGTTACATGAGGAGAGTGCATAAAAAAAATTAGATGGTTTGATATCCATTCAATTCAATTTTCCAACGGTATGGAGTCTCTTACACTCCTCAAGACTTGTACTCCATTCCCATGCTTTCATAACTATGGAAGGTGGACAACTTACTCACCAACCACTAGCCACATTCAATGACTGGTGGTTGGAGTTTTTAATAAGGCACATGGTGAAAAGATGTTGGTTATAAGGCTTAGGTAACTTAGGATTGTTGTTTACCCCTCAAAACCCCTTTCATATTCCCCTCTAGTGGACTCGTAGCCCCTCTCACACTCTTATGCATCTATCCTAGGACTATTTGAGCTAATTTTTGAAATAATATTTACACGTATTGAGAATACATGCAATGACATCATTTTCACTACAACTTTTCATAGTTATTATCTATCCTACAAAACAATGTTAAACCATTCCTTTCATTTCCTTCAAACACTACCAAGTTCTTATCATTCCAACATATCCCTATAACAATCATCAAAGGTAAAACACACATTTGGTAGCCATTTTAAGTAGAAACGATTCCATTCTTAGTAATTTCAAATTCGTAATTGAAGCCTATATATTCATAGAGATAAATTATTAAATTCATCCCATTACTTGTTTGTATGAAAATATCTGTACTCCACAAGGCTTCAAAGAGTGAGTTTCAACTCATTTTTTTCTCTAACACACCCAAAATATATTTGGCCCTAATTGATCCCAACGAGCATATAACATGAATCTCTTGTAATAGACTCATTCAAGTTTCCTCTTCCTTGCCACACTCACCCTTCCAAGCTCAAGCACCCCCTTCAATCCTAAATAATTCCTTGGTCAATACATAATTTTCCAAGGCTTTCATGTGCAAGAAGAGCATAGACCTATAGAGTCTTAATGCCAAGGAATCCCACTAGAAACTTCTAATATACCATACCTTAAGGATATCAAGGCATATCATAGGGTTCCAATATTGTAGTCACAATAACATCCTCCATGTGTTTTCTAACTTACAACATCCATAATATATCCTTACTAGAAAAATACATCATCTCACCTAAATACATAGAATCACCATGAGATATCAATATAAAATTTCAATTTTAATATGTTTCCTACATCATCCAAATTTTATAGCTATGGTATTCTTATCATATTGTTTGTCCTCGCATGCACTAGTCACTGGTCTTGATTATTGCCTTACACTCATCGCCATATCCAAGACATTCTATGTGTACAGTATTCCCTCCTTCACAGAGATTGTATTAGGCCAAACAACCATGACTATTTATGAAGATATTTCTTTGCATTTCAAAATCCACAAGAACCCATGAGCTGATGATATACTAATCATTAAGTTGTTAATGTTTTAAATGTAATGCAGGGTGTGTTAGAGGGGCCTAGGTCAGCCTGCCGACTAGGCCCTCCGCTCGACCACTTGAAGTATATGTCGACATGTCACGTCGACTAGTATAGGTCGGTTCAGTTGGTTATACTGACAGACGGTTATGTAAATGTATTGAAAGCATATATATATATAGGTTGTTGAGCCGATGTACTGGTTAGATTGGTTCTATATTGTATTCTGCTCTTGCTAGTTAATACAAAGGCTTGTGCTTCTCTCTATCTATCTTGTCTCTTGTATCTGTATCATTGTGTATGCTTGCTTATAACATATAATGTATCTCTAGTAACCACGTGAACCATGGGACTACAACATCTGGTTCTGTTTCCGGTTGATGCATTGAAGAAATAGAAACATGACATATGATTTCAGAATAGGAGATTAAAGATTGGTGGGAGAAGAAAATTGTGAATTATCTGCAGAACTATGCGTGACGAAACAAGCTGATGATTATCCAAGCGAGAGAACGATTCTTCTCCGAGACCGATGAGAAATTTGTAGAGTCTTTGCCGACTGCCTTGAAGAAGCTTCTGGATGAAAAGACTAGTTGATGAAGCAGAGAGGAAGCTGTTGTCGAATTTGATCAATGGAGGATGCACGAATCTGTCGGAGTGGTGCGCAAAGATCGCGGATGAATTATGTGAAGAGCAAGCGATTGAAGACCGCATGTCTGTAGACGAAATTCGAATAAAATAAAGTTCTTCACTGAACTAGCTGATCAATTTCTATGTTCTCTGCCAAACTTACTGTTCAAGTTTTTGATCGACAAAGGAGCCACGCATATTGTCGAGACATGACCGTTGCTGCTCCCGCCCCTTCCAAACTCTAACTGGGAGGAGAAAGAATGTAAGTGAGAAAAATTTGTAAAGGAGCACAAATGAGAAATATTTTTGAACAAGTGATGGTCTATACTTCCTCAGTGGTCTAGAAAACTTCGGATCGACATTGGGGAGGTGGCAAAGCATGTTCAAATGTTCTGAGTTTGGTGACAAACGACATATGACAACACGATATGACCAGCAGTGGATGTAAATCCGACAAAGAAAGACTTATGAGTCATAAAAGCACCCTGGATATCTAGAAAATTGATAGAGACAAAAGGAGACAACGTCATGAAGAGTTGATGGAGAAAGAAATTGCGCTCTAGAGGATGATAGGATTAAATGTCGCGATAGAGGCAGAAGGAAGTCTGCCACAGTCAATTCGAGCCCGCGATGATCGGGGAGTTGAAGAATACCTGTCACCGATGGATGAAGACTTGTGGATAAATCATGGTAGAGCTCTCCAAGTTCAAATACATGAAATGGTAAAACCTCCTTCTCCATTTAATCTTACACAAAGTGTCCGAGTGCAGGAAATTGTCGAGGAAAATCTTGGTCTCCACATTGGTCAGTCAGGAATTTGGAGTCGTCGAAGAGAAGAAGGTGATGAAGTCAATAGATTATTGATTCATCGGCCGGAGGAAGGAAATTGGGTATCCTTTCAACCCGAATTTTCAAATAAAAGCTTTCATCTTATGTACTCAAAACATGAAGAAGCACACCCCTTTCCATTACAAGAATTAAGTGATTCGCAGAGTACTTCGGAAAGTCCGAGAATCAGCGAAATCACGTTCGCATGGAACTTTGCATGAATTTTGACATAAGAAGACAGAGTTCCGAGACTTGGAAAAACAAAAGAAGTTCTAGATTCTAGTTCTGAAGACAGAGAACCTCGTCCTGAAAGACAGCTAGTTGAAGTCAAAGAAGAACCAAGTTCCAACTGCATAAATAATTCACCTACTCCACCATTTGGTTCTCAAATCAATACATCAGCAGACATGTCGCATTTGACAGCACACCTTCCATTCTATGAAGGTCATGAAGATCCAACACAACATTGGTTTGTGTGTGAAGCGATATGGACGACCAACCAAATCACCAGCAAAGAAAGACAGATGGCTCAGTTTGTTGGCTCATTGAGAAAACGAGCACTAACATGGTATATGGGATACATTGCAAAGACACCAAATGTAATGAAAGCTAAAGATAAGAAAAACTTTCTGGCCTTTTTTCTGATAGAAGATTCGACATATCTAGCAACCGAATGACTGAAGACAACAGTCCAAAAGCTGATAGAAACTGTCAAGGAATATGACAAGAGGTTTAAATACCTCTTGAGTAAACTTGACTATGAGATCGAAGAAAATTTATTAATCAAATGGTTCATTTCCGGTCTCATAAGTAAAATTAAAGTACACATTCGACGACAAACTGTCAATACTTATGTAGAAGCATTGAAGGCAGCACTGGAGATTGAAATGGACGACGAATATCCTTTAGTCTCCATGGACAGACATGTCGATGAACGCCTTGAAAGTATGGAGCAAGCAATCAGAAGTATGGCTTTGAAAGGGATAGAACTGTGGTGTACTACATGTCGAACTGCAGGACACACGAAAGACTCTTGTCGAATTGAGGATCGACGACAAGAAGTTAAACCGATTCAGACCAAATTCTTTTGCGATCTGTGTAAAGAGTATGACTTACACACCACAAACGATTGTCCATACAATCTGAAAAACAAGAAAGCTAAATGGTATCAAATATGTGAAGTCAATACACATTCAATTGAAAAATGTCATATGAATATGAAAAATCGACAAAACTACCATGCAGTATATTAGACAAACTCTGTCGAGCAGCATCACGACAGAAATACGGGAAACGACATGTTTGAAAGAAATGATGGAAGACATGATCGGTACAGTTGGAACCGGAACGAAAGATACCCGAGATATAACGACCGAAGATTTGATCGACGACACGACAACTACAATAGGCGCGGAGGATACTAGGGTCGTGGTCGTGGCAGTGGAGGTCACGGTGTTCGACTTAATCGACCTGGTTTATGTTTCACTTGTCTTAGCGAAGATCATCGGCTTGCAGAATGCCCTTATAAAGAAATAACTGATCTTAAATTTTGTACAAAGTGTGGGGTAGGCAATCGGTTTTTAGAGTATTTCCCTACCATGGTTGAGAAAATAAATAATAAAAAGAATGTTCATGTCTTATCTTGTGTACCCAAAATTGATGTGCTTCGTACTAAAAACTTGCAAATTGTCACTAGGAAAGGTACTCACATTGGTCAAGATAAGCCACAGATAAGTAAAATTGTAGATAAAGAGGATTACCCAATCCTATGAAACAAAAATCTGTGTACAAAAATGCATCCGACATATTTTGTGAATTGGAAACACACGAAGATATTGAAGAAAACCGACAGGAAGCTCTAAATGAAGTGTTCAATTTAATTTCAAGTGATGAAGCTGTAGGAAAATTGATTGACTTGTTGCATAACTTAAAGCATAAACATGTCGAGCAAAGACAAACTAAAAAAATTTGCCGAATAAACCAAAAATAAAAAAATGATGCTGACCCGTTGGTCGACCTCGACATAAATGGGTATCATGTACAACAAGTCGTACTAGATTTTGGTTCCCAAGTGAATATCATGACTCGTGATACCTGGGACCAAATCGGTCGACCACAACTACGGGAATCAGGCATTTATCTAAAGCTCGCAGATCAAGGATTAATTGAGCCGATTGGAGTATGGAAAGGAGTCGAAACTTCCATCAAGGGCATCACAAAAAAAGTGGATTTTTAGATCATTAATCCCAAGGATGATGCAAGCTCTTTCCCAGCCTTGGTCGAACGACGTTGGGGGCGAAAGATGAAGGCTTCAATTTCCTTAGATAAAAGTCGCATCAAATTGAAAGGCAACAGTCAGAAGTTTATTTTACCTATATTCCCATCTCAGGGAGAACTATGGTCAGAACCTACAGATGTTGATAATGATATTTGACATCTTATCTAATAGACAATAATGAAGACCACATTGAACCAAATTCCCAAGGAGAGCTTCACCTTGGATATCCTGTTTCACTCGGATATAATTCTGATGCAAAACTCTACGACTGGCAAATGGAGAATTATGATCTGCATGCGAAGGAATGCTGGATAGTGGAATCCATCTCAAAGAAGCAATTGAAGAAGTGTCTCTCAATATCATATACACCAAATATATTCGAGCAAAAAATGCGAGCATATCCGACACTCGTTCCAGACAGAAGTTCACAAACATGTAATTCGACATTAAGGTACAAAGAACGTGATTCACCTTATGTACATGTCGAACAAGTATCAAAACATGGCGGAGAGCAAGGCCGACTACAAAGTCTAGTAGAGACATTTAATGGTCATGCCGCGAGATGGTGGGACACCCATTAGTCGAAACTCCAAATATGGAATACTGCATCAACATTTTTTGTAGAAAGATTTGGAGGCAAGAAGCTGACGACTCAGGCCGACATCCCTATGTTCACACAGGGACAGAATCCTGAAGTCCACATCGACTGTTGTGAAAGAGAATGGAGAAAATTGGGCTATAAAGATGAAAGGGCATGGCCTCACCTCTTCCCCAGAACACTTGATGATTTACCCAATAAATGGTGCCAAACGGAAGAAGCGAGAGGAGAAACTTTCATGTGGAAAGACTTGAATGAAAATTTCATCAAGGACTTCCAGTTTTCTCCAAAGGAGGATAAGTTTGTCGAAGCGAGTAAAACTATAAAAGAATTTATGAAGCCGACATAAAATCTACCAATCGCAGAAAAGAGGCAGACTGCTTGCCAGCCTACCACCTGCTATAATATAATGTCGACATAAAGCCAACATTCGACAAGATTAAGCTTAGAAACGGAGAAATCGGTCGAGAAGAGTTTCCAATGGTGACAGGATCACCCCAACACGTCAAAGCAGGTGAAAACAGTCTTTATCACAGAGATTGTCGAGAAGGATGAACAAGAAAGGTTATCGAAAAAAGACTTTCCACCAGCATCCACACAAATTAAAGAAGGTGAAAGACCGATAAATGACAGCCGTGCTCCAGAATGGATGGACGCAAAGATCAAAACGAAGGAAGTAGACATTTCAAATGACGACGGACCGAAAATGGCAAAAATTGGCAACTATTGGACTGAGGAACAAACGACAGAAATCACCAGTCTCCTCAAGGAATTTGAGGACGTATTTGCTCGAGATTACAAAGACCTGAAAGGACTTGTGCAAGAGATGGACGAAATGAAAATTGACATTAAACCAGATGCCGGACCAGTAAAGAAAATACCTTATAATATTTCTCACAAGTATAAGGATATTGTTAAAAAGGACATCGATAAGATGCTTGAAGCAGGTGTTATATATCCTATCGACCAATCAGAATAAGAAAGCCCGATGGTTGTTCAACTGAAGAAGCACGATCCGACACGACTGGGGATTTGTGTCGACTTTCACGAACCAAACAAGGTAACACTCATAGACCCTTTTCCAACTCCTTTTGCAGACGAGATTATTAATGAGGTTGCATGGCATGAGTGCTACTCTTTCACGGATGGATTGTCTGGGTACAATCAAGTACCTATTGCAAAAGAAGATCAGAAAAAGACAACATTCGTGTGTGAGTTTGGATCATTCGCGTACAAAGTCAAACACCCTTCTCACTTGTCTACGGGCAAGAAGCAGTCTTTCCATTGCATTTTCGACGACAAGCACAGACTATTGCAGGAATTTTACACATTGATGTCGAAGATGCACGACAAGAACAACTATTCCAACTGTCAAAGCTGGATGAAAGTCGACAGATTGCAATAGAACATCAGCAAGTCCAAAAACAACAACAGAAAGCTTGGCACGATAGAAACATCAAACAAAAAAATATGTCAGTTGGGGACTTGGCACTACTTTATAATAGCCATGTGAAAGGAAAACCAAAAAAGTTACACACATAATGGATGGGACCTTATATTTTCGAAACGATAAATCCCAATGGTTCAGTCTGACTGAAAACTTTACAAGGAAGTGTTTTTAAGAAATCCGTCAACAATGCCCGCTTAAAAAGGTACAAGTCATGAAAATTTGAAGAAAAATAAAATTGTTGTAACCAACCGAGAGAGAAAGTACTATAAGAAATCAAGCAAACAACAAGGCAAGTAAAAAGTAGAATGATGAGATATTGGCAGAGCAAGGTTGGACAAATTAAAGAAAAAAGTCTGACACATAGTCATCAATACTATAGTCACCGACAAGAGCGTCGATGAGTTGTTAAGGAGGAACAGACACGACAGAAACAAAGAATCTTAGATTGACAGAACTTACCTAGAGAAGTACGCCGAAACGACATATCTAGAGAGGTGTCGCAATATCATGATGATAAAGAAGCAAAGGACAAAAGTAGACATGACACCAAGGGAAATGCACCTAACAGAGCACCGGTAGCCTGTCAGTTCAAATTAATGCCTTCGTCAAATCAACCATTAATACAGGCTTCGACGTCCCATTCCCCCGTGCCAAGCAGCTCTGCTATAAATCCTGAGCTCAAGGATTCTTGGGCACTCTTTTTCCAAGAACTTGAACTCCAAGATACAGAGCTCCCCAACCCTATTCAAACAAATCTTGCACAGTCGAACCCTGAATCTTCTATGGCTCCAAGAAAAACTCAAGTATCAGCCAGGGCCGCTGCGACAAAGGTTAGAGAGATGGAAAAATAACAATCCCCTCTGGAAACAATATTACAAATGATATGGAACTCTAAGGTTCTAGAAACGACCTAGAAGAGAGCATGGAAAGAAGTTGAATATTGGGGAAAGGAACTAGACGAACATTGGAGGGACAAAGCACAGAAGCTGGAAATTGCTACAATTCTACACTATATGAAGGCACCGATATTGGAAAGTTTTGGGGGATTGAAAGAAATTATTGCACAATTCATTTTTAGTCGTTATCACAATGGCAAGTTTTACTTCTAGGTGCCAGTCAAAATTAACGGTGAACACATCAACAAAATCACTGGTCTGTCGAACAAGGGAGATGCTGTACCGACCAACTCAAGCATAGATATGGTCGATGAATTTGTAGATACTGTTACAGGGAAAAACTCACAAGGATTGGTTGCGAAAAATATCAAATATGGGACCTACAAGACTGCAGCTAATATTGTGTCGCATGCACTTTCACGAGTCGGAAGGGGGTTCGACTTAAAACTTGATATGATGGAAGCGGTTAAAAACATGGCAACACGCGACAACGTGTACAAGTGGGCCGACTTCTTGGACAACATAATCAAACACACCTGCAGTAAATACCAAGAAGAGGGGACCAGCATCCGGTACCCATCTGTAATCATGTGGATTGCCTTAGCTCATATCCGACTATGAGGAAATAAGGACTTCGCTCAAGAGTGACCTGTGCTTATGGAAAATTTTCATTGCTTTTCAGCTGGAGGAATTCGTCATGGGCCAATGACAGTCAAGCTTTGGCTAGAAGCGTGGTTCCTCGACTTTAAAATAAAATAAAAAAGATGGAGAGTAACCCAGAACGTCCAACGGAGTTTACCTCCAACAGCACACATCCAATTGTCATTGAATCACACAACGGTTTGGTATTTACAAGGAGCAGCAGGAAAAGCCAACCCTCTCGACTACTATCCATCAGTCGATGAAATATTTACAGAGTTAGGTCAAAAATCAAACGAAATATTGGTCGTTCCATCTCAATCCAGAAATGTCAACTTCACCATTGTCGAGCCGTTGTACAACGTAGAGAAGGAAGAAGAGTATGAAAGTCAATTGTATGTGAACACTTTCATCTATCATCTTGAACTAGTACCCGCCACTAATGTACTGGCCCTGACGAAGACTCCTCATAAAGATCCTGTTGAACCTGTGGAGCATTCAAACAGCAATACAGAGTCCGACAATCCATAACATCTTTTGACAGATGAAAATATACAAAGGGTTGCAGCCGAACTGTCGAAGGCATGACAAAACAAGGTAGTACCGACACAAGGGAAGGAAAAAAAAAGTAAATTTACAGGAGCCCATGGAAGAAGATGAAATCGAGTTGTACGACAGTTCCACTTAGATTCTAACAGATGCAGCCCAGATTAAGTTGCTGGTAGAGGAGCAGTTCAAGAATTTCATGGAGACAGATAAGTGCAAGACACCCAGAATTCATGTCAAGAAACCAAAAAGTTTGGTCGAACCTCATGTCGACCTGGCCATTACTACTCCCCCTTCTTCCCTGAACATAGTAGAGGAAGAAAATACTCAACTAGCATTACCTGCCCCTATTAAACTAACAGACGTTGATCTGAACCGGTTAATCACCAACCTTCCAGTATTTTTCCCTAATTGGCAAGAAGTCGTCACTCAACAACCAATCCTTGCAGCCATACCAGCCATTCCACTTGACCTTGCTCCCCCTGACACAATTAGAACCAATACTCCCTTAACATCACCTTCTGAAGTACCAGAAATTGTTGGTTACAAAAAGACCCATGTTATCAGAAACCCTGACCCATCAAGTCAAGTGATTACACAAGAAACATCCGTCTATAGTATGCTCCTAATTAACCCACTAGGAAAACAGTCGAGACCATCTCACCCTGTAATCGACCATATTTATAGTTCACTAGAAGTCATTTGTTCCCAAGTTGAGTCTAGTCGGTCCGGGTCCGTTCGGAAGTACCTTCTCATCGAGTCCATTTACGACAGCAGTCAACCCTCCATCCATCCCGACAAGTCAGTCGAGTCCCCCTGCCAACGGATCCAAGTCCAGTCCGATAATACAAAAACAAAACAAAGAATCAATAGCGACAGAAGTAGTTGAAGTTGATATAGTTCAAGCCAGTGAAACAGCCGCAGTTCAAGACATTGAAGCTGACACGACAAAAGCACCTGAACACCCTTCTCCCAAGACAAATTTATATTGATAATATTCCATAGGTCTTCTATCTAGAAATTGCAATGACTTAAATGGACTGTGAATTGATCTTTAAACAACATCAATGTGATAACCTAACAAAGTATGGTAAAATAACATGTTTTCTTAAGATTAACATGTTACAAGCCTACATTTCACTACCATGGAACTATTTTTTTACTTTGACGTGGTTAACTTCTGAATATTTCCATGCCTAGATGGGTTGTTTTCTTGCAACACAAGTGTGCAAACACCCACAAAAAAAGACAATACACAATGTTTTCCTGGGTCTAGTTGCAACCCATATTATTTGTTCATACCTTCTTAAATAGGCTATGGTTTTTATGCTCAATGCATAGTTTAACTTTATACAAATGTTTCTACACAAAAGGTGATGCCAATTATGCTAACTATTAAGAGAAATGAATTCAAACCTAGCATTTAAAATATTTCTTTTTGTAACTCGTACTTTATACAATTTAGAAAGTTGTTTAGTTTATATCCTTAGCAACCAATATTCAAAAAACTTAGATTTGTTCTATCCTTTTGTAGGTGAATCTATCATTCCTTTTACCCTCCTCAAGACAACATTGTATATAGTTTAGTCACTTGGATTATGTGAACACTCTTTATTTTCACCTATTTCCTTGTGACAATGAGAAATATTCTCAATCTAAATGAACAATCCATTATAGAGAATGAACTAGAAAAAATAGATGGTGCTTTTTTTCATTCAAAGTATTTAGACTCCCAGACTTCGTACACAATCCTAGGAATGATTATTTGATGCATTTTTTGTTTCGTTTAATTTTCGAGTCACGTGCCTTGATATACAACAAGGAATTGTTGCATATTTCAAAAAATGCTTGGACAACAAAGATATAGATCGCCTGCACTCCATAAGTATCGAACTTAATATTGATTTCTCAAGAGAACTATATGGAGTTCACCATATAGTTAAATGTACCTTGAGATAATTGAATTATCAACATGCTCACAACCAGACGCAAGTTCATGTGGCCTATGGGGGATGTCCTTTGCATAAAATGGTTAGAAAAACAACTTTCTATTCCAATTTGTGTCTATCCATTAACAAGAAAGTGAAAATATTTCCATTTCAATTCATACATTTTACAATATCAATATAACATACTTTTTCATGACCAAAACCCTTCCCTTGGGAATTACAAGCCAATTCTTTCACAAATACCCCAAGTTGTCCTGAATTCAAATATCCCTTTAATTGTTTTGGTTCATTTTGAGCTTAGGTCATAAGATATGGAAACGTCCTATCACTCCATGGAAATTGCATTAATTAGTCAACAACTCAATAGATTTCATGTTCTTACTATTGATTCCATATCTTTGTGTCTATATGCTTCCTTCTACGTGGGTATGATATGTCTTAATTGAGAAAGTGCGCTTCACAAATGTCTTGCAATGAATACATTAGCCAACAATTGCCTACCATTAGATGCTTAGATGACAATTTTCCACAACTCACTACTGGTGAAGAATATTGGACTACTACCTGGCGATCCTTTATAAATAATATGTCCACTCCTTATAATGAAGGTATAATAGAAGGTGGCCATTTTTCTTTACAATGGGTGTGTCAAATGTGATGTGCCTCTATAATGACCTTTATTTTTCCCATTTTGTTATAAACCTTTGATACACTATTTATCTTAATACTCGATCATCCTCCATAAATAATTATATATTTTGATGTTTATTAAGGATATTGTGACATTGCTTATTTACTTCTGAATTATTTGCATAGATTATTGATGTTGTTGTGTGTGTGTGTGTGCGTGTGTGTGTGTGTTTTGCTTCTTTAATGATTTTGAGTAATTATGCATACATTTCAATTGTAAAAATAATGTGGCTCAAAGACTAAGAATGTAGAGAATCAAATCACCATAGGCAAGACCACATCCTCACTTATGAATCTAGAAAACTAAATGCATGATAATAATTTCGGGGATATTATCCCTTTGCCTGCTTAAGGAGATTCTAATACTCAAAGAAGCATTAATTTGAATTGGTTGTCTAAGGAAATTATAATTGAATGTGTAGGTTGAGATTCCCATGAGACATAATGCATATTTGTAGGGGGGCTTCTACCATAAATCAAGGGATTTATTGGGGACTCCATTAGGCTCTTTCTCCAATCATAAATAGGAACATAGATTGATATAATAGAGTCTTCTTCATTTCTATTTTTTGCATTCATCTAGTTGCTACAATCAATTTGAAAATTCGAATTTGAAAGGAAGACACATTTTTTTGTTTAAGTCTTTTGTTATAAATAGTGTTTTTATCTTGAGAGATTCACCCCATTACTTGGTTTGAGGTTTGGTCCCACTCCAAAGCTGCAATGAATGTTGAATCCCATCTACATAGAGATTAGATGGTTGTTGTATTATTTATTTTGATAGATGTAGTTTTCTTCCTGCATTACCTTTTCATTTGCTTATTCATTAATTCCTTTAAATAATTGTTGTACTTCCATTTCCAACATTCATTTTCTTTCACGCATTCCTTTTATTGTCTTTTATTTACATTGTTCATTACTTTGAAGTATGTTTAATGGAATATCTATGATTACTAATGGGTGTAATGATTGAATTATCTAGTAGCATCCTTATGATCCTAGTTGCATTGATACAATAACCTAACTCTTCACCAAGAACAATGATCCTAGACCTCTCTCCACCCTTACACATTTTCAAGGGAGTTAAGAATGAAGATCATGTACTCAATGGCATGACGAGTCAAGGGGGATGAACTACCAAATTTAAGCATGTTAGAGTAGAATAACTTTCTCCATAGATTCATTCTCCTACTTAGTGATCTAGAATATGACTTCATGATTCTAGTGGATCAAATCTCATTCAATTTGACCACATGAGTTACCCTAGAGCTTACTTCTAAACTCTAAGTGTCCTAAATTGACATATCTGCCTTTTTTAGAACTCCTAAAGTCTATTTTGGAATATGAGGGTGAATTCCTTCAATTAGGGCTTATTTTCTTTGATTTTAGGGTCCCATATTGCAAGTTAGAGTTGTGGAGTGAATCTCGGGAGTTTACTCCACTATTTAGAGACTCCATGCACCTTTTTTTTAGCTATTATGAGTCAGTAGCACTCTCCTTAAGTTTTTTTAGGGATGTGCACCTCATGCATGTGCCTTCATTCAGTTTCATGTGCATGCACTCATTTGCATATGCCTCTTTCAATTAGAACTAGTGTTTAGGAAGTCATGAGTCAGTTAAATTGATCTTGGAGAGTGCACATGGCTAACTAAGGGTCTCTGCTCTAGTGAAGTCTTACTAGCCTCTCATACACTACATGAGAAATTACAATTTCCTCCTAAACTAATTCGAATTGCCCTATTATTTATATTGTTCACCTTCATTCATTGAAGCTCGATGTACTATAACATTTTCTCATGTTTTTTACTTCTCTGTTTTGTGTAATGAATAATGTTTAGTGCGTGTATTGAATGAATTTGATTGATTGTTGATCTCTTTTACAGTATTTCTATATTTTTTATCATCTAGATCCACATGCTCAAATTCGACACCGTATCAGAGCTACAAGGGTCCTAAATAGTTGGTATACTGGTTCTGCAGGGACCCAGTCTTATTGAAGGTTGAAGGAGGGCCTAGAAGATTCGTAACATATTCCCTACGAGGACATATGCACATCCATTAAGAGGTTAGAAGAGTCCCAAGAAGCTTGGAAACATGCATCCTATGAGGACATATGCACATTCATGATCCACCACTCAACTAAGAAAGACCCTTTGACAGGTCCAAAAGAAGAGGTGATCAACAATGTTTTACTATCCATTGGAGAATTTTCCCCAAACAATGTTCTCATTGAAGAAGACCTTCAGAATGTCTCTTCATACTCAGGATCTATGAGAGAGATTGTCCCAAATCAATTTCTCATTGAAGAATACCTCCAGAATGTCTATTCATACTCCTTATCTACAACTTTTGCTCCTACAATTCACCAAGTCTTGCACAAAATCTTCATGGGGTTTCCTCCATTCGAAGAAAGGAGTGATCAAGAACCATCATTCAAACACTTGAAAGTGTTTGGATCTCTTGAATGGGCTCACATGCACTTCAAGAGTAGGAGGAGTTCACAAAAGTTTGTAGGGATCTTCTCAAAGTACTTCATCGAGAAGCAATTCACCAAGCTACAAACACGGGGGGGTCAGTTGGTAGGCAATATCCTATCACATCCATTCATATTGGGGAATAAATTATGATACATAAATGAGAAAATATATTGCCCTGTATTAAGGGGCCAAGGGGGATTAATTATGTTATATGGAAATACAAATATTTAGGGTATATTTTATTACATTTTGTTTAGATGTGTGGAGGAGAGGCAGAGGGAAATCGGGGGACAAGGGCGCGAGGTATTGAATTTGATGGACAAGGGATACTCAATCGGGATGCATGATGCATGGTATTTTTTAAGGATTCTAATAGTATACATAAGTATAGTATTATAGGCGATTATTTTGGATATATATATATATAGGCAAAAATTAAAAATGAAACATATAATTTACTACTAAAAATTGTAAATTTTGTTGAATATTACAATAAAAAAACATATTTTATGTAAATATAGGCTATATTAGAGAGTAAAAATGACCAAAGAACGAATTTATTTTTTGAAAAAAAACCCAAAAATGGCCAATTGGCGAAATTTCACCCCTAAAAGTGACCCTGGTAGGATGGTTGATGCTGATGCTCTATTGAAGGGTTTTCATGTTTTATTATTGGAAGATACCATTTTCTATAATCATTATATAGGAGCCATTTAGACCATCTAACACCATCGACATAATAAACACTAGATCCAAACTTTTATGAACACTCTATTCTCAATGATTGGATGTTCTTGCCAAATTCCATGTCATCTTTTCTTCATACAATTTGAAATGCTTGAAAGACTTGATATTTTGACCCTTAACTAATAAAGTAATTGCAAGGAGATGAAGGGGACTAGGCCGTACATGAAATAAAATGATGGATTCTTTTCATTGCCCTTTAGGAATTGTTGTGATTCCTCCCTCGAATGTCGATTAAAAAATGATCGGATCTTACAAAAAGAGATCAGATCTAATAGAGCCACTATCTGGAATGAAAGAAATGATTTGTTGCAACAATCATGTACAAGTCTAGGAAAATATTCAAGCTAGACCAAAGCACCACAATGCAATAATGCTTCAATTTTCTTCTCTGCCTCTTAACTCACAGATTGTTGGCCATCTGAGACGTTGGTAGGTTTTTCTCATTGATCAAGAGATTGTCATAGATTTGATATAATTCTGAGAGTTATGTTTATGCGATTGTGTAGCTGTGGACTAGGGAGGTCGAGCGCTCTAAGGCCACATGTAAGAGAAATTGCTCATTGTATGGATCACAAATATGGGTATGAAGGCGGGAATCTACACCAAAATATATAAAGCAACATATCTGAAATTGTTGATGATCAATTGAATCTGATATGTCAACAATCTTAACACAGTTTGCAATGCGATCATTTATGAGGCTATTATTTGATTAGTCATAGATGTTGATGATCGTATGGGTGGGGAAGGTGATCCCAAAAGAGAATTTGTGATTGGACAAATTACACGCAGTACCCATGGTAACAAGGAAGGACACATCACTAATTGGCAAAAAGGACACAATAATTGTCAGAATTAACTATGAGCCTACAGAAACTCTTGAAGCAACTTGATCAATGAATCACCCTCACTGAAATGGATAGAGGGGGTCACAACCTTCTATTATGTAGGTATAGGATAGAGAAATGCTCTAAACCCAAACAAATCCTATGTAGAAATCCACAGAACTGTAACAATCCTACAAATTTGTAAAATATATATATATATATAAGATCATAAACTAATTAAAAACATGTTTATTATAATCTTATGTATATTTATTCCAACATCTATTGTAATTTGACTCTTAGAATGGTTCCTATTACTTTACTCTTAAAATGGTGTAACCTCGAATCTTACTCCGTGGGATTTTTAAATTAGTTTTGTTTAATGAACCGTGTATGAAAGCCATTTGCAAGTCCTTGCTTTAACCATGTTAGGTTCATGTTAGCGTCGTATGAAGAGAAAATTTTAGGCGGAATATACACATAAAATTATAAATGCTATGTGAGTCTAAAGCATTTACAGTCATCGGAACCGGATTCCATGTGACATTTTCTTCATCGGGAAATGGTAAATAACTCTGACTAGAAGGGGTCGGGATCCACTTGGATGATCTGGTTGTTCTGGATGAGGACACAGTCCACATTATAATTGAGAAAGCCTTATGCACGATATATTCGTAACCTCGATAATCAGATTATCAACCATGAATTCTCGTTCCTCAAATTAGATGAAAGTTAGGACTGGGGATGGGCTCTACTTTTGCATTCATGTTCATAATTAATTAATAATCAGTAATCGCCATAATGAGAAGATCCTCGAGACTATATGGGAATCGAGAGAGTAGGCAGATCGACGAGACATTGTAGATGGCAGTGTATTTTCCCCTTGATAGTGTCACGGGCCTGGAATTTGACGTGGTATAAGAAGTATTGAGCAAAATAAAACGCATTTCTACACGTCCACGTCTATGTGTATGAAAAAATTAGGACTGTCAATTTGACGTGTATCCGCCATCCATTATACTAATTCCATAAATGTAAACATAGCACTTGGTAAGTTAGCACTACCCAATGCAGATTCATTGAATGGGCCATGGCACTTGCCACTTGGCAGGCTGGTATGATGGCACTTAGCAAGGTTTAGAAACTCAAGGAGCTAGTGCAATTAAAGCAGGTACTATAATGGTTAATGGAATTAATGGCTGGGAGAGTTGAACCTTTGTAATTGGTAGCTAGTAGCTGCAGTCTGCATCCCACTGGATGCGACTCGCGTTTGAGGATCTCCGCTCTCCCTTCAGTGTCATCGAGTAAGCTCCCTCCTCCATTTGAGGCTTTTCCGCTCTCCCTTCAACTTCACCGAGTCTCTTATGTTTCTCGCATGGTGAGACGCATTTTCCTAGGATCGATCCCCACGCTTGCTAAATCATATCTCAACAGCAGGTACTCACTACCTACCATTCCATTTCATTATTATTTCTCTTCCTTGTGGACAATGGTTGTGTGTTTTAACAGTAGGTTTTTTACTGCAGTATTCCTCGAGATAAATGGTTCGAAGTTGTAGGCACTATAGGGCGGCCATGGAAGTTGGAGAAGCGTAGAAACCTAGAGTTGGAGTCGTTCGTTTTGGTTCTCACCAAGCATAAGTAGGTAAGCATTCGAATATCACTTCCTTGAGTTCCCTCCCCTTGCATACACATTCCAGTACCCCTCACAAATCCAATGGCTGAAAGCATTTGAAGTTCAAGATATTCCCATCATCACGATTCTTTGGATTTGATTTTGGTTATCATTGTTCAAGAATACATATTTAGAATCATCTCTTTTTTGGCGAATTGAGTTGAAATCGTCTAAGTTTTAGATGTTTAAGAATATGATGTTAAAGATTTTTTTTTTCAAATTGGGTAGAAATGACAATAAGGTTGTAACTGTAAGTAAATGAGAACATTAAAAAACAAAAACAATGGATTCAAAAGTTTAAATATTTTTTATACTTTTCGAATCCATATGGATTTAGGTTTAATTCCTAAACATGATGAAAACACAAAATGAGAGAGGATAAACTGAAACTTGTTTCATACTTGCTTGATTGTTCATTGCTAACAACACATATTTATACAATGCTGAATTGATATCAGCCATTGATCTAGATCAAGATCTAGGGCTCTAATTATTTCTTCTAGACTCTTCTCTTCACTTAGTCAACATCTTATTTATTACAACCATATCTCTATCAACTACTCAAGTATGTAGAAACTAACCTATTCTTCTTGATTCTTCTAGGTCATCTTCTCATGTCACTTGCTCAATAGGTTATCAAGTCAACAAGTATGAGTTACATATTCCAACACTCCCCCTTAATGAATACTTGTTGTTTATATCTTCACTTTTGCTTGTGCCTGCTCACTCTGCTTGTTTTTGGTTGTCTTGGTCCTTATCTAGGTCATGTCAACATTTGGTTGTCTTCACTTGGCTTTAGTGTGCTACTGAACATTATATAGGTTTTCCCTCATCAAAAATCACCTTGGGATTTTGTGGCTTACCCCTAACCATTACAATTCTCTAGTGGTTTCGGATTACCATGAACCATGCATCACATCATATGGTTTCTAGTTGACCATGAACTTTCATCTGTCACAACAAGTGGTTTTGGTTGACCACGAACCTCACATACAAGTGGTTTTGGATCACCACGAACCTTGTGATGGGGAAACAAAATTTCATTGCACACACCTGCTTGGGATTTCTTCACTATGGGCTTCATCCTTGAACATTATGCTTCTTTCTTATTTTGCACCTGCATAAAATCAATCATTGATGTCCATATAAAAAACAATCCATCTACCGAGATACATGGGTGTCATCCGCTATACTCACCAGTTCTCTAGGAATGCTTTTCAACTACATGGTTCATCAACATGCTAAACTTTCTCTTAAACATAACTTGGTCCGAACATCTGAACACTTTAAGATTTACTCACACTCCTCCCTTTAATCGAAGATTCATCTTCTTCAATCCAACATCAAGTTAGCATACGGGTACACCTGTCACCCCCGTACCCCTCACAGTGGTTAATTCCACAACTTGATGTCACATCCTCTATCTGCAGAAGAGGATAACTTTGTGCATTTTGCACCACAACACGTATGCCTGAACAGACAAGTCTTACAACAACCTGGGGAATTCAGCTTGCCATATGGCTAAGCTTTACAACTTGGACCAAAAACTCTGGGTTGTCGGGTACAACCGATCATGCACCCCTTGCATCATTACAACACTTCATCTCAGGTACAATAAGCATGCTTTACAACAATATCAAAGTTACCATCACTTTATGGTACCAATCATAAGCCCAAAATATTACAAGCCCATTACATATGCCCACTTACATATCAGCACTATGCATAAATTTTGCTTTGCAACTGAAGTATTCTTGCTTTTTCTTCTATCAACCTTTGTCTTCTGCAGAGTCGGTCTTTCACTTCTTGTTTGCTTTCAATGTCTTTCTTGCATAGCATATATTTTCTTGTTGGATTTGATCAAGGTCCAACAAAAAAACCTATGACCTTGGCTTGACAAACTTAATTGAGGTACCAATGCCACAATTTTACATGCTATAAACTTGACAAACTAGACTTTGACTCACTTAACTTGTCATTAAACTTTAACATTAATATAACTTGACTCTAATTCTTTACAACAATAATCTCTTGACTCCTTACAACTCATGCCCATTACATTAATAGCCAAAACCTTCTATATTTATAGTACTCACTAACTTTGTGGACTTCTATGCCAACTATCATGACCCTTACCTTTGGTGACTATTACAATCAATGTGTCGTACCAAGACCCATTTTGTTTTGAAAATATCATGTCTCACTTTTATGTGAGGGGCCACTCACTTTAAAGCATAAGACGCAAAAGTCATACTTTTATGACATGGCGTGACACTATGGATATTTTTTACCATACCATTAGACTTTTATGAAAGGTATTCCAATGCCATCCAAATGTCTGGTTCATGGCAAATGTCTGGTTCATTAAAAAAATAAGAAAAATGTGTGAATTTGAGTTGCATTTACTTGTTCATGGCAAATGTCTGGTTCATTAAAAAAATAAGAAAAAATGGCATATATTTGGTTAAACATGGTTCATTCAAGAAATTATTCACTTCCAGTTTTGCTTTTGGAGTCGATCTAGATTTTTGCCCATAGATTCCCTTCCAAGTTCCAATGCTTCCATGGCAAGGCGCGTAGTATGCCAATAAAACTAGCGCTACAGTCTTGTATTGGGAGATCAGTGCTTCAGGAGAATGATCCTTCTTCCAAAGCCACCTTTTAGGCCAATAGGTCACAAGAATTTCACTTTGTTCAACAATCTTGATCATTAGGTGACAGATTGGGCAACATGGTCATTTTCTATTCTAATTTCTTGGCTATACTTTTATCATGAAATATTTAGAATACAAATTCTTTTTTAAAATGACATCTTTAAGTTTTGTTGTTCTATATGTGTTAGTTTTTATTGTTATTTCACAAGTGTTTTTGGATTTAATTTGTATTTTTTATCTAATTAGTTTTGTTGAAATTATTTATTTTGAATGGCTTATGTTAAGATTGCTTCTTTTAGAGTTACTATTTCTAGAATTGCTTTTGCAAGTGTGTTATCATTTAAGTTGTGTTTTTTTTCCTATTTTCCTAATTTTTTGTAATAATTACTTAATGATTTCCTATTTCAACTAATTTGGTACTGAAGGCAGATTGTATATATCCTAATTAATATTTATTTTTATGAGTTTGTTTAATTGATTATTTATTTCCAATAGGAGAAAGTTGTATATATTAAAATGAGAAAGTTGTATATATTTTTTATGTTTGTTTTTATTTATTTATTTAGATGTTTGCTTAATGATTTTCTATTTCAAATTATTTGGTACAAAGGCTTATTGTAATTAATATTTATTTTTATTATTTTGTTTAGTTTATTATTTATATTCACTTCCATAGAAGAAAGTTGTATATATTTTTTTATTTTGATAGGGAGTTATAATTGGATTATAATTATCTATTTTACAAGAAATGTACAAATTTTCTATACTAAATATTATTATATTTAGAATAACAAGGTTAGTAATAAGTATTTGGTTTTTTGTCAATTGAGTGTAGATCGGGTGGGTGGGAGGAATGTTGTTATCCTCCCCACCCGTGTTCAAATCTTGTTTTGTGACACTTGCTCCTTGGGAACCGACTTTCTATGTAATGATTGTAAATCTGGCCATACCTTGATTCTTTCAGAATAACAGGTGTTGGCATTTTCCGTGGAAAAAAAAATAAGTATTTGGTTTTTAGATATATAATAAATTTAGTGTTATTATATAATTGTTGGTTATGAAATGTATAATTTTTTTAGTTTCAATTGATGTTTCATAATGTAATTTATCATTTTTAATAATTTTAAATAAGTTATTTTTTTTTATATAGATTTGTTTTTAAAGCACAACTTTTATATATTGTTTTTTACATATGTTTGAGTTAATTCTTTTGGTTTGGTTTACTTTTGTATATAGGTGGTTAGTGGTTAAAATTTACAATGTCAAGCCACAATTAGAGACATGTATGGATGGAAAAAAGGACAAACTTCCAAAACTTATGGTTTAATTGATTTAATGTTTAACACAGGTGTAATTGGTAGTTAAAAGTTGTCTTGGTCATGTCCATGCCCTACATTGGACTTTTCTGTGCCATTAAATATATCTCAACTTCATTGTCGAGCCAACTCATGTTTGATGAGTAAAGGGTTATAACGGAATTCTTCATGCGTTTAAATTACAATACATTCTTATCGGGAGTTACATTAAATCTTTGCTTATATGAGGCAAAACCCCAAAAATAGTTAGGTCAAGATGCAAATTCATTAAGGTAAGACGCAGTGATACAAAGATCACCGAGTTCGGTCAACCATAGCAGTGAGGTCGCTCCTTAGATCTATCTTTATGTTCGACAATGTGGGTAGAGAAAACATGTGCAGAGATTAAACATCTAAAATGGATATCAAAATAATGCAACTAAATATTTAAACAAAAATGGAATGGAGATTCGGGTTTGGGCCACACCTCTCCACAAAGGCCGCCCTTTACCTTGTAGACAATATGGGACATATCAAGGGAACTCAAATGCAAAGGAGCTGCGACCTCCGAGAAGGACTATGATAGTAAGGAAGGTCAACATAAACCAGTGTACATTGAATGCATCAACAAAACATGGAAAAGACTGGGTCGAGCTATGTTTGAGCCATCCTCTCCCAAAGTCCGTCCATGCAGTGTATCCGAGCTTTAATCTCCATATGATAGAGATCCGGGATCAGCGGTCACTTCCCCTATCAGGCATTCCCCACATAAAAACGTAGCATAAAAAAAATATACAGTTATCTTGAGACAGTAAAGAAAAACGCAGCATTCAGAAAATACAGTTTCAAAAGAAGATGGAGATCATGCCTCTCCATCCGCGATCCCTCTAATGTTAAAAGATAAAAAACAATTAAAAATAAAGCAGAATATCATGCACAACATCCTCTATCGGCGCTCTCCTTTCTTTGCTTCCCCATCCTTATATTTACCCAATGTTTATACATTTTCCTTGGGGAGTCTGTCCAACTGAGGGGGAACTTCCACTTCGATAAATGAAAAATGGTTAAAACCTTAACACCACATCACTCAAACATATGGGACAAGTGGGGGATCTCCAATATTTAAAGTCTTCGTTCTCGTAGTGGGGTCTTTCGAACTGGCAGTGGTGGCCTACAAAGGCGACTTAGAATAATTAAACAAATCGAAGTACTGAGCATGGATCCGTTAGAGGAATGTTCTGTCGAGCTGTATAGGCTTAGATTAAACACTCGGCTTTACTCGAGTATTTGACACCAGTGAGGATACATATCTAGTAGTTTTTCATATATATATAGGAGGCTCTCAGGTTTTGGCAGAGGTTTTTGGGAAACCGTCGATTCATTAGTATTGATAATGGCGGTTTTCCCTTCTGGAAGGCAGTGTGTGTGGTGGGTCGAGAGGTATCTCAAGGATTTCCTGTGCGGTGTCGGGGATTATGTATCTCT